>CM053030.1:346711504-347001169 GCA_028564925.1 Lithobates sylvaticus | reverse complement strand
CGCCGTCATTGGACGGTGCGATCACGTGGTAAAGGGCCGCTGTCCTTGATCCGTGATGCGGTAAAGGGGAACGCGGGAAGCACGAGTCTGGGAGGATGTCATTGTACGCCCTCCCAGAATTATCCGGCCGTGCTGGAGCCGTCATTTGGCTATAGCCCGAGTCGGCAAGTAGTTAAGGGTGTGCCCCCTTTTTATAACCATAATATAATATTTTTTTTATATTTACTTTCCTCCACCTAAAATATTTTAGTTTGTTTATAGGTCACATTAAAGGTGGAAAAAGATCTGAAATGATTTATCTTTGTCTCATTTTTTTTACATCACAGACACCTGACATTTTAACAGGGGTGTGTAGACTTTTTATATCCACTGTATTTACACAATGTTACCAGATAACATTTTTTTAATGACAAATCCTGGAAAACTAACAGCCGTATCACATTTTTTGGAAAACCTCAAATATCATAAAATCACCTATTATCAATTCAAATAATCAATATTGTAACATATTGTAGTGTAGACACCATGGAGTCTATTTATAAATGTTTTATACATTTTTTAAATTGGATTTCATTGAAAAAATGTGCAAATTCTGAGTTTAAAAAAGAAGGTTGGGATAAAAAAAAGACACAATCATACTCACCTAGCTGCACGTGTTCCCCACCACTGAGCAACTAAACACCGCTAATCGTTCAGTTCTCGGTCTTCTGAGAACAGAGTGCCGGTGACTGTCAGTGGGACGCCAGGCTGTAAAGGGGCCGGGGGTGTCTGGCTCAGGCTCTAAGCAACACGCAGAGAGGCTGATCCAGCTGCCAGTCAGTCATCTGGATGGATTCCGACATTAAAGTCCAGTTCCCTCCAGAATCTATATGGACTGAGTGACGTCAGCTGACTTTAGCCCGCTGTCGGCTGAATCTGGGTTACAGGAGAGCAGAACTAAATGCATTTCTATAACCTACCAAAAGAGATTTGGCCCTACTTCTCCTTAAAGGATAAGTTCACCTTTAGGAACATGTTACATGTTCCACCCATTTTTAGGGTGGAACATGAAGCATGTTCCCAATGCTGCAGCTGCTGCCCGATTTCCCTTCCCCTTCCTGCAGTACATGGAGAAGTTCCCTGTACTCGGTCACTTTTTTAAATCAGCATGGTCGTGCGTAGCTATGACCACATGGCCGCTTCATGCATTCACACAGCTCTGTTTGTGAATGAACTACAAGCACTGACATCCTTTGCAGCTGTCGGCTTGTAGTTCTCATATGACTACGGCTATGCAGCGCAGCGGTAGTTCATCGATTCTTACAGTCAGTGTATCTGCTGTCCCTTACTGGATGTACAGGCACACAGATGCACTGACAGATCTGCAGGAGACCTGAATCACTGGTGTGATGGACTCACCCGGGACAGAGGCTTTTGGAGGGCACTGAATGCTGGCCTCTTGCCTGCTGATTATGGGCCCTGGATTTTGGGGGAACGGTGCTCTTTGTGAGTTGTATGCCTGGGCACCCTTGAGGTGGTGTTACTTTGGATTCAGGTCCATGTCCCCCAAGACACACAGACTCTGGGAACCCTGTATATGCCATATTAGAAATAATGACTGGTTCATACTGTTGTGACACATAGGGGGTTATTTACTAAAGGAAAATCCACTTTGCACTGCAAGTGCACTTGGAATTAAAGTCACTGTAGATCCGAGGGGGACATGCAAGGAAATTAAAAAACAGCATTTTAGCTTACACATGATTGGGTAATAAAATCAGCAGAGCTTCCCCTCATTTCAGATCTACCCCTTAGATTTAGAGTGACTGCACTTCCAAATGCAAAGTGGAGTTGCCTTTCGTAAATAACCCCCATACTGTTAGAAGATGCTGATGTCATCAACTCCAGCCACCTGTCTGTCTGTTGTCTGCTATAATATAAATAAGTCTAGTATGGCTTCTAAAAGTCTTTCACCCATTGTTGTTTGTGCTAATTAACCCTGTTATTGTGTGAAGGAGTTCTGTGTTGATATTTATGATAATTTGTATTGTATAGTCCGTGAGCTAGAAGACGGCAAGTCTACCCTGAAAGGTCATATCTCTGAGTCACCAAGTCTGGGTAAATGGTTAGTAAACTAGCTCATGTTAATTATGTTTATGGTTACAGTTTGTATTGTCAGCCTGCTGTATATATTTATGTGTCATCTCAAATAAAACAGTTCATGTTCAGAAACCAAACGAGTATTGCCTTGTTTGTTGTTGGGACCGGTTGGAGGATCTGATATCTATATTCAGACTGGGAGGAAGCGGTATATGACGAAAGCACTCAAGCGGAGTGTGGGACCTTTCGTCACAACTGGTGCAATGCTTTACAGGCTTCAAAAGAAAAAAAAAATCTGTTTACCTTTATTTTTTTTACCCTTTAAGTTGTACAAATCTTGGGGGAATTAATAAAGAGTTGTACAACTCTTCTAAATTTAGAACAAGGAGCAGATGCAGCTCATATTTAAAGGGTCAGTTCACCTTTACCAAAATATACCTATGCAGATAAGGGATGTCTTTAGATGAAATCAAGCTGTGCAGCTTTGACCAAAATTGAATAATGCCCTCACTATAGGTATAGGCCATTTATGTGCCTCATGAAGCCTGACCTGAAAACTCCCAGGTCATTGCTAGAAGTTTGAAAAGCGAGGCCCAGCCATTACTATTCACCTTCACCATCAAAGAAGTGATCTCTTTCTCCAATTCAAACCCCTTCACACAAGCTCTCTCTCCATCACTGAAGCAGTATCTCTAAACTCAGAGTTTGAGAGCTTACTCCTGTGATAGTGAAGGTAAACAGTAATAGCCAAGCCTTGCTTAGCAACATCCTGGGAGTTTACCTATCAGCATGTTTCTTGCCAACACATTTGCATGCAGCACACCTAGTTGGGTCCCAGCCCTGTTGGTCCCTCACCTAGCTTAAGGGTTTAAGTATAGGGGATTACAAGAAGCCAATACTAAATCAATTGAAGTACGGTACATACTTTACATTGCAAATTAAAAAGTGCAATTATTGAGTTATTCATACCTTGCTGCATTATTTTGGATCTTTTATAGCTGCTTGGAATTCAGCTTTGATGCAGACTGTAATAATGCATTGGCATAAACCCATACATTGCCATTCTAAATGTAATTCTCAATGTGTGATTTATAACACTAGATGAAAAGGGTGTCTGTGTTGGCCAGTGCAGGTTTAGTTGTCCAATTTCACAATGAAATAAAATGGCAACTCTAGCCACATAACAAAACCAAAACTCCACTTTCCCCAGTCATGTGTCACTTTTTTATTTTGTAAAAAGAGCTTCAACTCTCAGTAACACTCACTTTAACCCATGGACCCATTGCAGCCAATGCCCCAGTCTTCTGATCTTCAGCTCTGATGAGAGGGGCTGTGTGGAGACCGGCATACAAAGCAGCTTCAGTGGAGCAGTCATCACAACCTGACCTGTGGAAGAAGGCAAGGATTAGTGGTTGTCAGAAAGTTCATGTCTATGTTATCCCCAACAATGAACATCTTTTATTTGGTCCCTTGTGGTCTGATATAGTGGACCTTCCACCTCAGTGACAACGTCCGCTTATTTAACCACTTGATCCCCAGGCCCTTTCTGACACTTGTCATTATTCCGCAATATTGAACCCTTCCTATGAGGTTATGTGGACTTCTTCTTCTCTTTTGCTCCGAAAAGTGTAGCTGCTGACTTTTAATAAACAGACACTTACCTGTCCCACGGTCCAGCGATGCGGGTGCCCCTTAAGTCTCGCTCCTCCTCCCCCCCGGCATTGTAACTGTGGGCGCCCGGCTGTGGCTTCACAGCCGGGCACGCACTGCACATGCGTTATCATGAATGGCGGGGCAATCTTCTGGGACCTGTGATGTGTCTCAGAAGATTGCAGAGAGGGAGGAGAAAGAGGTGAACTTGCGCTCGGCAAATCAAAACTGGGTAAATGATCCCGCCCAAAAAAATGACATGCCAAATGTAGCATGTCAGGAGGTCACCAGTACTTAAAGCTGAAGTTCCATTTTTGGGCAGATCTCCGCTTTAAAGAGAACGTTTCCTACCTTGCGTTCATTATTAATGATTTTCAAAAGTGCACTGGAACGACCCACTTCCATGTCTGCAGAACAGAACAGGTACAAATATACCAGAACTTGAATTCATCAGATCATATTATACTGTAATGTTACATCGCTGGCAAGAAGTGTGTGTAGAAATGAGGGCTCATCCTTGTTGATGACCAAATCTGAATAAAATGATTGGCTCCATAACAAATCTTGGCCTGACTTTGCTGTGAATAATGTATTAATGCCACTGATGTCACCATATGATTAGGGATGAGCCGAACACCCCTTGGTTCGGTTGGCACCAGAATATACCGAACAGGCAAAAACTTCGGAAGAACACACGAACACTGTTAAAGTCTATGGGACATGAACATGAAAAATCAGAAGTGCTAATTTTAAAGGCTTATATGCAAGTTATTGTCATAAAAAGTGTTTGGGGACCCGGGTCCTTCCAAAGGGGGCATGTATCAATGCAATTTTTTTTTTTTTTAAACTGACATTTTTTCGGGAGCAGTTTTTTTTTTAATGCTTAAAGTGAAACAATAAAAATGAAATATTACTTTAAATATTGTGCCTGGGGGGTGTCTAAAGTATGTCTGCAAAGTGGCACATTTCTCCCGTGTTTAGAGCAGTACCACAAAATTAAAATTACATTTCTAAAGGAAAAAAGTAATTTAAAACTGAATGCGGCTGTAATCAATTGTCAGGTCTCGGCAATATAGATAAAACTCATTGAAAAAAAAAAAAAAAAACGGCATGGGGTCCCCCCCAGTCCATTACCAGGCCCTTTGTGTCTGGTATGAATATTAAGGGGAACCCCCGAACCAAAATGAAATAAAATGGCGTAGGGGACCCCCCAAAATCCATACCAGACCCTTATCCGAGCACGCAACCTGGAAGGTCGCAGGAAAAGAGGGCGGGACAAGAGAGCGCCCCCACTCCTGAACTGTACTAGGCCACATGCCCTCAACATGGGGAGGGTGCTTTGGGGTAGCCCCCCAAAGCACCTTGTCCCCATGTTGATGGGGACAAGGGCCTCATCCCCACGACCCTTGCCTAGTGCTTGTGGGGGTATGCGGGCAGGGGGCTTATCGGAATCCGGAAGCCCCCTTTAACAAGGGAACCCCCAGATCCCGGCCTCCCCCCCCGTGTGAATTGGTAACGGGTACATTGTAACCCTACCTTTTCCCCCAAAAAAGTGTCAAAAATGTTAAAAAGACAAGAGACAACTTGGGACAAGTCCTTTATTAAAAAAGAAAAAAAGAAAAACGTTCGGTGATGTAAATTCATGCCACCCGACAGACCAACATTTAAAAAAAAAAAAAAGCTGCAACCATTCTGCCTCCATGGGAGGCTCCCGCTGACTGGTGCTTCTTCTGGGTGACAGTTCTTATAAAGCTGATGGCAGGGCCACCAGGTGACATCACCCCCCTCCGACGCCACGGGGAAGCTGCCGTGACATCAGAGGAGGGCGGGGTCACCCGTTTACGTCACTGGGTTTCCCCACCCTCAGCTATATTAGAACTGTCACCCAGAAGAAGCATCATTCGGTGGGAGCCTCCCATGGAGGCGGAACGGTTTAGTGTTTTTTTTTTTTTTCGGTCCGTCGGGCGGTGTGAATTTACATTGTGGGACATTTTTTTTTTAAATAAAGGACTTGTCCCAAGCTGTCTCTTGTCTAACATTTTTGACACTTTTTTTTGTGAAATGGTAGGGGTACAAGGAATACCCCGTTACCAATTCACACATAGGGGGGGAGGCCGGGATCTGGGAGTCCCGTTGTTAAAGGGGGCTTCTAGATTCCGATAAGCCCCCGCCCGCATACCCCCACAACCACCCCTACCCCAAAGCACCCTCCCCATGTTGAAGGCATGTGGCCTGATATGGTTCAGGAGGGGGGGGGGGTTTCTCTTGCCCCCCTCTTTTGCTGCGGCCTGCCAGGTTGCGAGCTCGGATAAGGGTCTGGTATGAATATTGGGGGGACCCCTACGGCTTTTATTTTTTATTTTTTGGTGCAGGGTTCCCCTTAATTTCCATTTCCTGATGCATCATGGCAGCACACACATTGGGTTGTGACTCCGCCTCCACAACCTGATAGGACTGGTTAGCTATAAGAATCGAAGAGGAGTCCACCGTTGCATTGTCCTTTTTTTCCTCACCTGTATGGACGATCGTTTGATCAGGATCGGTTAGAAACATGGTGTCACGTCCGAGTGTAGAGATGATCAGAGGTGAGTGTAGGGATGATCAGAGGTGTGACATCCGAGTGTAGGGATGATCAGGGTTGTCATGTCCGAGTGTAGGGATGATCAGAGGTGACACGTTCGAGTGTAGGGATGATCAGAGGTGACACGTTCAAGTGTAGGGATGATCAGAGGTGACACATTCAAGTGTAGGGATGATCAGAGGTGACACATTCAAGTGTAGGGATGATCAAAGGTGACACGTCCGAGTGTAGGGATGATCAGAGGTGACACGTCCGAGTGTAGGGATGATCAGAGGTGAGTGTAGGGATGATCAGAGGTGAGTGTAGGGATGATCAGAGGTGAGTGTAGAGATGATCAGAGGTGAGTGTAGGGATGATCAGAGGTGAGTGTAGGGATGATCAGAGGTGAGTGTAGGGGATGATCAGAGGTGATGTCAGTAGGATGATCAGAGGTGAGTGTAGTGATGATCAGAGTGACTATAGGGATGATCAGAGGTGTCACGTCCGAGTGTAGGGATGATCAGAGGTGTCACGTCCGAGTGTAGGGATGATCAGATGCGTCACGTCCGAGTGTAGGGATGATCAGAGGTGACATGTCCTGGTGTAGGGATGATCAGAGGTGTCACGTCCAAGTGTAGGGATGATCAGAGGTTTTACTTCCGAGTGTAGGGATGATCAGAGGTTTCACTTCCGAGTGCAGGGATGATCAGAGGTGTCATGTTCGGGTGTAGGGATGATCAGAGGCGTCACGTCTGAGAGTAGGGATGATCAGAGGCGTCACGTCCGAGTGTAGGGATGATCAGAGGCGTCACGTCCGAGTGTAGGGATGATCAGAGGCGTCACTTCCGAGTGTAGGGATGATCAGAGGCGTCACTTCCGAGTGTAGGGATGATCAGAGGCGTCACGTCCGAGTGTAGGGATGATCAGAGGTGACATTTCCCTGTGTAGGGATGATCAGAGGTCAGTATAGGGATGATCAGAGGTTACACGTAGGGATGATCAGAGGTGTCACGTCCAAGTGTAGGAATGATCAGAGGTGACATGTCCGGTGTAGGGATGATCAGAGGTGTCACGTAGGGATGATCAGAGGTGACATGTCCGGTGTAGGGATGATCAGAGGTGTCACGTAGGGATAATCAGAGGTGTCAAGTCCGAGTGTAGGGATGATCAGATGCGTCACGTCCGAGTGTAGGGATGATCAGAGGTGACATGTCCTGGTGTAGGGATGATCAGAGGTGTCACGTCCAAGTGTAGGGATGATCAGAGGTTTTACTTCCGAGTGTAGGGATGATCAGAGGTGTCACGTCCGAGAGTAGGGATGATCAGAGGCGTCACGTCCGAGAGTAGGGATGATCAGAGGCGTCACGTCCGAGTGTAGGGATGATCAGAGGCGTCACTTCCGAGTGTAGGGATGATCAGAGGCGTCACGTCCGAGTGTAGGGATGATCAGAGGTGACATTTCCCTGTGTAGGGATGATCAGAGGTCAGTATAGGGATGATCAGAGGTTACACGTAGGGATGATCAGAGGTGTCACGTCCAAGTGTAGGAATGATCAGAGGTGACATGTCCGGTGTAGGGATGATCAGAGGTGTCACGTAGGGATGATCAGAGGTGACATGTCCGGTGTAGGGATGATCAGAGGTGTCCTGTCCTGGTGTAGGGATGATCAGAGGTGTCACGTCCAAGTGTAGAAAAGATCAGAGGCGTCACGTCCGAGTGTAGGGATGATCAGAGGAGAAAATATATCTTATAAAAGAGTAAATGACATAAGTTGTTGATGATTTGACAATTGTATAAGAAAACATTTATGTAATACGTTTGTAAATGTATCCTTTATGTGATGAAGAATAATAAAAACAGTATATAAAAAAAAATATACGTTTATTGAAATTTTTTTTTACCCGAGACATGTGGCTGAATACATTTTGGCCTAAATGTATGACTAAAATTGAGTCTATTGGATTTTTTTTTTATAACAAAAAGTAGAAAATATATTTTTCTTTCCAAATTTTGGATATTTTTTCATTTGTATCACAAAAAATAAAAACCGCAGAGGTGATCAAATACCACCAAAAGAAAGCTCTATGTGTGGGAAAAAGAGGACGCAAATTTCTTTTGGGTACACCATTGCCTGACCGCGCAATTACAAGTTAAAGCAGCGCAGTGCCAAATTGAAAAAGTGCTCTGGTCAGGAAGGAGGTAAAACCTTCCGGGGCTGAAGTGGTTAATGTACCCTGCCAAATGTAGGAAAGTCAATGGTGAGCCAAAAACATGGGTAAGGGGCAAGTTGGTAGAATACGGAGACCGAGAATGCAGACATGGTATGGGAGTTATGGGAGACAGGAAACATGCTTCAGGAGTCAGACTGAAGACACAACACTGCTGTCTGAGCCCCTTTACAAATAAAGGCTTCCACATTTGTGCTCCCTACAGCCCCCCTAGGGCCCATTCACCTTTGTGCTCAGCACAGCCCCCTAGGGCCCATTTACACCTGTGCTCAGCACAGCCCCCTAGGGCCCATTTACATGTAAGCATTCGGTTGTAGTGTGTTAGTATACATGCATTAACGCGCGTTATCGGTGCGCTTCATTAAGGAAGCTTATAGTGTGCACCACAATAAATGAAAAATACATGACCCTTTTTTTTTTTTTTTTTTTTTTTTTAAACACAGTGCACCACATCCGATATGCACTGTGGTTCGCTGCAGTGCATTGGAATCTACTGCCATTTATTGTAAATGTTACTCCATTTAATTTAAAATGAATGGGGCGTAGGGAAGGTGCGTTGTCATGAGTTTATACGTTTTTAGCAAGTATTACCACAACGCACATGTGGGCCCTTAAAAATGTACTTGTATCATATATAATACTTCTTTCAGGTCAGTTATAAAAATTTGAAAGAGATGGACTTTACTGATAAAAAATAGTATGAAAGAAATAAATCAAACCTTTTAACTACTAGAACCTAGTGTAAAAAATATTTGTCACTGGCTTGAGTAAGCTCCTAGGCTAAGGAAAACACAGACTGTCTCAAGGAGTTCTGAATGCCACACAATAAGTACTGTACAAAGAGCTGCATGCAGCCCCAGGTGCAGGCTGGGCAGGAGTTTATATCTACTTTCCAGATCAATTCACGTTGCCATTCTTGTGTACTGCATTAAAAGAGAAGTTTTTTTTATTTTTTTATTTAGATTCATACTTACCTATGTGGCTGGACCATCAGACCGATGCTGCAGCTGTCCCCCACCGCCTCTGCACTGAGAACGGAGCCACCGAACACTGCCAATGGCTCGGTTTTCACAGATCACTGAGAGGAGAGCTGCTGCCTGTTAGTCAGCATCTCTGCTCTCTGCTTCTCCACGCTCATTGGAACGCTGAGCTGTGGAGGAGAAGGGAGTAGCCGTCTCAGCGGTTCACTGAGACTGCCATCAATCAAGGCAGCTGGCGGATCCAGACTTGGGAAGTCCGGATGACGCGCTGCCTCGACTGATGGCAGTGACGTCAACGAAGAGCAGACTTCAGACCACTTTCCGCTGAAAACGGTTCACAAAAGTGCACTCCTGTGACCCTTAGGAGAAGCCCAGCCTAAAATGCTCAGGCTGGACTTCTCCTTTAATGCATGTGCATTAACACGCGAGGTATCACGTAAAGGTGCATTGCGTTAAAGCCAACCAATCAATTAAAATGGGCTGCCAATGCACTAGAACAGATACAAAATTTTACAAGCAGCACTCTCCCAGCGGTACTGTGTGCTGTAGTGCATTGCCCCAGTGCTTTGGGGTACCATTTAAAATGAATACCCTGTAATGTGCTAGGATGTATAACGTTACCACTCTATGCACCAGGATGCAAAGTGTGATTTGACCCCAAACATAGTTGGAAGAGCAGCCACTGGCCATGAAATGTCCTCAATATGCAGCCAAACTGTTATTAAGTTATGCTAAATTTGAAATCATTTGAAGCCACAGCTTCAGGTGGTAGAAGAAAATAAACAAATGGCAAAGGCTCGTCGAGAAATGCTAATGAATGAATCTCAGAAGGTCATCAGTTGCATAAAACTGTGGACCTTCTGAGATTCATTCATTAACATTTCCAGTGCATCTGCCATCTTCTACTACCCAAAGCTGTGGCTTCAAATTATTTCAAATTCAGCATATCTTAACTACTTTAGCCCCAGTTAATGTACATATACGTTGCATAGTTGAAGTGGTTATACCAGGATCAAGCCTGCAGCTACAGGACTCATCCCATATGTTTTTTTCAGTCGTCGATGCTCTTTGTTGTAAAAATATTCCTAGCAGCTAATTAGCCACTGGATCGCCTTTACAAGCAGTGGAATGAGGTGAACCCCCCTTCACGGCCTTTCTGGGTTCTCTCATCCCACCGGAATGTCCCTGATCATCTCTATGGTCTAAGACAGCCTTTCTCAATCGGGGTGCCTTATGAGTTCTTCAGGGGAGGCTTGGCAAAATGCCTAAAATTTTCCCTAAAAATTGTGTAACAGCATGTGGATCAGCCTTCCTTTTTGATACACAAAGCCACAGATTTGTATTGTGCAGCAAGAGGAGTACCTTGGGCATTTGTATTGTGCAGCAAGAGGAGTACATTGGGCACCGGGACACCATCCTTGTTTGACCCCCCCCCCCCATGCTCCTCTGTCAGCACTAGGGTCATGTTAGCTGTGTTGGGCAGAGAAAATTAGGAAAAAGCTGGAATATCAGTGTGCAAAAGTGTATTTGCTTTCAAAGAATAACTTACCTATAATGCTGGGTGTATTATGTGTAGGAGTGCTGTTGCAATACATAAAAATATTACTTTCGTTTAACATTTTAGACATGCAATTTTTTGTCACGCAGTATTTGCAACAACCACCATTTTATTATCTAGGGCCTCTGCATAAAAAATATAGATGTGTGACAAATTCACAGGCTTTTTTTAATCTACAACTCGATTCATTTCACTACTGTCAAAGTTCAAAAGAACAAGATTTGGTCCAGCCCTGAGCATCAGAGTTTGACCACCCTTCTTCCATGATTGCAAACACCACTTCCCATGATCTGAAATGTTAGTGTTATATTGTGAGACAGCAAGTCTCTAGTGAAGCCACAGCTGGTACTTGTTGGGTCACTTTTCACCCTTATCATAAAAAATTAGCAATAATACAATTCAGATTTGTGATTAAACTGACATTAAACTATGGTTTTAAAAAAGTCTGTTCAAGTATGTGTTCTTAACTCAAACACAGACCTTTTATTGCTCTCATCCTCCTCCAAATTTTTTTTTTTTGCTGCTGAGATCTGAAACCTTGTTGGAGGGTGGCGATGTTCGATCACCTTGGTACCACTGAGTGTAGGAGTGTTGCTTTCTCCCAAGATGGACTAGGACAAGGAGGTAGAAAAACACAAAGAAACAATTTCATAAAAAGTAGATTACAGGGCCATTAAGTAGTATATGAATTATATTTATAGACTAAGGATGTAATTTAATGTTGTTACTTTAAGCTGCCTATGAGCCTACCTACCTGATGAAAGTACTATATAAAAGTGACAAGATGCTGTGTTTGAGCACAAGCATAATTTAAAACACACATTTAGCAATTTTTTTTTTTTTAAATCAGCACCGGGGTGATATTTACATTAAATGAGAAGAGTTCTTTGTGCTGATGCTATTTTGGTTGAAATATTCTGTCCCTTGTCCCCTGATACCCAAGTAGCTGTGATCTTCCAGGGCAGCAGGGCTTAATGCGAGCCACTGAACCCTTCTTCAAAAGTGCTGACTAGACCCTTTCCACTCCACTGCTCCATTCATAGAAGCTGTACTATAATTTCCTGGAGGACAGGCAGATGAATGAAAGGTTTACCTCCTCCATTCACAGAGCACTTTTTGTTGCAGGATTTAGTAATGCAGCCAGTCAAATTGCATTTTCAGAAGAAGTGGTCAGCAAAGAAAGCCTGAATGCCGAGCCATCATACCGTGGTCAGTTTACATGCCTCTGTCATCCCGTGTTCTGCTCTGAGTCTCTCCCCTCTCCCTCCCTGCCTGTCAGTGTGAGAGACAATCTCCTCCCCACCCCTCCTGCCACTACTCCGCTGCCATATGCAGCTATTAACTACTGTGTATGTGTTTTGTTTTTTTAATGACAAGGCTAAATACCTTTTTGCACACCCCGCTGTGTGGTCCCATTACTGGCTGGCTGATGTCACAGGGTAATCTCAAGGATCTCGTGATCACACAGCTTGGAGTACATCACGGGACACAGAGCCACAGTAATTACTGTATGGTTATATAGGCACCTTTAGGTGATGGACACTGGCACACCCTAGACAGGAAGTTTAGCTCCCTATAAAACCCCTCCCCTTACTGGGAGTACCTCAGTTTTGTAGCAAAGCAATATACGTGAATTAAAGAGGGGAGGGACCTCTGTGTCCCGTGATATACTCCAAAAAAAAGGGATTTTATAGGTAAGCCGTTATAAAAATCCTATTTTCTTTATCGTACATCACGGGACACAGAGCTACATAATTACTGTATGAGATGTCCCAGAGCATTGCTATCTGAGGGGAGGGGACACCAACAAAAGTAGGGTGCAATCAGACCTGAGGACCTATACCGCTGCCTGCAGCACACTGCGCCCAAAGGCGATAGAATCTGGTGAATGTATGGACTGACCAAGTTACGGCCTTGCAGATTTGAGTCATAGAGGCTTGGTGATGCACTGCCCACAAAGCACTAACAGCCCTGGTGGAGTGCGCTTTGATTTGAAAAGGTGGAACTTTCCTCTTCGAATCCATTTGGCAATAGTGGATTTCGACGCCACCTGTCCTTTCCTAGGACCTTCAGGCAACACAAACGTCTGTTTTCCGAAACTGAGCAGTCGCCTTCAAATAGATTTTGACTGCTCTCACTACATCCAAAGACTGTAGTGACTTCTTCTGTTGAACAGGGCTCTGGAAAAAATGAAGGCAGAAAAATATCCTGGTTTAAATGAAAACCTGAAATCACCTTCGGCAGAAAGCTAGCAGCCAATTCTGATACCCTTCTTGCAAAAGATATGGCAACCAGAAACCAACTTCCTTCTGAAAAGGATCAAGGGAGTATGTCGTATCGGCTCAAAAGGCTGTTTTTGTAAAACCGACAAAACCAAATCCAAGTCCCAAGGTTTTAAGGTTAAGTCGTGTCACCCCCTGTATAAAACTATTGACCAGGAAATGCGAAGCAAGTGGTCGTTGAAACAATACTGATAAGGCTGAGACCTGGCCTTTGACGGTACTCAAAACCAGGTTTATTTCTAATCCTATTTGCATAAAAGCAAGGCTTCTACCTAGAACAGGGATATGCAATTAGCGGACCTCCAGCTGTTGCAGAACTACAAGTCCCATGAGGTATATAGCAAGACTCTGACAGCCACAAGCATGACACCCAGAGGCAGAGGCATGATGGGACTTGTAGTTTTGCAACAGCTGGAGGTCCGCTAATTGCATATCCCTGACCTAGAACATACTTTCTAGGACGCCAACCCCTGGTCTCACACCAGGAAACATATGCCTTCCAGACTCTATAATAAAAGACTCTGGAAGCTGGCTTCCTTGTATTAATCAAGGTAGATATCACTGAGCCTGAAAGTCCACAATTCTTCAGAATATGGGTTTCAATAGCCAAACCGTTCAATTAAGCATTTGTAATGTAGGATGGAACACCGGTCCCTGCGATAGACATGGGGCCCCTACCGCCATCTTTACGATCTCTGCATACCAAAATGTTCTGGGCCATGCTGGGGCCACAAGAACCACGACTTTCCTTCCTGCTTGATCCTGCAAAGAAGTTGTGGTAGCAGCAGAATAGGAGGGAAATGCATAAATCAGTGAAAAGTTCCGTATGCGAGTGGATCCCTTGTTCTTGACACAAAGTTGTCGATTTTGTTGTTGAACCTGGATGTAAACAGATCTACGTCCGGGGTCCCTCATCTTTTGCATATAGAAAGGAAAATGTTGGGGTGAAGGGACCATTTTTCTGGGAACAACTGCTGGCGACTCAAGTCGTCCGCCTGCCAATTTTCTACCCCTGGAATGAAGATTGCCGATATGCACGGCACATGCTTTTCTGCCAGGTTAGGAAATGGTTTACCTCTCCCTGGGCTGTATGACTTCTGGTGCCCCCTTGGTGATTGATATACTGTAAGCCACTGCTGTGGCATAGTCGGATTGAATCCTGATAGGACAATTCCGCAACCTGCATGTCCAGGCCCTTAGGGCTAGGCGCGCTGCCCGAAACTCTAGAATGTTGATGGGCAAGGTCCTTTCAGTTCTGGACCATTTCCCTTGGACAGTCGTCTCTTCCAGGACTGCTCCTCAAGCCACAAGGCTGGCAGCTGTTACCACCTTTCAGGTAACTGGTACGAAGGGTTTCCCCTTCTGCAGATTCTTGGATATCCTCCACCAACTGAGGCTCTGGTGCAGCTTTGGCGACAGAAGCTTTGGAAAATTTAGGGATTGGACCCCCTTACTCCAGGTATATAGGATACTGTTTTGCAGCAGTCTCGAATGAGACTGAGCATAGGGAACCGTTTTGAATGAACCCACCATCTTTCCCAACAACCTCATGCAAAGGCGAATAGAAGGACCCTTCTTTGCCCTGACCTGACCGCTGATTGTGGAGACCATGCTTTGGTCTAAGCGGGCTACCGACCTGTCTATCAAAGAGTAGGTTGTCTAGGTATGCTACAATTGTTATACCTTGAGTCTTTAAACTGGCCAGAGGAAGGGCCAGAAGTTTTGTAAACACCCGAGGTGCAGTAGCTAGACCGAAAGGAAAGGCTACAAACTGAAAGTGGCATTTTTCTACTTCAAAAATGCAGATATTTTTGAAGAGCGGGGAAAATAGGCACATGCAGGGTTGTATCCCTGATGTCGAAGTTCCCCTCCTTATAGGATGGAGACAACAGATTGGATTGATTCCATGCGGAAAAAGCAGATAGTCAGGAACCGGTTTAGATCCTTGAGATCTAGCATGGGTCCGACATCCCCATTTGGTTTGGCACAGTTTTGGCAAAGGTTTGAAAAAAAAAAAACCAACCCCTGCTCCATCGCGGGGACCTCCATGACCCCTTTTGAGACAATAGTCGGTCTAAATGCTTGAAAAGGAGACTTCTTTTCCTCTGGATCTTTGGACATTTGCCCTGAGGAAAACGAGGAGACAGGAAATATCGGATCTCTAGTTTGTAGCCTAGAGCTATTATGGAGACCATACATCTGTCTCCAAACTCCTCCTGCCAGACCCTTTAGAACTGCAGAATTCTTCCCCCCCCACTCAAACGAGCGGGGGCGCCCCTTCATAAGAGGCTTTAGCATTCTGTCTTGTAGGCTTCCTCCCCCAGGACTTCTTTTGTCCCTGGGGTCCTCTTGAACCTGACAGTGGAGGACGTCACGACTACCTGAAGGCAGATGCCCCTGGCCCTGGAGAAAGAGCCTGTTTAAATGAGGGACGTATTGCTCCTTTTCTTAACTGGCAAAAGGGTACCTTTCCCCATCCCCAAACCGCCTTTCACCGCAGAAAGGAAAACCAGCCAGGAGCTTTTTGCATGACACTTCGGCTGACCACTTTTCAACCATAAGATTCTACGGATATGCCCCAACCCAATCGTAAAGTGAGAGGTTTGCAGAATAGAATCTCTGATTGCATCAATTGCAAAACACAAAGCCCCTGGCAGCGTGGCTAAATCCCGGGCCTGCTGTTCAGGGAAAACCTTGAGCACCTGTCTCAAAATGGTCTCTCAGGGATTGACATACCCCAATTGCCGCCACTGCAGGTTGAGCTACTGAACCTGCTAAAGAAAAAACATTTAACAGAAATTCCAATTTTTCATCAGATGGATTCCTAAGCACTTGAGCATTGTCAACTGGACAAGTCAAATTTTTATATACAGAGGACATAGCAGCATCAATTGCTGGAATACCCCACCTCTTAGTAATTTTTTTCCTCCATAGGATAAAGTGTTGAAAACTTTTTTTAGGAGAGAAAAAATGCTTATCTGGGTGATCCCACTCAGCATACATAAGCTTTTCCAGCAATGAACGGACAGGAAGGCACGCAAGCTTGAGGAGGCTTTAGTAAACTCAAAAACTTTTAAAATGTGGAGCGGACCATTTCAGTAAGAGATTGCACCAGCAACTTCTCAGCTTGTGAAGCTGAAGAAAGTCCTTCCCTACTTGATCCCTCAGAAGAGGAGTCATCAGCCTCTTCACGGTCCCCTGAGAGAGTTCCTCTTCCCCCTCCCACTGTTTCTCTGTGGGGGACCCTAATGCGTTTTCTTCCACTCTGTGGAGATGGAATTAAAAACGCTAACCTTTCCTCTAATCCAATCATAGCCGAGGAGAAAACCTCAGTAATATAGACAGGGGCTGAAATGTAGGAAGCAATTGCAACCCCTGACAGGTTACTCTGACCAGCCTACCTAGCCCTTCAGGGGGGATTGTGTTGCAGAGGGAGGGTCCTTAGAGCCCGAGGGCGAACCCTTTGAGCCCTTGTTTTTTGGGGTACTTGTACCTCCACTTCTGCCCATAGTGCCAAGCACAAATGGGGAGGTACTACTGCACCAATTGCTAAGCAAATAGTCCAGCAACTGCTGCTGCTATTAAAGCTCAGCCTGATGCCAAGTAAACGTGCCCTGAGAATGCCTGTGTCACCAACACTCACATGCCCCCGTCTGCTCTGTGTCCCTCCGTTACCTGAATGCACCTGCAAAAAGGTGCACTTTACACAGCCCCGCGTTTGTGAACGTCTGAGCCACGTCAACGCCACACTAAGCCCTACCCCCCTCCGACTTACCACCGTGCCCCTCCCTCACTTTTCAAAAAAAGGACTGCTTTCCCGTGCGAGAGGGGCTCTGATCCGACCGGACCGGCATGCAGGGGAGGGCTGGGGTGGAGGAGAGCCGCTGGAGAAAAAGACCGTACTATGGTGGTGATGGCGGGAGCGACGCGGCATACCGCCGACTGACCCCTGCTCCCTCGCCTCCTGGAGAGAAGAAATACCTGTCCAGGTGGGGGATTCCACAAGAAAAAGCCCATCTTTCCAACATCTTACCTGGGCTTGGGCCAGAGGAACGTGCTACTTGAAATGACACAGAGCAAGACTGACAAGCATGGAATCAGGTACGTGCTCTTGACAGCCCCCGTTGGAGACTTTAGGCATGACAACATTTTATAAATTCAAGATTAAAGTGGGGTTCCAGTCAAAAAAAAAAAAGGGGGCTTAAAAATCCTAAAAAAAATCAAAAAAAAATAATTGGAAAAAAAAAATGTTTTTACTCACCTCCAAATGCCTGTTGCTATGGGGTCCCTCGTAGTCTGCCACCTTCAGTGCCCGGGCTAAACGTCACTTCCCCCTCGGCACCGCACAGTCATCTGGGACCTGTCACAGATGACTGAGCGTCAAATCACGGCGCACGGTGCCGCTCGCGCATGCGCAGTGGGTGCCCGGCTGTGAAGCCACAGCCGGCTTCCCACATTAGGAATGCCGGCGCCGCGAGCGGCTCGTGGAACGAGGGGGGGTCTCGTTCCCCCGCATCGCGGGCCCCCTGGACAGGTAAGTGTCCGATTTTTTTGCAGTATTTGTAGCTGCTGACTTTTTTTCCCCCAGGACGGAGCTCCACTTTAATCACTGCGCTAGTGACAGTAATAAAGCAGCTGCATAAATTGTATGGTGTAAATATGTACCCCTCGCGCTACTTGGAGTATACAGATAGTCTAAAGTGCGTTAACAATAGTGCTGTGCTGCAAAATGTGGCGTGTTCACAAATACACAAATGAGGATAGGTATATAAAAGAATTTCGCGCAATGAATAGCTAAAAAATAATAATAAATATAAAGTGCAATATGTAAATTGACCAGTAGTGGACGCTGGTGCTGGTGAGAGGTAATTACTGGTTCATTAAAATACTTATGTGTAATATATCCATCACTAGTCACATAAGTATTTTAATGAACCAGTAATTACCTCTCACCAGCACCAGCGTCCACTACTGGTCAATATACATATTGCACTTTATATTTATTATTATTTTTTAGCTATTCATTGCGCGAAATTCTTTTATATACATAAATTGTATGGTGACAATAAGAAGCATGACAAATAATGATATGCAGCGCTAAAAAATGTAGTATTACAAATGAAAAAAGTCCATAGTGTTTGAAATAAAGTCCTTGTTCAGGAGAAAATGCTGGAATCACCCACGGTATAGACAGGAATACAAATTAGGTGAATATGGACTTATCCTCCACCGAACATCAACACACCAGGCCTCTTACCAAAAAGAATGGACCACTTAATCATAGGTGGTCAAACAGGCATGATAAATCCACAAAGCCAGGAAACCATTACAGATGGCTGGGTCTTGTAGTTCCACCAAATAATCAGAGGTGCATGCATAAAATATAAAAGAAGGAACTCCACATGGTGTAGTATTATAAAACCAGGGTCATATTTATTCAAAGAAAAATCCAGGGTACTCACATTTCATCAGATAAAAACAAGCACGTAAAAAACAGCAGTCTGTATAAGCAGCATTTGTTTCCAACCACAAAGATGGCCACATTCAACACGTTTCAGTGTCGTGACCTCAGAACTCCTCCCAATGTGGCGTTTCATCCAATCGAACGTCATCAAGGGCGTGGTTAGAGTTCATACTGACTTCTTTATATAGAAGGAAGGGCGGAAGTAGATATGCCCATTCCCCTTTGTGCCAATCCTCTCTCCCATCCGCAGGAAGTGGAACCACAGACAACCGGATGTTTACATCCAAGTCTCAAAATACATGGCTAGAAACACCCACGGCGGCCATGTTTAGGGAGACTAAATAGGAAACAATAAATGTATCCATATAATCTCTGAGAGGGGAAAAGAAAAGAAATCGGGCCAGATTGGAAACAATAATAATAATAATAATAATAATAGGAAAAAATTAAGAATACTTAAAAAAATCCAAAAATGGAAATATTAAGAGTAGTTAATAGAATTACAGTTTATTCAAAAAAACTGCCTCTCTAGTAGACATAATGCTGCCATCTTGGGGTTGAAAACCGGTATAACAGGGAAATCAAATATATAAAAGCAATATACAGAAAACATAAATAAAAAAATCTATAAAAAGGAGTGCATGCGTGGAGGCTCCCGGGATGGCTGTGTAAGCCTGGAGCTCCACACAGCGCTAGCCATACAGCTTTAATAAGCAGTGGGAAGAGGCTGACAGGATTTCCCTAAATAACAGGAGAAGGCAGCAGATATCACAGGGCTTCTTCATATGCCGGGAAGACATTCCAGAGGAACCCCGGGTCCTGAGTTTGAGCTTTTTGAAAAGCGGGACATATCTAAAATGGCGGCATTACCTCAGACAGGTGCACAGACTGCAGCTGAAATCTCCACAGCAGCCAGGCAAGTTGTTCTCCCTGCGACCCTCACATATTTACCTCAGTTACAGAGTGCAGCTACCTCTCTCAACACTTCATTGCCTGAAAACGCAGTATCCCTTACTCACCCAGACTTTGCTTCTACACAAGCAGCACAGGCTCTTGATGTTCCCTTCAATGTTCCTGACCTGTTTTTTAAACTTTCTGAATTGTTAGATAAAGGTTTAACCCTGAATGCTGAAAGGATCACAGGGGAAATCAGGGCAGATTTCCAAAATCTGGGAACCAGGATTGATCATATAGAACACAAGTTGGATGTTACCATTTCTAGGGCAAACCAACATTCTGACCAGTTGCATTTAATGCAAGAACAGCTTGACACAGCCCAGACTTGGATCGACGACCTTGAGAATCGCCTGAGAAGGGACAATTTTCGGATTAGAGGGATACCAGAAACTGTTTCTGACGTACAGGCTGCAGTTCAAGAAGTTATCAAATCCCTGATACCTTCGGTCCCGGCACATAAATTGGAGTTGGATAGGGCACACAGATCCCTAGGCCCTCTCAGGAAAGATGGATCTCCGAGGGATATTATAGTAAAACCGCACTTTTACTCAATAAAAGAAGAAGTAATGAAACGTTCCCGCCAACAGGACCAGATACAGTACCAAGGGAAAGTCATACAAATTTTTGCTGACATTTCCCCAAACACCATCCAAAAAAGACGATCCTTGAAACCCCTTTTGACAGCCCTCACCAAGAAGGACATTAAATATCGCTGGGCCTTTCCATTCGCTCTGAAATTTACTTATAATGGTAAACAACAGACATTCCGCAGTTTTCCAGAGGGAGAGCGCCTGTTACTGGATCTGAAGATCATTACCCACGATTCGGAGATGGATACATCTACCGCACAGCAGGGATCTGCTAAACGCCAATCTCCACTAAGCCCAACCTCTCAACTATGGAATAAGGCTAAACATAAGAAAGTCAAGGATAACTCCCCTCCCTGATGTGGGGACGTATAACACACCTGTATTTAAATCTTCTTTTCTTTGCCTTGTTACTTAGGCAGAAAATGTTGTTTGATCTTCAATCTTGAATTTGAACTGACTTTTTCTTCTCACACATGACAGTTGATGGAGTTTAGTTTAGAGGTCTGCACAATGTTTCTATACCAAGAGTGCACCTGATACTTAATAACCTTGTCAGTTTGGCCTCACCCCTATTTACTTTATCTCCCCCAGTTTGTTCTTTTAGAATGCTATATAAAAGATGTTACTGCGATTTCTGCACATTTGAATGTTCTAGGGGTTTTTTTTTATGTGCTGTCACTGGCTGGAGCTGATGCATTGCGCTCCCACCTACTACTCAGGCAGTTTTTTTCTGCTCTGTGTGGTGGGGATATAGCCCTCTGTATGGGCTATGCAATTATTTTTGTTATGAATGAGGGGAGGGAGTCTTCCCCCTCACCTCATTCCGGGCCGGGTTATGGCCTTATGGTATTAAGCAAACTGCTGATATTTTATTTTTTTCGTTTTTTCTTCTTCTCTTTCCTTTCTATCTTCCTTTTTCTCCTAGCCTGCCTGTCAATGAGATGTTGCTTCAGGATGTTCTCGGATATATTGACCCTTATAATAGGGGATGATCCTATTATGTATTTAGTTACTCCTTTATGTACTGAGGGAAGTGGATATAGGTTGGTCATCGCTCTCTCCCTTTTGCTCCATGGCTAATAATAATTCTACTTGTTCTCCCTTACGCATAATATCTCATAACACTCAGGGGTTAAATTCCCCAGTCAAAAGAAGGAAGGCCTTTCAAGTCTATCGTACTCGTCGTATTGATGTGGTCCTCCTTCAGGAGACTCATTTTCCTCAGCAATTTACCCCCTCGTTTTTACATGCACACTTTCCCACATTTTATTTGGCAAATGCAGAGAACAAAACAAAGGGGGTGGCGATACTATTTTCCAAACACTGCAAATTTCACTTTAAAATGGAACACAGAGACCCAGAGGGAAGGTTCCTACTAGTTAAAGGTATGATTGAGGATAAAATATATACATTTATTTCGTACTATGCTCCTAATAGAGGACAGCTACAGTTCTTCCGACAGATGTTCAACATCCTTGACCCATTTATGGAAGGTGTCATAATTATGGGGGGTGACTCTAATACAGCCTTTGATACTAGTCTAGATAAATCTAAACCACTTAAAGTTCAATCAATTAGTCCTAGGAAATCTAGTGTACAAATTGCACGATTGATCTTTCAATCGAGACTAACGGACATTTGGAGGGAACTAAATCCAACTGCACGAGATTTTACACACTTCTCAAACCCACATTTATCTTATTCCCGTATAGATCATATCCTGCTCTCAACGCACCACATTCCATTGGCTATTTCATCATCTATTTTAGAAGTATCCTGGTCAGATCATTCCATGGTTCTATTGGTTTTGGGTAAAGATAATCATGGACAACAAGCCTCTCATTGGACTCTCAATCAGTCTATTTTAAGAGATCCCGGCATGGTATCGGAAATACAGGAGGCTCTGCGGGAATACTTTCGCCTTAACGATGTGGAAGATGTTTCGGCAGAGACTCTGTGGGCTGCACATAAGGTGACCATTAGGGGTAAACTAATTCAAATTGCAGCAAGACGTAAGAAAGAGAGGATGAGAGACATAGAAAGAATGGAGAGAGACTTTACTTCTCTGAGCAAATTGCATAAAAGTGATCCCTCCAAAGTTTCTAGTTCTACTCTAGATGCTGCTCGAGTGGCTCTAAATTTGGCTCTCACAGCGAAAGCTGATAAATCTATTAGGTGGACTGGGGCCAAGTTTTATTAGACAAAAGATAGAATTGGTCCCACGCTTGCACACAAATTGTCCCCCAGGTTTCGTTCTCATGCCCTACCCAAAATTAAACAAAAGGATGGCTCCTTTACCCTGAATCCAAAACGAATAATGAAGGCTTTCCAGGAATTTTATGCTGATTTATATAAAGCAGATAAAAATTCTAACCCCACTAAAGTAGGAGAATTTCTGGATAATTTGCATTTACCAACACTGACGGACTCTCATAGAGCTGAGATGGAAGCTCCTTTCTCTATAGAGGAGGTGTCAGAAGTTATCAAAACATTAAAGGGAGGTACAGCACCGGGTCCTGATGGATTTTCCTCACCCTATTATAAAACTTTTTCTGAAATACTACTTCCATACCTTACTAGATTTTTCAATGACATGACTAAGGGCACCCCGTTAGGTAACCAACTCAATATGGCATATATAACAGTAATCCCTAAACCAGATAAAGATATCAGTCAGATAGAGAACTACAGACCTATTTCCCTAATTAATAATGACCTAAAAATATTGACCAAAATATTAGCAAACCGATTAGCGTCCTTTATAGGCATTTATATCCATAAAGATCAGGTAGGGTTTATCCCTGGTAGGCAGGGTCCTGATCAAGTGAGAAGAGCGGTGGATCTGATAACAGTTATGCAATCGCAATGGGAGGGAGGTCATAAACAAGAAGGCATGCTATTATCATTGGATCTTCGGAAGGCCTTTGATTCCGTTTCATGGCCATATCTCTTTGCGGTTCTTAGACGCTGGGGATTTGGGCCGAATATTTTAGGTATACTGGAAGCCCTATATTCTACACCTAAGGCTAGAATCAGACTTCAGGGACTTTTCTCTGACCCCATAGAGATAGCCAGGGGCACTCGTCAGGGATGTCCCCTATCTCCCCTGATATTTGCAATAATGATTGAATCTTTGGCGATAGCCATTCGTAATGACCCAAACATCAAGGGGATCCGTTGTGGTCCAGCAACTCATAAATGCGCACTGTTTGCAGATGATTTATTGCTTTTTGTAACATCCCCAACTTCCTCCTTACCAGAAATATGTACATTGCTCGATAAATTTGGGTTAATATCAGGTCTTAAGGTGAACATGTCTAAATCTCAGGCTCTTAATGGGTCTCTCCCAGACCCTTTAGTTTCTCAACTACAGGAGAAATATGAATTCAGTTGGAGCATGTCCTCCATTAAATATTTGGGAATTAATATTACTCCCAAGATTGAAAATCTCTACCAAGCAAACTATCCCCCAATGTACCAAAAACTAGAAGCTGACCTTAGGAACTGGGAATCACATAATATAGCCTGGATGGGCAGAATTAATTCAATTAAGATGACTCTCCTACCTAGACTCCTATATCTGTTTAGATCCCTTCCAATCCCGATCAGAAGGGACCATCTAAAAACCTTTCAAGGCAAACTTACCAAATTTATATGGAATAAAAAAGGACCACGCCTTTCACACCGTACCCCGTTTAATCTTCCCAAACAAGGGGGGCTAGGCCTACCAAACCTTCTTTGGTACTACCAAGCGGCTCGGTTAGCACAGCTCTCAGCTATATACCTTAAAACTGAACAACCGGACTGGATAAAAATTGAAAGTCAAGCAGCTCCTACATTTACTTTGGAAGATTTATTATGGTGTCCTCCCAAGAGTAGACCCCCCATTCTATCTCCAACTCTCTCTCAATCTCTCTCTATGTGGGATTCACTTAGGAGGCTTCCTTCCCTGGTCTCTGAACTACAACCATTGGCTAATTTGTTCCGAAATCCCCTGTACAATCATGGCATGGATATTGATGACTTCAAATGGTGGCTAGACAAGGGGATATATCGCTTAGGACACTTTATATCTTGCACGGGCCCTCTAACTTTTAAACAATTTGTGGAAAAACTGGAGCTCCCTTCTTCGGAAAGGAGTAGATTTCATCAGATCTCCAGTTTCATACACTCCATATGGAAAAATAAATTGAATCCCTTGAGAATTACAGCTTATGAAAGCTGGTGTGAACAAGCCATGGGGCGGAAGGGGGGGATTTCTGTGATCTATGAGTCTCTAGCGTCTAACTCTGATAAACTGCCATACATGCTGGCCTGGGAGAAGGATCTACATACTGACTGGGAACTGGTAGACTGGTATGAGAACTATTCTCGATCGATCAAAGGCATTGACAATACCTCTCTCATTGAGGCTAACATCAAAATATTTACAAGATGGTACTTAGTTCCTACAAAATTAGCGGCAATGTATCCTTCCACTTCGCCTCTATGCTTTAGAGGTTGCCAAGGACTGGGCTCTATGATACATATTTGGTGGGAATGTCCCAAACTCCGGGGATTTTGGAATAGGGTCTTCCATATTATTAGAAAAGTTACGGGTTATGCTGTCCCCCAAACACCAGCGATTGCCTTGCTCAATGGATTAGTGCCGCACGTGCCTAAAAACACTAGAAGACTGATTCTATTTATATTAACGGGAGCCAAATTAACCATTGCAAAAGATTGGAAGAAGCCCTCGGTATCTGTATTGTCCATGAAAAGGAAAATTTCATGGATAATGGAACAAGAGAAAATGGTCAGCTCCCTATTGGACAAGACCACACAATTTGAAATCATATGGGATCCCTGGGCTCAGTATCTGGGTATTTCACTGAGGTCAGGCACAGATAGCAATATTAATCGCTGATCTTTGGATCTTTTATAGGACATAAAGGCATCATCTCTTCTTCTTTCTATCTCTTTTCTCTCTCTTCTCAGTTTTTAGTCTTTCCTTTTTATTTTTATTTTGGATATTATTATTATTATTTTTATATATATATATATATATATATATATATATATATATATATTTATATATTTTTGACTAGAGTATCTTTCCTTGAATTACCTAGGAATTGACAGGTTTTTTACATTAGTATGTCTTACTAAATATAGGATTTTTTCCTGGGCTTAATCCAGTGAGAACATGATGTTGTATCCATGTTAGAATCTACAATTTTATTTTGTCTGGGCAACTCGAAAAGTTAATAGTATTATATCTTGCTTCTCAGAAGTTATATAGTAAATTCTATTCGTTCAAGAGGGGGGGGGGGGATATCTGCACCTCCTTGGACACAGCTTGATCCCGGTTGGGGTGTCGGAGGGGATGCGGAGTTCCTACCCTTCTTGGAGTGTTCTGGGATATAGCATACAAATGAGTTGTCACAGCTTAAGTTACATACTTATTTCTTACTTTGTTAAATTCTCAATGTCTCATTGGTATGTTAACTAGTCACATTTGTTAGATTTACTGTGAATTCTTCTGTAATGATTTTACTTTGTGAAAATAAAAATTTTAATGAGAAAAAATCTATAAAAAAAGAAACAGTCTGGGGGTTCAACTGTTAATAAAAGGCATTCACATCCCATTATATGTTCAAACCAAATGGTCTGTAAGATTTTAAAAACAGAAAATCCACCAGGTCTCCATCTTTGAAATCTCTCTACTAATATGGCTGCCTCTCCAATGAGGATCAAACTTGTCTATGGCCATAAAAGATGTGCCCTTTGGACTCTTACTGTGGCATAGTGTTTGGATAAACTATAGGCTCAAGGAGCACCTGGCAAATATTCGTAAGGGCTTCTTGAACCAGTTTCCAACTTGTGGATGGTTCGACCCACATAATGTAGGCTGCAAGGGCATGTGATCATATAAACCATGTTCTTAGTCAAACAGGTGATAAAAGATTCCACGTCATATGATCGACCAGTAACATTAGAGATAAATGTGGTATATTTCCTCTCCTAAAGGCAATTATTTAGACAAACTTCACATTTTCTACGATAGTGGCCCTCGCCCTACAACAAAATCGCAGTAGAAGCTTGGTTTTACTGGGGGTCTAATTATATTTGGGGCTACTTGACGTTTCAGTGGGGGTGCACTGCTATAGGTGACCCTAGGTTGTTCAGGGAGCAAAGGACCTAGTATTCTGTCATTTTTTTAGAATGCCCCAATGCTTTCTAAACAAATCTTTTTAATTGAAAAGTGCTGGTCCGTGTAGGTGGTATAGAACAAAAAACGAGAGAAAAAATCCCCACCTGCTCTTATTCTGGGCTTCAGCAGGTCTTTATTTTTCAATGCAACATCAGTTATGACCCGATCAAGTTCATTGACTGCATAACCTTTCTGTAGGAAGCGAGTCTTCAAGAAAAATCTGCCTCCTTCAGGAAGTCCACCTGTAAGGAGCAATTCCTCCTTAATCTGAGCAACAGGCTCATTAGGGGCAGACCTAAGCCAGGACTCTTGATGGCAGCTGTCCGTCCATATGTAGCCATTCCAGTCAGTGCCTTTAAAATATGTGGACGTAAAAAGTCTATAATTTTCTACCCTGATTTACAGGTCTAAAAAATGTATGGCAGAGGTGATAGCCTCATGCTGGAGAACAATGCCCTGATCATTGGAGATAAGTTCACCAATGAACAGATCCAAAGAGGCACGATCTCCTTCCCATAGGAGGAGGACGTCATAAATGTATGGACCCCAGAAGATCAAATTGGTCCTCCTTTGATCATAGATGACTTCCTCCTCCCATTTGGCCATACTTGGTGCAAACTAGGCACCCATCGTCACTCCTCGACCTTGCAAATAATAAGAGCCATTAAACCAAAAAATAATTGTGGTTCATGGCAAAGTCAAGGAGGTGGAGAAGGAACTGCCGCTGCAACCTACAGATGCCGAAACCCTCTCCAAGAAACATTTCATGGCCTCTCTGCCATGACGATGAGAAATGATAGTGTATAAAGTGACAACATTTTACTTAAAGGAGAAAACCCATAAGAACTCGAAAAATCTTCACTTACCTTATCCAGCTGCAGGGTTGTGTGGTAAACCAGACCAGACAGACTCAATCTTCGCCACTCAGGGTGGGCTCCGTTTAAAAAAACCTTCAGGAACCGGGGCCCCTTTTTAAATCGGGGGATCCACACTCCTGGACCCGTAAAGCACCCCGTCAGAAAATATGGCTGCAAAAAACCAAGCACTGGATCCCGGGGTCCAGCTCTCTAAAAAGAGAAGCATTACAGGCAAAACCTCGTTTCTTCCGACACAAGGCAAAGGTACCATTCAATTTGGCCTGAAAAGACACTTTGAATGGATCCGGTTGCATAGCTTGGCCCAGCAAAGGAATATTCCAGTGGAGCTAAGCCTAGCACATCTTTACTTGTGACCAACACCAAAGACACTGGCAAAAAAACTGAGGTACTCCCAGGAGGGGAGGGGTTATATAGGGAGCTAAACTTCCTGTCTAAGGTGTGCCAATGTCCATCAACTAAAAGGTGCCTATATAACCATGTCCCTTGATGTACGATAAATAAAAGGTATTTAGCCGTGTCATTTAAAGAAATACCACATACACTGTAGTTAATAACTGCATAATCCAGAGGGGACACCAGTAATGTCATAATGTGACACTTTAATGAAATTCTGACAAGTTCCCTTTTCAGGCAGGCCTTTCTACAGCTCACCACTTACCCACTCATACTTACCTTTGCCATGTTTACCCACCCCTATGTCCTTCTACTGCAGCCAAAGCATAATACCCCCTGCATCTTCACATGGAGGAACATGTGACCTCCTCCAATGGTGAACTTCTCAGGTCTGAACACTTACAAGAGACCAATACTTCACACGTATTCTTTGCTCTTTTACTCTATAGACCAATCGATTGATGTTTTTAGGCCATGTAGATCCTTCTCTTTCTCCTAGAAATCCTGGTAGATTATATCATGAAGTAAAAAAGCAAAGCATACTTAGTATTGCCCACCATTGGCCTTGCACCCCATAACTTCCTATTTTAGGATTCCAAAGTACAGCTATGGTGTTCACACTGTTCGGGCTATAAAAATAATTTTTGCTCATAAAACACAAAAAATAAAAGCTCAAGCATTAAAGCTTATGTATAAAATGTACTTAATACAAAATGCATGCAATATCCAATATGCACATATCAAATGTATTCAGTAATCATTTACAGCAACATTATTCCATATGAGACACTTCGTCCATCACCAAACCTGACAGCTCTTTATGAGGGCTTTCAGTGTAGTAATACAGTCCGGACTTTTGTCCTTTAGCACAATTCCTAGACGTACCAGCTTGTTCTTCGACTCTTGAGATACAAAGCTAACCAAATTCTTGCCACAGACGTGAACCAGAGGCTGGAGAAATAAGAATAAAGAATATGATTAAAAAATAAAAAAAAGTCGACTTTTATTTCCTTACTTGTACTAGGAAAATGTCAGGTGGAACATGAATAGTTGCTTTGTGCATCATGGACACATTCACACCTTCCATGTTTATTCTCACTAAACAAAACGTATTGCTTCGGGTCAACCAGTTTCAGTAAGCTTCATATATCAATATGTAAAAGCCTCAGGGAAGTATCTTTACATGTTGCATGTTACACCCATATTCAGGATGCAACATGATACTAAAGCACATGCCAGTACCCCGACCCAATCCCATGTTGTGGTCTTCTCCCCACTTTCACAATTCAAATACAGTGCCAGCTGTGAGGAATTCAGCCCACACAGCCATGTCAATCATTCACAGAGTTCTGAGAATCAATGAACTACAGTAGGTACTGTCTTCCATTGTGGCAGATGACTTGTAGTTCTCAATGAATTGTGAGGGCGCTAGTGAGCGCTCTCATAGTCCATTGAGCTTCCTCGATTTCAGTAACTGCCTGCCTATACGTGAGGTGCAAGCAGCCAGCTGTACTCAGAGTCTGCAGGAGCCTGACATTGCACCCATGATCTGCAGATAATGGGTGCAATGCTTTACAAGCTCCTAAGGGAAAAAAAAAAAACGAAAATTGCACATTTTTTAACCTGAAAAAGAACATGCGTTTTATTCTTTTTGTTAGGGCTCGGAAAAGAACGGCACCCGTGGCTGTTCCTTCAGAGCGCATGCACCAGTAATGTCACTGGCTGCATGTAATGCAAATATCTCCCAAACTATAGGCTTACCTATAGGTAAATGTCTGCAGAAAAGGTGAACTTATCCTTTAACCACTTGCCAACCAGCTCAGTTACATATACAGAGGCAGGTTGGCAGTAGAGCTGCACGATTTCGGCTAAAATGAGAATCACAATTTTTTTCACGCGGCGTAACATCATCGTTCACATTATACAAAAAAATAAAAAATGGCATAACTTTACAGTTTGTTTTTGTATTTTTACCCAAAAAAATTGCGTTTGAAAGACCACTGCTCAAAAAAAGGTAACATAAAATATAATAACAATCGCCATTTTATTCTCTAGGGTCTCTGCTAATAAATGATATATATATATATATATATATATATATATATATATATATATATATATATATATATATATATATATATATATATATATGGGGGTTCCAAGTAATTTTCTAGCAAAAAATACTGATTTTAAACTGATTGTAAGAAACAATTGTCAGAAAAAGGTTCAATCTTTAAGTGGTTAAACTTCCTTAAAAGTGGAGTTCCACCCAAAAATGGAACTTCCACTTTTTGGAATCCCCCCCCTCCGGTGTCACATTTGGCACCTTTCAGGGGGGAGGAGGGAGCAAATACCTGTCTAATACAGGTATTTGCTCCCACTTCCTGGCATAGATCACTGCAGTGATCGCGGTGACCTACACCACTTCCGGCTCCTACTCTGTCCTCCCCCGCAGTCTTCTGGGAGACGCACAGGTCCCAGAAGACAGCAGGGACCAGTGAGAACGCGCAGCGCGACTCGCAGTAGGGAACCAGGAAGTGAAGCCGCATGGCTTACAGAGGATGGCGGCTGCAGCAGCCGGGAGCCAACGGACAGGTCGGCTTCGACTGCCGACATTGTGGGCTCCCTGGACAGGTAAGTAAGTGCAGTATTTGTAGCTGCTGGCTTTTAATTCTTTTTTTTTTTTGCCGGACCTCCGCTTTAATTTACAGATCAAGTGCATTCCTATGATCTAAGAAGGAAAAGTTACTTTGTTTAGTTATCTGCTGTGATGTTGTGATAAAACTTGGCAGACTGCCTGTTTTGTTTTTTTCTTTTCACAGCTGAGTGAGCAGAGAACTCACTAAACTTGTTACATGAAAGAATCTGCAAATTCTTCATAGAGATCAGACTCTATGTCTGCCGGCGACCCACGATCACCTAGTACAGAGGCAGAACGGGGACCTGCCAGTGTAAAAAAGCGGATCCCCGTTCTGACAGGGGACATGACAGGGATCTTCTGTTCCCAGTGATCTCGGTCATGTCCCTGTGAGCCCATCCCCCTACAGTTAGAACAGAATTATCCAGACATAGACTGGGCGGAGGGAACCGCACATTCATCTATGGCTCCCCAGTTCCTAAATGTCTTGCAGGATAATTTTATGGGTCAGATGGTAGACGCACCAACTACAAATAAAGCATTACTGGATCTACTGATTACCAACATTACAGACCTGATCACAGATGTGGAAATACGTGGGCAATTTAGGTAACAGCGATCACAAGTCAATTGGCTTCAGTATAAATCACACAAATAGGAAACATAAGGGGAATACAAAGACACTGAATTTCAAAAGAGCCAACTTCCCTAAACTACAAACCTTGCTAGAAGGCATAAAATCTTAGGAACAAAGAACACGGAGGAGAGATGGGTTTCCTTTAAGAGCATATTAAATAAGGGCATTAGCCAATGCATCCCATTGCATTGGGTAATAAATTTAAAAGAGGGAACAAAAGTCCTGGATGGCTTAACTCCAATGTAAAAATGCATATAAAAGCAAAGGCGAAGGCCTTCAAAAAATACAAGGTTGAGGGATCATCATCAGTATTCAGACTTTATAAAGAATGCAACAAGAAATGTAAGGGTGCAATAAGGCCAGCTAAGATAGAACATGAATGACACATAGCGGAGGAGAACAAAAAAAAAACAAAAAAAATAAAAATTCTTTAAGTATATAAACAGTAAAAAAGGGAGGACAACCCATATTGGCCCCATAAAGAAGGAGGAAGGACATCTGGTTACAAAGGATGGGGAGATAGTGAAGGTATTGAATTTATTCTTCTCCTTGGGGAATCGGGGGGCTTCAGTAACCAAAACTGCAGTGTTTATCCTCATGACACGTCACAGGAAGCACCACCATGGTTAACAGAGGACAGAATTAAAATTAGACTTGAAAAACTTAACATTAATAAATCACCTGGACCAGATGGCTAGAATCCGAGGGTACTTAGTAAAGTAATTGCCAGACCATTGTTCTTAATTTCTACTGACAGTCTACTGACTGGAATGGAATGGTACCAGCTGATTGAAGAAAAGCACCAATATTTAAAAAGGGCCCAAAATACATCCCTGGGAATTACAGACCAGTTAGCCTAACATCAATAGTATGTAAAATCTTGGAGGGGATAATAAGAGACTATATACAAGATTTTAGTAGTGAGAACGGTATTATTAGCAGTAATCAGTGTGGATTCATGAAGAATCGTTCTTGCCAAACCAATCTACTAACCTTCTATGAGGAGGTGAGTTGCCAGCTAGATAAAGGAATGCCCGTAGACGTGGTGTATCTGGAGTTTGCAAAAGCATTTGACACAGTTCCCCATAAACGTTTACTGTACAAAATAAGGTCCGTTGGCATGGACCATAGGGCGAGTACATGGATTGAAAACTGGCTACAAGGGCGAGTTCAGAGGGTGGTGATAAATGGGGAGTACTCGGAATGGTCAGGGGTGGGTAGTGGGGTCCCCCAGGGTTCTGTACTGGGACCAATCCTATTTAATTTGTTCATAAACGACCTGGAGGATGAGGTAAACAGTTTAATCTCTGAATTTGCAGACAATACTAAGCTAAGTAGGGCAATAACTTCTCCGCAGGATGTGGAAACCTTGCAAAAAGATCTGAACAAATTAATGGGGTGGGCAACTACATGGCAAATGAGGTTCAATGTAAGCTGCACAATTAATCGTCAAAAATCGTTATCGCGATCTTCACTAAAGTATTTCACAATTCTTTCTATGCAAAGAATTCTCTCTGCACTTCTGAAGCCGCAGCCTTCAAAAGAAAGGAAGGGAAACTGTGCAGTCTGCCAAGAATCAAAACAATCTTTATCAGTTGAACTTAAGTATAAACATTGTAACAATTTGTTAATGGAATAGACTTTGTGTGCAAGAGAAAAAAGTTTAACCACTTAAACACTAAACCTTTTTCTGACATTTGTTTGTTTCAAGTTAAAATAATTTTTTTTGCTAGAAAATTACTTAGAACCCCCAAACATTATATATTATTTTTTAGTAGACAGCCTAGAGCAGTGTTGGCGAACCTTGGCACCCCAGATGTTTTGGAACTACATTTCCCATGATGCTCATGCACTCTGCAGTGTAGATGAGCATCATGGAAAATGTAGTTTCAAAACATCTGGGGTGCCAAGGTTCACCATCACTGCCCTAGAGAATAAAATGGTGGTTGTTGCAATATTTTATGTCACACTGTATTGGCGTAGCGGTCTTTCAAATGCAATTTTTTTGGAAAAAATTACTTAATGAATTTAAAAAAATAACCAGTAAAATTAGCCCATTTTTTTTGTATAATGATGTGAAAGATTTTACGTCGTGAGAATCGTGATCTTTTTATTCTAAGCAAAAAAATTGTAATTCTCATTTTGGCCAAAATCGTGCAGCTCTACAATCTATACACTAGGGGGAGAACCTCTGGGGCAATCTAGGATGGAAAAGGACCTGGGGGTCCTAGTAGATGATAGGCTCAGCAATGGCATGCAATGCCAAGCTGCTGCTAACAAAGAAAACAGAATATTGGGATGCATTAAAAAGGGGATCAACTCCAGAGCTAAAACGATAATTCTCCCGCTCTACAAGACTCTGGTCCGGCCGCACCTAGAGTATGCTGTCAAGTTCTGGCACCAGTCCTCAGGAAGGATGTACTGGAAATGGAGCGAGTACAAAGAAGGGCAACAAAGCTAATAAAGGGTCTGGAGGATATTAGTTATGAGGAAAGGTTGCGAGCACTGAACTTATTCTCTCTGGAGAAGAGACGCTTGAGAAGGGATATGATTTCAATATACAAATACGGTACTGGTGACCCCACAATAGGGATAAAACTTTTTTGCAGAAGGGAGTTTAACAAGACTCGTGGCCACTCATTAAAATTAGAAGAAAAGAGGTTTAACCTTAAACAACGTAGAGGGTTCTTTTACTGCAAGAGCGGCAAGGATGTGGAATTCCATTCCACAGGCGATGGTCTCATTACAATGTAATACTGACATATAATCACACACATAGGTTGGACTTGATGGACTTGTGTCTTTTTTTCAACCTCACCTACTATGTAACTATGCAAGATCAGCGCCATTACTAGTAAAAACAATAAAAAAGAAATAAAAGTCCCTAAATCTATCCCATAACTTTTGTGCAAACCAATCAATATATGCCTATTGCGATTTTTTTTTTTTTACCAATATATGCAGAAGAATATATATAGGCCTAAACTGATGAATAAATGTGTTTTACACATTTTTGTGTTATTATATATATATGTATATAAAAATATAAATAAAAATATATATACACATATATACGTATTATATATACGTATATATGTATTAAAAAAAGGTTTATTTCTTAAAAAATTGTCGCATTTGTTTGTTTATAGCGCAAAAAATAAAAACCGCAGAGGTGATCAAATACTACCAAAATAAAGCTCTCTTTCTGGGAAAGAAAGGATGTCAATTTTGTTTGGGTACAGCGTCACACGACCGGGCAATTGTTAGTTAAAGCGACGCAGTGCTGTATCGCAAAAAAAGCCATGGTCATTAGGGGGGCAAATACTTCTGGGACTGAAGTGGTTAAAGAGATAATTTATCAAGTGGACACTGGAATCAAAGTTATCAGTCATTAAAGTGATTATGAACCTTTGTTTTTTAAAACCAAAATAACAAACATGTCATACTTAGCTACTCTGTGCAGTGGTTTTGCACAGAGCAGTCCCGATCCTCCTTTTCTGGGGTTCCCCCGCTGGCGCTCCAGGTTCCTCCTTGTCGAGATCTCCCAGGGAAAGTGGCTCTCGCCAAATGGCTCCTCCTGGCGTGCTCGCTCCCGAGCCGCCCAGTCTGGGTGTATTGACACAGACTGGGCGACTTGGCCCCACCATCTCATCACAGTATTTGATTGACATCACCGGGAGCCAATGGCTGCCCGCTGCTATCAATCTGTCTATGAGGATGGAGACATCCGCGAGAGCCGCTGCCGCTTATGCACGTCGCTGGATCGGCCTTGGGTAAGAATAAAAAGGGGATTGTGGGGCTTCTGTAGAAGGTTTTTTACCTAAAAGCATTAACCTCTTCAGCTCCGTAAGGTTTACCCCCCCCCCCCCCCCTTCACGAACAAGCCATTTTTTGCGATACAGCACTGCATTACTTTAACTTACAATTGCGTGGTCGTGTGACACTGTATCTAATACAATTTATGTCACTTTTTCCCCACAAATTGAGCTTTCTTTTGCATTTGATCACCTCTGCATTTTTTTTTTTTCACGATAAACTGACAATTTTGAAATAAAAAAACAAACACAATATTTTTTTACATTCTGCTATAAAACATACCCAATATATATATATTTTTTAATCTAAATTCCTTTATCAATTTAAGCAAATATATATTCTGCTACATATTTTTTTTTTTTACCAAAAAAGGTTGGTTTACGCAAAACTTATGGGATAGATATATCTGGTATAGGAATATTGTTTACACTTTGTTATTTTTATTATAATATTGTTATATTCATTCGTACTTGTCTGATTTTGGAAGCTAAGCAGGGTCAGGTCTGGTCAGTACTTGGATAGGAGACTGCCTTACCTTACTTGCTAGCTGCATACATTTTCTTATTCTCCCTAGCACAATATCTTTTTAGTCTGAATTTATAAAACAAGAGTTGCATGTCTTTACACCAACATGAGATATAAACATAAAAAGTGAGAAATCCACCCCTCCCCCACATAGAAAAACCTGGTGATGGAAAGGAATGTTGCAACTGTGATCAGGTGACCTCAGACACACACACTGCATGATAACAATCATCAGATCACTGGATGTTCTACTCTGCCCAGCTCTGACTACAACATGTCCCCTAAATCACTTGTCTGTCTATAGTCTGCTGACTGTTCACTGCATCCCATGATGAGAAACATCCAGTCAAAACACAGTAAAGGCAGCCAATCCTGGGAGAGCTGGAGGGGAGGGGATGTGAATTGTGAACTTTTTACACAGGATGTGCCTGTCTAAGGCTAGTGCATAAGATATGTAAATCACCTGTCACTCACAGCAAGGGGCGTTTTTGACAAAGTTTTCAAGACTTTGTCAAGATTTCTCTAACTGAACAATAAAAGAGGATTGCTCAGGCCTCGAGTAAATCTGTGTGGCAAGACTGGGCTCAAATGAAAGGAAATCTTATTCTCTGCATTATGACATGCAAAAAAAAATAAAAAATGTGGGTTTACATCCACTTTAACACACAGAAGTACTGAAGCACAGCTGTACAAACTAGGCAGATACTACACATCCCCAATAGAGGGTAAAACATTTTAGATGTATCTTTATATTATCTTAGGCCCAGATGGTGGTGATAGATATGCCTGTAGAAGAAAATCCGGGGCTGCACTCTTTAGTATTGCCTAGTTGGGGACAATTGGAAGTAACACAGAATTATGTTCACACTGTTCCGACATGGAAGTTACACAACTTCTGATCTAAAGTTGCCCTGCGACTTCCATGAATGGAATCAGACTTTGAGTCTGGTATGGATATTGAGGGGGACCCCCATGCCAAAATAAAAAAAAAAAGGCATGGGGTCCCCCCTTCGGTCTGGTATGGATTTTAAGGGGAACTTACAATGCAAAAAAACTAAAACAAACGATGTGAGGTCCATACCAGACCCTTATCCGAGCATGCAGCCAAGCAAGTCAGGAAAGGGAGGGGGGACTGGTGAGCCCATACAAGGCCACATGCCCTCAACATGGGGGGGTGCTTTAGAGGCAGGGGTGCTTTGTGTCCCCAACCACAAAGCACCTTGTCCTCATGTTGATGGGGACAAGGGCCCTGTACCTAGTTGATCCTGCCTGTTCCTATGTGTATTGACCACACTTATAATGGCTGCTGATCCCTGATAGCATGGTCAGATTAACCACTTCAGGCCCGGACCAATTGGCAGCCAAAGGACCAGAGGTCTTTTTTCAATTTCGCACTGCACTGCTTTAACTGGTAATTGCGCAGTCATGCAATGTTGTAACCAAACGAAATTTGCATCCTTTTCTTCCCACAAATAGAGCTTTCTTTTGATGGTATTTGATTGCCTCTGTGATTTTTATTTCTTGCGATTATAAATGGAAAAAGACCGAAAATTTTGAAAAAAAAAGATATTTTCTACTTTTTGTTATAAGAAAAATCTAATAAACTCAATTTTAGTCAAACATTTGGGCCAAAATGTATTCAGCCACATGTCTTTAGTAAAAAAAAAAATGCCAATAAGCGTATATTTATTGGTTTGCGCAAAAGTTATAGCGTCTACAAACTAGAGTACATTTTCTGGAATTTACACCGCTTTTAATTTATGACTGCCTATCTCATTTCTTGAGGTGCTAAAATGGCAGAGAAGTACAAAACCCCCCCCCCCCAAATGACCCCATTTTGGAAAGTAGACACCCCAAGCTATTTGCTGAGAGGCATGTTTAGCCCATTGAATATTTTTTTTTTTAGTCCCAAGTGATTGAATAAAGACAAAAAAAAAAAAAAATTTAAAAAAGTTGTCACTAAATGATATATTGCTCACACATGCCATAGTTATATGTGGAATTGCACCCCAAAATACATTTTGCTGCTTCTCCTGAGTATGGGGATACCACATGTGTGGGACTTTTTGGGAGCCTAGCCGCGTACGGGGCCCCGAAAACCAAGCACCGCCTTCAGGATTTCTAAGGGTGCAAATTTTTTTTTAACAGAACAAGGGTGCAAATTTTTGATTTCACTCCTCACTACCTATCACAGTTTCGAAGGCCATAAAATGCCAAAATAGCACAAAACCCCCCCCCAAATGACCCCATTTTGGAAAGTAGACACCCCAAGCTATTTGTTGAGAGGCATTGTGAGTATTTTACAGCTCTCATTTGTTTTTGAAAATGAAGAAAGTAAAGAAAAAAAATATTTTTTTTCTTTTTTTAATTTTCAAAACTTTGTGACAAAAAGCGAGATCTGCAAAATACTCACCATACCTCTCAGCAAATAGCTTGGGGTGTCTACTTTCCAAAATGGGGTCATTTTGGGGGGTTTTATGCCATCTGGGCATTCCATGGCCTCCGAAACTGTGATTGGCAGTGAGAAGTGAAATAAAAAAAATTACACCCTTAGAAATCTTGAAGGCGGTGATTGGTTTTTGCGGTCCCGTACGCAGCTAGGCTCCCAAAAAGTCCCACACATGTGGTATCCCCGTACTCAGGAGAAGCAACAGAATTTATTTTGGTGTGTATTTCCACATATGCCCATGACATGTTTGAGCAATATATCATTTAGTGACAACTTTTTTTTTCATTATTCAATCTCTTGGGACAAAAAAAAAAAAAAATGTAATGGGCTCAAAATTGCTCTCAGCAAATAGCTTGGGGTGTCTACTTTCCAAAATGGGGTCATTTGGGGGGGGGGGGGGGGGTTGAACTGTCCTGGCATTTTATGCACAACATTTAGAAGCCTATGTCACACGTCACCCACTCTTCTAACCACTTGTAGACAAAGCCTTTTCTGACACTTTTTGTTTACATGAAAACATATTTTTTTTTTGCAAGAAAATTACGTTGAACCCCCAAACACTATATATATTGTTAAAGCAAAGGCCCTACAGATTAAAATGGTGGGTGTTGCATTTTTTTTTTCCACACAGTATTTGCGCAGCGATTTTTCAAACGCATTTTTGTGGAAAAAAATACACTTTTTTTTATTTTAATGCACTAAAACACACTACATTGCTCAGATTTTTGATGAAATAAAAAATATGATCCTAGGCTGAGTACATGGATACCAAACACGACATGCTTTGAAATTGCGCACAAACACGCAGTGGCGACAAACTACATACATTTTTAAAAGCCTTTAAAAGCCTTTACATGATACCACATTAGATTCACGGAGGAGGTCTACTGCTAAAATTACTGCCCTCGATCTGACCTTCGCGGTGATACCTCACATGCATGGTGCAATTGCTGTTTACATATGACGCCAGACCAACGCTTGTGTTCGCCTTTGCGCAAGAGAAGGGGGGGCAGGGGTGCTTTTTTTTTTTTTTTTTTTAATTTATTTAGCTTTTTTATTTTATTTTTAAACTGTTCCTTAAATTTTTTTTCTTTGTTATCATTTTTATTGTTATCTCAGGGAATGTAAATATCCCCTATGATAGCAATAGGCAGTGCCAGGTACTCTTTTTTTGAAAAAATTGGGGTCTATTAGACCCTAGATCTTTCCTCTGCCCTCAAAGCATCTGACCACACCAAGATCGGTGTGATAAAACGCTTTCCCAATTTCCCAATGGCGCGGTTTATATCCGGGAGGGGGGACATTCCCTCCCACTGCTTGTAAAAGCAGTCTAGAGGCTAATTACCTGCTAGAATTGCTTTTACATGAAAGCCGATCACTGGCTGAAAAGAATGATACCAAGATGATACCTAAACCTGCAGGCATCATTCTGGTATAACCATTCAAAGTCCAGCAACATACTGGACATATATTGTAATCTTTTTTTTTCATGCAGCCTCTTGGCTGAACGAAAAAAAGAGATTGATCGGTGGGTATGCCCACCATTAGAATACCTCTCTTCATCCACCCACTTCTAATGATGGGCATACATGCACCATTTATATATGCCGATGCATGGGGGCATCCTCCCGCAAAAGTTATGCCGTGTACACACGGTCGCACTTTTCCACGGGGCAAGGCGCCGTCGGAATTTTGACCGTATGTACGTGGCATTAGGAGCCAATCGCTCCTCCCCCCCTGCTGCCCCCATGCTTCGGCACATATCCTCTTTTTTTTAACTGTGGTGGTGAAATCACCTCCTACAGCGTTGGAGTCGCGGCTTTATGTATCGTGGGAGCAAACGCTGTTGCTGTCAAGATAAATAAATCCACGCTGCAACTGAATGGCGCACCTGAAAACAAAAAAATGGTTAACACTAAAACACAGTAAACAAAATTACATACCTGAAAAGCAAGCATGATAAAACATAATAAAACATTGCAGAATAGAATGGAGTAAAAAAAGAGCAACAATAGAGAGAGAATAGAGAGAGAGAGAGAGAGAGAGAGAGATAGAGAGAGAGAGAACAATAAAACGACAACTATTTTTTTTTTTTTTTGAGATTTACAGGTAAAAAAGCTCCTGACTGTTAGCGACTGAATCAAAACGCTACCACAAAAAAAAATTTTTTATCGATCGCAGGGATCAGGCCTGACTCTGCGAACACTGCAGTTATGTGTGCTTAGTGTTTTGTAAGTGACAGTGATCGATCGATACTGCACTTGGGTGGGGTGGGCTGGGCTGGACTGGGCGGAGGGGGAAAACGCAGGTGCTAGCAGGTATCTGGGCTGATCCCGCTAACAATGCGTTTTTTGGAACCCTAAACTGCTGGGACGCTAGTATAGATCTGATCAGATCAGATCTGTTCAGATACTGTACCACTAAGGGAGGTGTATGCTTTGCGCGTGGGTGTTTGCGGTGCTGGCACTAACCTGGGGCGACGCAGACCTTATTTGACCCTAAAACCTAATTGATATCACCCGCCGGGCGATCAGGGGGTTAAACCGTTATTGGGTAATAAATGGCGGGTGCCCTGACAGTATAAAAAACAAACTATCTAACCAGCGTCACCCGTAACAGTTATATGGTGATCACTGGTGAAAGGGTTAACTAGGGGCAATCAGGGGGTTAAAACCTTTATTAGGTAATATATGGGGGTACCTGACGCTATATAAAAACCTGACGGGGAACCTAAATAACTAAATAACTAACTGGCTAACCAGCGTCACCAGTGCAACTTATACGGCGATCACTGGTGAAAGGGTTAACTCTAGGGGCAATCAGGGGGTTAAAACCTTTATTTAGGTTGTAATATGGGGGTACCTGACCTATAAACCTATTTATGAACCTATATAAACATGGCGGTTAACCTAAAAAAAAAAACTGGCTACCTAGCGACACCAGTGACACTAATGCAGCGATCAGAAAACGATCGCTTAGTGACACTGGCAAAAGGGGGTGAAGGGGTTAACTAGGGGCAATCAGGGGGTTAAAACCTTTATTAGGTAATATATGGGGGTACCTGACGCTATATAAAAACCTGACGGGGAACCTAAATAACGAAATAACTAACTGGCTAACCAGCGTCACCAGTGACACTTATACGGTGATCACTGGTGAAAGGGTTAACTCTAGGGGCAATCAGGGGGTTAAAACCTTTATTTAGGTTGTAATATGGGGGTACCTGACCTATAAACCTATTTATGAACTTATATAAACATGGCGGTTAACCTAAAAAAAAAACTGGTTACCTAGCGACACCAGTGACACTAATGCAGCGATCAGAAAAACTATTGCTTAGTGACACTGGCAAAAGGGGGTGAAAGGGTTAACTAGGGGCAATCAAGGGGTTAAACCTTTATTAGGGGGGGGGGGGGGCTACCTTGGACCTAAAACTAACTGCCCTGACAGTTATTACAGTCACACTGACACTAAATGCAGTGATCAGTAAATAAATGATCACTGCAATTAGTGACACTGTGACTGGGGGGGGGGCAGGGGGTGATCTGGGGGTGACAGGGGGGTTTTTGTGTGCCTATGTGTACTGGTGTCAGTGTACTGTTTGTGCACTAACCTGTGAGTGTTCACAGCTCGGCGTTCCGGTCAGATAGACCGGCGCACCGAGCGTGACATCACTTCCGCCTGCCTGTCTATACAATAGACAGGAAGGGGAAGCATTTCATTCGCCAGGAGCGATCGCGAGGGGGTGGCCAGAAACCACTGGCCGTCCCCTCATCTCGGATCGCTCCTGAAGCGATCCCGACCGTCCCCGCCGGCCGGGGGGGTCCGATCGGACCCCCCACCCGCCGGAAGAATGGCACGTACAGGTACGTGGTTTTGCCTGTACGTGCCATTCTGCTGACGTATATGTACATGGGGCGGTCGGGAAGTGGTTAAATGCCTCTGTCATCTTGCTGTATATTCAGCGTCTCAGCATCTCCTTCTCTCCCTGTCATTTCCATAGTCTGTGTGTGAACTGTGAAGCCGATCTCCTCCCCGCCCCTCCCCTCATGCCTTGATTGAGTATTCTGCTGCAGCTGCTCCTCCCCTTTGGTAAAGTGTAAAGTAACATCTATTATATACTTTTATGCTCTCTGTTTCAGGAATATATTACCGTATTTTTCGCTACATAAGACACACTTTTTTTTCCCCAAAAAAATCCTGGCTATCTCCCGAATGGAGTACGACCACAGCAGCTGCTCGGTCTTCTGAGTGACAGGCGGAATGGATACATACAGGAATGTCAGTCTGTGCGAGGTGGAGGTGGCACAGGTCAGGCTGCATTTTATGGGCACAGGTAAGGCTGTATTTAATTGGCACGTCAGGCTACATTTCGTGGGCACTGGTAAATATTTTAATAAACCATTTGGTTCAGAATAATTTTTTCTTCTTTTCCTCCTTTAAAACCTAGGTGCGTCTTATGTAGCACAAAATACGGTAAGTACAGCGTGTGTATTTTTTTAATTATAAAGCTAAATACATTCTTTGCCCAAGGCTGCTAACTTGCATAGGTCAGAGTGAAATCTCAGCCCCTTCCACTGCACTCCTTAGATCAAGGAGGAGAGCAGAGGGAGGACATGTGACCACACAGCAGGCCTTGGCAAAGAAGGTATTTAGCTTTATAATAATAAAAAAAAAAAAAAAAAAAACACACACACACTGTATTTAATATGTTTCTAAAACAGAGAGGATAAAAGAATATAATAGATGTGACTTTACAACTACTTTAATGCAAGGAATGCATTAAAGTGGTTGTAACCCTAAAAAAAAAAAAAAAAAAAAAAAAAAAGAGATCCTGTTCTCTTAAAGCAGGTTAAACAGCACAGTGCGTGTGCTGTCTAACCTGTCCCTCTGTAAAAAAACATGGTTGACCCTGCCTGTTCCTGTGTCCCCCTTGGTGTGCTGACTGTGCTAATCATGGCTGCTGAACCCCGATTATCGTGGTCAGTTTACGTGCCTCCGTCATACCACTGCTCCCCTCTCTCCCTGCCAGCTCCTGTGTGTGTGTGGACAGGAGTGGACCACCGGGCGTGGAGATAGACTGTTACTGTCTGTGACTCAGGAGGGGATGTGAAATTCGGTGAGATGCCATCATCTTGCTGCTGCACACTGCTGTCATTGACTCTAACAGTGACACTGTCATATCTGTGTGCCTGCCCATTCTAAGTTCTAAATAAATTAAAAAGTAAATAAGAATATCCCATAGTTTGCCGACATTATAACTTTTGCGCAAACCAATCAACATATTTTTTACTCTAAATTAAAAAAAATTGGCCTAAATTGATTAATATATTTTTTTGTCGTCATTCTTTGTTTCTAATAAAAAAATAATAATAAAAAGCCCAGAGGTGATCAAATACTAAACTGAATATGTCAAATAAATCTGTACCTGTAAGAAGAATGTAAATATTTGCCTCTACTGCTGCCTGTGCCATCAAATGCCACACTGATCATGAAGAACCACCCATTGAAGTTTGTGAAGAAACCGTCTCCTATGGTGACGTAGGGGTTGGCAGGAGGAACCACTTCAGCCCCAGGACCATTTGGCAGCCAAAGGACCAGAGGTCTTTTTTCAATTTCGCACTTCACTACTTTAACTGGTAATTGCGCGGTCATGCAATTTTGTAACCAAACGAAATTTGCGTCCTTTTCTTCCCACAAATAGAGCTTTCTTTTGATGGTATTTGATTGCCTCTGTGATTTTTATTTTTTGCGATATAAACGGAAAAAGAGCGAAAATTTTGAAAAAAAAAGAGATTTTCTACTTTTTGTTATAAAAAAAATCTAATAAACTCAATTTTAGTCAAACATTTGGGCCAAAATGTATTCAGCCACATGTCTTTAGTAAAAAAAAAAATGCCAATAAGCGTATATTTATTGGTTTGCGCAAAAGTTATAGCGTCTACAAACTAGAGTACATTTTCTGGAATTTACACCGCTTTTAATTTATGACTGCCTATTTCATTTCTTGAGGTGCTAAAATGGCAGAGAAGTACAAAACCCCCCCAAATGACCCCATTTTGGAAAGTAGACACCCCAAGCTATTTGCTGAGAGGCATGTTGAGCCCATTGAATATTTTTTTTTTTTAGTCCCAAGTGATTGAATAAAGACAAAAATAAAAAAGATTTTTTTTTTTTTTCAAAAAGTTGTCACTAAATGATATATTGCTCACACATGCCATAGTTATATGTGGAATTGCACCCCAAAATACATTTTGCTGCTTCTCCTGAGTATGGGGATACCACATGTGTGGGACTTTTTGGGAGCCTAGCCGCGTACGGGGCCCCGAAACCCAAGCACCGCCTTCAGGATTTCTAAGGGTGCAAATTTTTGATTTCACTCCTCACTACCTATCACAGTTTCGAAGGCCATAAAATGCCAAAATAGCACAAAACCCCCCCAAATGACCCCATTTTGGAAAGTAGACACCCCAAGCTATTTGTTGAGAGGCATGGTGAGTATTTTACAGCTCTCATTTGTTTTTGAAAATGAAGAAATTAAAGAAAAAAAAAAAAATTTTTTTTTCTTTTTTCAATTTTCAAAACTTTGTGACAAAAAGCGACATCTGCAAAATACTCACAATACCTCTCAGCAAATAGCTTGGGGTGTCTACTTTCCAAAATGGGGTCATTTTGGGGGGTTTTATGCCATCTGGGCATTCCATGGCCTCCGAAACTGTGATTGGCAGTGAGAAGTGAAATAAAAAAATTACACCCTTAGAAAGCCTGAAGGCGGTGATTGGTTTTTGGGGTTCCGTACGCAGCTAGGCTCCCAAAAAGTCCCACACATGTGGTATCCCCGTACTCAGGAGAAGCAACAGAATGTATTTTGGGGTGTATTTCTACATATGCCCATGACATGTTTGAGCAATATATCATTTAGTGACAACTTTTTGTAAAAAAAATATATATATATTTTTTTTTTTTTTTTTTCATTATTCAATCTCTTGGGACAAAAAAAAAAAATATTTAATGGGCTCAACATTGCTCTCATCAAATAGCTTGGGGTGTCTACTTTCCAAAATGGGGTCATTTGGGGGGGGTTTGAACTGTCCTGGCATTTTATGCACAACATTTAGAAGCCTATGTCACACGTCACCCACTCTTCTAACCACTTGTAGACAAAGCCCTTTCTGACACTTTTTGTTTACATGAAAACATATTTTTTTTTTTTGCAAGAAAATTACGTTGAACCCCCAAACACTATATATAATGTTAAAGCAAAGGCCCTACAGATTAAAATGGTGGGTGTTGCATTTTTTTTTTCCACACAGTATTTGCGCAGCGATTTTTCAAACGCATTTTTTGTGGAAAAAATACACTTTTTTTTTTTTAATGCACTAAAACACACTATATTGCTCAAATTTTTGATGAAATAAAAAATATGATCTTAGGCCGAGTACATGGATACCAAACACGACATGCTTTAAAATTGCGCACAAACACGCAGTGGAGATAAACTACATACATTTTTAAAAGCCTTTAAAAGCCTTTACATGATACCACATTAGATTCACGGAGGAGGTCTACTGCTAAAATTACTGCCCTCGATCTGACCTTCGCGGTGATACCTCACATGCATGGTGCAATTGCTGTTTACATATGACGCCAGACCAACGCTTGTGTACGCCTTTGCGCAAGAGAAGGGGGGGCAGGGGTGCTTTTTTTTTTTTTTTTTGGTTTTTTTTTTATTTATTTAGCTTTTTTATTTTATTTTTAAACTGTTCCTTCCATTTTTTTTCTTTGTTATGATTTTTATTGTTATCTCAGGGAATGTAAATATCCCCTATGATAGCAATAGGCAGTGACAGGTACTCTTTTTTTGAAAAAATTGGGGTCTATTAGACCCTAGATCTTTCCTCTGCCCTCAAAGCATCTGACCACACCAAGATTGGTGTGATAAAATGCTTTCCCAATTTCCCAATGGCGCGGTTTATATCCGGGAGGGGGGACATTCCCTCCCACTGCTTGTAAAAGCAGTCTAGAGGCTAATTACCCGCTAGAATTGCTTTTACATGAAAGCCGATCACTGGCTGAAAAGAATGATACCAAGATGATACCTAAACCTGCAGGCATCATTCTGGTATAACCATTCAAAGTCCAGCAACATACTGGACATATATTGTAATCTTTTTTTTTTCATGCAGCCTCTTGGCTGAACGAAAAAAAAAGAGATTGATTGGTGGGTATGCCCACCATTAGAATACCTCCCTTCATCCACCCACTTCTAATGATGGGCATACATGCACCATTTATATATGCCGATGCATGGGGGCATCCTCCCGCAAAAGTTATGCCGTGTACACACGGTCGGAATTTCGACCGTATGTACGTGGCATTAGGAGCCAATCGCTCCTCCCCCCCCCCTGCTGCCCCCATGCTTCGGCATATATGCTCTTTTTTTTAACTGGTGGTGAAATCACCTCCTACAGTGTTGGAGTCGCGTCTTTATGTATCGTGGGAGCAAACGCTGTTGCTGTCAAGATAAATAAATCCGCGTTGCAACTGAATGGCGCACCTGAAAACAAAAAAATGCTTAACACTAAAACACAGTAAACAAAATTACATACCTGAAAAGCAAGCATGATAAAACATGATAAAACATAATAAAACATTGCAGAATAGAATGGAGTAAAAAAAGAGCAACAATAGAGAGAGAATAGAGTGAGAGAGAGAACAATAAAACGACAACTATTTTTTTTTTTTTTATTTTTTTGAGATTCACAGGTAAAAAAGCTCCTGACTGAAGCGACTGAATCAAAACGCTACCACAAAAAAAAACTGTTAGCGATCGCAGGGATCAGGCCTGACTCTGCGAACGCTGCAGTTATGTGTGCTTAGTGTTTTGTAAGTGACAGTGATCGATCGATACTGCACTTGGGTGGGCTGGGCTGGGCGGAGGGGGAAAACGCAGGTGCTAGCAGGTATCTGGGCTGATCCCGCTAACAATGCGTTTTTTTTTTGGAACCCTAAACTGCTGGGACGCTAGTATAGATCTGATCAGATCAGATATTGATCTGTTCAGATACTGTGCCACTAAGGGAGGTGTATGCTTTGTGCGTGGGTGTTTGCGGTACTGGCACTAACCTGGGGCGACGCAGACCTTATTTGACCCTAAAACCTAATTGATATCACCCGCCGGGCGATCAGGGGGTTAAACCGTTATTGGGTAATAAATGGCGGGTGCCCTGACAGTATAAAAAACAAGCTAACTAACCAGCGTCACCCGTAACAGTAATACAAAAAAAAACTGGTTACCTATCGACACTAATGCAGCGATCAGAAAAACGATCGCTTAGTGACACTGGCAAAAGGGGGTGAAAGGGTTAACTAGGGGCAATCAGGGGGTTAAACCTTTATTAGGTAATATATGGGGGTACCTGACGCTATATAAAAACCTGACGGGGAACCTAAATAACGAAATAACTAACTGGCTAACCAGCGTCACCAGTGACAGTTATACAGTGATCACTGGTGAAAGGGTTAACTCTAGGGGCAATCAGGGGGTTAAAACCTTTATTTAGGTTGTAATATGGGGGTACCTGACCTATAAACCTATTTATGAACCTATATAAACATGGCGGTTACCTAAAAAAATAAAATGGTTACCTAGCGACACTAATGCAGCGATCAGAAAAACGATCGCTTAGTGACACTGGCAAAAGGGGGTGAAAGGGTTAACTAGGGGCAATCAGGGGGTTAAAACCTTTATTAGGTAATATATGGGGGTACCTGACGCTATATAAAAACCTGACGGGGAACCTAAATAACGAAATAACTAACTGGCTAACCAGCGTCACCAGTGACAGTTATACAGTGATCACTGGTGAAAGGGTTAACTCTAGGGGCAATCAAGGGGTTAAAACCTTTATTTAGGTTGTAATATGGGGGTACCTGACCTATAAAACTATTTATGAACCTATATAAACATGGCGGTTACCTAAAAAAAAAAAATGGTTACCTAGCGACAGCAGTGACACTAATACAGCGATCAGAAAAACGATCGCTTAGTGACACTGGCAAAAGGGGGTGAAAGGGTTACCTGGGGGGCAATCAAGGGGTTAAACCTTTATTAGGGGGGGGTAGGGGGCTACCTTGGACCTAAAACTAACTGCCCTGACAGTTATTACAGTCACACTGACACTAAATGCAGTGATCAGTAAAAAAATGATCACTGCAATTAGTGACACTGTGACTGGGGGGGGAGGGGGTGATCTGGGGGGTGATCAGGGGGTGACAGGGGGTGGAATATGTGCCTAACTGTACTGGTGTCAGTGTAGTGTTGTGCACTAACCTTAACATGTTCGCCGCTCGGCGTCTCCGGTCACATAGACCGGCGCACCGAGCGTGACATCACTTCCGCCTTCCTGTCTATACAATAGACAGGAAGGGGAAGTTTCTCATTGGCCAGGAGCGATCGCGAGGGGGTGGCCAGAAACCACTGGCCGTCCCCTCGTCCCGGATCGCTCCTGAAGCGATCCCGACCGTCCCCGCCGGCGGAGGGGGGTCCGATCGGACCCCCCAACCGCCGGAAGAATGTCACGTACAGGTACGTGATTCTGCCTGTACGTGCCATTCTGCCGACGTATATATACAGGGGGCGGTCGGCAAGTGGTTGAGAGGTCAATGGACAGGCCATGTTTTGTAAAATCTTGTATAAGAACCTTATTCCCTCAGCCAGAACACTGAAGATGGGTCGGAAAAGCATGACAATGACCCAAAACATACCCCCCAAGACAACAAAGGCTCAAAAAGAGGCACATTAAGGTAATGGAGTGGTCTAGTCAGTCTCCAGACCTTAATCCCATAGAAAAAGTATGGAGGGAGCTGAAAGTTAAAATTGCCAAGAGACAGCCAAGAAACCTTAAAGCGGAAGTAAACCCATCGATTTAACAGTCTAAAAAAAAAAGGCATGCCGTGAATGCTAACTGCACATTGGCTGTGCTCTCAACCAAACAGTCAAACCATCCAATGGCTGGTGTCATAACGGATCACATGTGCAGCACTGTGGCAGTTGAAGATTAAACAGAGGCAAAGATGGCAGCTTCCTTGGCTGAAAACGATAGGTGGGTTTACTTCCACTTTAAGGATTTAGAGAAGATCTGTAAAGAAGAGTAGTCCAAATCCCTCCTGAGATGTGTGCAAACCTGGTAACCAATTACAAGAAAGGTCTTACCTTTTTGCTTGCCAACAAGGTTTTCTCCCCCAAGTACTAAGTCATGTTTTGCTTTGGGGTCAAATACCTTTTTTACTCACTGAACTACAACTTAATTTATAGCACTTGTTTTATGCGTTTTCTTCTGGATTTTTGGTTGATATTCTGTATCTATCATTTAAAATACACCTATGATAAAAATTATAGAACCTTAATTTCTTTGCAAGTGGGCAAACTTACAAAATCTGCAGGGGATCAAATATTTATTTTCCCCACTGCATAAGCAAGCAAGTAAACATGTTGCCTCTGAAGTTGATGTGTGTTGAAAGCAGAAAAAAAGGGCATTGCAGTTTGTTGCGTATGGGGCTGCATAGACACAGACTGGTCAGGGTGCCCATGCTCCATGTCCATAAGCACCGAAACTGGACTACAGAGCAATGGAAAAGGTGGCCTGGTCTGATGAATCACATTTTGTATCATGTGGATGGTCGGGTACGTCGCTTACCTGGGGAAGAGATGGGATTCACCATGGAAAGGCAGTATGATGCTTTGGGCAATGTTCTGCTGAGAAACATTGAATCCCACCTTTCATGTGGATGCTACTCGACACTTACCTACCATTCTTGCGCACCAAGTACACCAGACAAACAAAATTTCCACTCACCTGCTTGCATTTGGCGAGTGGAAATAAGCTGAGGGCGAGTCTTTTGGCTCTGCTTGGGTGGGTCTGCTCGGCTGGGCAGGCCAGTCTGGCTCGGCCCTGGTGGGCTCGACTCGGGCGGACTGGCTTGGCTTAGGCGGAGGGGCCTCCCTGTCCAAGCCAAGCCATTCTCTGTGATGAGAGTATAACAAAAGCTGGCCTTTGCTGCTGAAAATGCTAGTTGTCTAATGTCTTGTTGATTCTATGGCTAATAATTTCCTGTATCGCACAAAATGGCCTGGTCATTGAGCAGCCAAATCTTCCGAGGCTGAAGTGGCTAAGCAAATTATTATCATTTTTTTTTTGGACAACCAGTGGGGTACAAATCTTGAACCTCCCTCACTCAAAGCTTACAATTCTATTTCCCTAGTATATAGACGTTTAATCCCTCTTCCTTCTAGTATACAACTCCCTACAGTATACACAATAAAACATTTTTGTTTAATCTGCCTGGATTTTATGGATGCCAGCTGGGCCAGGGACTTCATCTATTTTAAGTGTTGAATCGCTTTCTGAAAAGTATTGTTGAACGTTAGCTACAGAACAGTACATCTTTCCAACATATTGTTTTGCATTAGCAACCCCTATATTAAGACACAAAACATATGGATTTATATTACAGTTTTTGCTTTGTTTTCTAATTCTTTTTCTTTATTCATCTTTTAAAAGGCCATAATATCAGATTTCTGCAATATTGCAATTTTTATTACATTGTATTTTTTTACGCACTGTCAGTATTTTCAACTTTTAAGAATGTAAATAGATTAATGTAATGCCTTATATTGAAAATGTTTGCTTGGCTGAAGTGTTTTTTTTTTTTTTTATTTTTTTTACACATAATGTTTCCAAATGAAATGCATTTACTACACTATTTAACTACTTCAGCCCCGGGAAGATTTGGCTGCTGAATGACCAGGCCATTTTTTGCGATTCGGCACTGCGTCGCTTTAACTGACAAGTGCGCAGTCGTGCGTCGCTTTTGGTGGTATTTGATAATCTCTGCGTTTTTTATTTTTTGCGCTATAAACAAAAAAAAGAACGACAATTTTGAAAAAAATTCAATATTTTAAACTTTTTGCTATAATAAATATCTCCCACAAATATATAAAAAAAAACATTTTTTTTCCTCAGTTTAGGCCGATATGTATTTTTCTACGTATTTTTGGTAATAAAAATCACAATAAACTTATATTGATTGGTTTGAGCAAAAGTTATAGCTTCTACAAAATAGGGGCATAGAGTTATAGCATTTTTACTAGTAATGGTGGCGAGCTGCGATTTTTATCGGGACTGCAACATTATGGCGGACACATTTTTGCACCATTGGCATTTATACAGCGATCAGTGCTATAAAAAAAAAAGCACTGATTACTGTAAAAATGTCACTGGCAGGGAAGGGGTTAAACACTAGGGGGTGACTGGTGTTGCCTCTCTGTGTTCTAACTAAAGGGGGATAGGACTGTCTAGAGGAGATGACAGATCGCTGTTCATACTTTGTATGAACACACGATCAGTCTCTTCTCCCCTCAGAGAACCATGATCTGTGCGTTTACACACACAGATCCCAGTTCTCGGTGTGTCACGAGCAATCGCGGGAGCCCAACGGTTATCGCACCCGCCAGCACTCACATCGGCTCGCGTGCCCCTAGTGGCCACAGGGCGAAGCAACATAACGTTGTTTCGCCCAGCCGTGCCAATCTGCCACAGTAAAACTGTGGCGGCTGGTCGGCAAGTGGTTAAAGCATAACTAAAAAAGCAAAAAATTTTTTTTTTAAGTTTTGGATAGATTGCAGATGGTTTAGAATACCCATTAGGCGTTTATTGCTGTCGGCATCCCCATTAAGGAGATTCACGCTCTCCATTTGTCCTGTTTACCCATTATCCTTGAAAGTGAAAGAAAAAACACAAATTTTGGTTGTCCCCAGAAAGGTAATAGAGGGGAAATCTTCAAATGGGGCAACTAGTTCTGGTGACCTGGGTGCCCCCAAAGAATTCTCTTAATCTGCAGGGATTTCCTCTCATTTCCTGTTTGGCTATGGGACAGGAAGTGAAGGGAAATCTCTGCAATGGGACACAAAAGGCAAAAAAAATCTGACAGGGGTATAACCCTCCCTTGCTCTATCCAAAATGAAAAAACTAAATGCAAACAAACACAGTTGTGCCTATAGTTCTACTTTAAAACTGAAGTTCAAGGTTTAAAAAAAAAAAAAACACTGACTGCAGCTAAGGACTCATTCACGCAGGTGTACCTATCCACACACCCATGCGAAGGGCCGTCTTTGCCCACACGTAGCCACAGGTGTTCTGTGCTTTTGCATGTAGGCAGTCTTGTTCGTGCAGCTGCTGCATCCCAGTAGACACTAACACAGCTGTGGGTACCAATATGATAGCTGTGTGGGTGAATGTACCCCGAACAGCTGTTAAAATGGGTCCAGCAGTTGTATCCGTGCAGCCGCTGCATCCCAACAGACATGAATGGGACTGCCTACATACAGATGCACAAACACAAAACCACAAGCATCAGTGTCCCAGTTGGTGTCTGGACAGCTGAAGTCACCCATTATATATAGATCCCACTTGTGCTTTTTGCTTTAACAACAGAGGCAACATACATAAGGACGCATTCACACCTGCGAATGTACCCTGCCAGAGATTACATGCGAGAACCACAGCAGAAGTGCCCGCAATTAGATGAGAGTAGGCAGCCTCATTGAAGGCTGCCGATTCTCACAACTAAATCGCACCCATTTTCATGTACTGTAATCATTATACTGCGATCACATGTGAGTGATTGGCTCTGAGGGCAGGCTGCATCCCAGGTTGATCACTCGCATCTGCGAGAGCCAGCAGTCATGTCTTCAATTGGGCTGCTTGAAAACCGCTAGTTGTGGGAACTCCCGCTGGGGTTCACTTATGTAGTCGCTGGCAGAGTACATGATTCGCAGGTGTGAATGTGCCCTTAAAAGCCACATCAGTATCATTTTTGTGAGGCAGCAGATAACTGTAAAGATAAAGGGGAATGATTAAATGAATTTCTTCTTGCACATGATTGGATGATGGAAGTCAGCAGGGAAAATTCCCTTGCAAAGTGAACAGTCCATTTGCCTTTAGTAAATCCCCCTGCTGACTTCCATCATCGAATCGTGTGCAAGCATACATTTAATTTCCTTGAATGTGATTGGGTGTTCTTTGCAAAGTGAAATTCCAGCAGATTCAGCTCTGGGAAAGTGCAAAGTGAAAAGCCTATTTACCGTTAGTAAATAAAACCTCTTGTGTTTAGAGTTATCTTTATTTAGAGCTGAACCATTCATTGGGCATGTATTTAGGCTGGTCATACATTAAACAATTTTCTTGTATAAAGTTTCTTTAGATTTACCAAAACCATATAATAGGAGGTCAAACAACCATTTCAGTACTGGGCACTTTCAGCCCCTTCTAGCTCAGGGCAATTTTCAGCGTTTAACTACCTGAGATCCGCGCTATAGCCAAATGACGGCTACAGCACGGATCTAATGTGCCGGGACGATGTCTATTGACGTCGTCCCGGCCACGAGCTGCCTGCGCGCCAATGACAGCTGATCATGTGATAATAACAGAGCCGGTTAACGGCTTTTTTTCCTCCTCGCGCTGACAGCGCGCGGAGAAAAAAGAAACAAAAACGATCACCGGCGGCAGTGAGAGGGACATCAGTCCCTCTCACTGCAATGTGCCCAATCCATGGTGCCCACCTTTGCCCAATTATAGTGCCGCCTACCAGTGCCCACAGTGCCATCTGTCAGTGCCCACAGTGCCATCTGTCAGTGCCCACAGTGCCATCTGTCAGTGCCCACAGTGCCATCTGTCAGTGCCCACAGTGCTGCACATCAGTGTCACCTGCCAGTGCTCATCTGTGTCACCTACCAGTGCTCATCAGTGCACCTACAGTGCTCATCAGTGTCCCCTGCCAGTGCCCATCAGTGTCCCCTACCAGTGCCCATCAGTGTCACCTACCAGTGCCCATCAGTGTCCCCTACCAGTGCCCATCAGTGTCCCCTACCAGTGCCCATCCGTGCCGCCCATCCGTGCCACCCATCCGTGCCATCTTTGCTGTCCCCACCAGTGCAGCCTATCAGTGCCCACCAGTGCAGCCTATCAGTGCCCACCAGTGCAGCCTATCAGTGCCCACCAGTGCAGCCCATCAGTGCCCACCAGTGCAGCCATCAGTGCCACCCATCCGTGCCGCCCATCAGTGCCCACCAGTGCAGCCCATCAGTGCCACCAGTTGCAGCCCATCAGTGCCCCACCAGTGCAGCCTATCAGTGCCCACCAGTGCAGCCTATCAGTGCCCACCAGTGCAGCCTATCAATGCCCACCAGTGCAGCCTATCAGTGCCCACCAGTGCAGCCTATCAGTGCCCACCAGTGCCGCCTCATCAGCGCATATCAATGAAGCAGAAAAATTACCTGTTTGCAACATTTTATAACAATTATTAGATTTTTTTTTTTTTTTTCCATCTTTTTTTGTTTGTTTAGCAAAAAATAAAAACCCCAGCTGTGATTAAATACCACCAAAAGAAAGCTCTATTTGTGGGAAAAAATTTTTTATTTTGGTACAGTGTTGTATGACCGCGCAATTGTCATTCAAAGTGCGTCAGCGCCAAAAGCTGAAAATTGGTCTGGTCACGAGGGGGGTTTAAGTGCAAAGTAATCAGGTGGTTAACGCTGCCACACTTTGAATGACAATTGCGGGGTCATGCAACGATGTACCCAAATGAAATTTTTACCATTATTTTAAGACAGATAGAGCTTTTTTGGGTGGTATTTAATCACCACTGGGTTTTTTCATTTTTTGCTAAACAAAATTTTGAAAAAAATAAAAAAGTTCTTTGTTTCTGTTATAAAATTTTGTAAATAAATAAGATTTCTCCTTCACTGATGAGGCATGAATATGCAGCACTGATGTGGCGACAATTATGGGCACTGATGAGGAGGTACTGTCAGGCATCACTGATGGGCATCGCTGATGGGGCTGCACTGATAATCACTGCACTGATTATGAGGGCAGATCCCCGTCAGAAGAGCTTTTTAATCAGCTCTCCTCTACTCACGCCCTGTCAGTGTCATAAGTGGAATGCCGATAACCGGTACTTCCTATTTACGCGGTTGATCAGACACAGCTGAGCACATGGTAAAGAGCTTACGTCTTTACTGTGATTGGAGATGCAGTGTGTCGGAGCGACACACTACCGGTCGCCGGGCTGCGCACCCTTGGGGGCGCGCACAAGCGGCTTGTTCTGAAGGATGTCATATGACTGCCAGTCAGAACGGGAGAGCCACCAGTCAGCTGTCATTTTGCTATAGGCTGGCTGGAATGTGGTTACTTTCAATTTGTATGCAATCAGGCAGGCCACTGTACCACATAAATGAAGGTATATCTAAGGGAAATTGAATAGGAAAATTGTATAATGTATGGAAATTCCTGCTTTCTCTGGCGCAAGCTGCACTAGTCTTTTAGATTAAGTTAACCTCCTAATTCCCTAAAATTGTTGATAGCCGTTTAACTTTCCTTTAGTCACTGATGCTAATATGAAAAGTGACTACTGTATCCTTCCTAGTCCCACCCATTAATCTAACTAATCCACAATATATTAATATGTTTGGCATTTACTGGTCCAGAACATTTTGTTTCAGAGAACCATTTCTATTTTAACTTCAAAGTCTCAGATGAGTTTTCATTCATGGAAGCTATAGTACATCTTCCATGAACTGGGGAGGGGGGTGGAAAGGTTGGGCATGTTCAGCCCTTCTCCACACCTTCCAGAAGATTACAGCTGCGGGGTATGTGGGGTGGACATTAGAGATTTCAACTATGGCATTCAACTGTTTACTGTAGCCCATCTATGTCTGCACTCTCGCTGTAGTACAGCTTCTATCAATGAAAAGCAATCTATGAATGGAGGAGGCAGACCTTTTATTTATCCCCCTGTGCACCATAGACATCATACTGTAGATGAGTTTTCATTCATGGAAGCTATAGTACATCTTCCATGAACTGGGGAGGGGGGTGGAAAGGTTGGGCATGTTCAGCCCTTTTGACAAGCTCTTGTGACAGGTCCAGCACTCCTATTAACCCCTGCAGAAACAGAAGATTACAGCTGCGGGGTATGTGGGGTGGACATTAGAGATTTCAACTATGGCAGCTGGCTCTAGCACAAGAGACACTTTACAATAAATGAAAAACAAAGTTTACATGTATGGCTAAATTGCTGCAGCTTTGAATTGCTTTGCACAGACATTTAACATGCAGTGAGGAGGTGATGATGCATCCTCAGCGCCCGTTTTAACCTTGACGTGTTCAGCGGTGGTACTGCCCACCAAATGCAACAGGGGGGATAAATTTCGCTGTGGGCACAGTGCCGAGAAAATATCATCCAGTGCCCAGGGCAAAGATGGAAAACTGCCCCCCCCCCCCCCCCCCCCAAGCAAGCTACAGCATATAACTCATTCTGTTGCAAATACAGTACATTAAAGAAAGGAACAAAAACAAATTGTATTTAGTAAATAAAATTTATTTTCCTCCATTTTTAGGATTAACATTGAGGCCATCACAAAACCGCATTATAATACATTCAATTATTGACTATTTACAATGTACAGTTGTATATTCAATCTGGAAAATATACGTACAAAAGCTAAGAGGAACCCAGTGAGTTACTCCGATTTTAGAATCTTCCATCATAGATGAAAGTTTGAAGAACTGGCCCATAGCAAAGAAAATCAAATCAAAGATAAGCACAGCAAGAAAATGATCTATAGATAAATGAACCACAATTCCTTCCCTACTACAGTATTGCACAATTAATTCACACAGAATGAAAACCACAGGCTTAAAATGTAGCGAAACAAAGAAAACACGCTTGAAAACATTTCTATGAACTCAAAATCTAAAATGTGGGCACATTTTCAGATAATTCAGATGGAAATTGATCTTCAGCAGGGTAAAAAAAAAACAGATACTCCTGTTGACAAAATCGGTGATGCAGTGGTTGTACACAAGGTTAGTGTTATTTTACTTGAACCTGCTTTTAAACAGCTAGGAGTACTGTATAAAAAAGAAGCATCATTTTTTTTTACAATATGCCCATTGTAACCAGCAAGCAATTGAAAAGCACAGCTCCAGGCAAAAACGTTTTATTCTTCTATGAATAGAAGCAAATAGGGTTAGAACTGCTGTCATGTTTTGAGCGATTGGAAATCTTTCTAATGGGGACACAAAACAAACCCACATTTTTAGTATGAGAAATGTTCTATTGCCGTCCATGCAGCAACAGAACTGGTCATAATATAGGCGAGAAATCTCCCCAGAGTGGTCACAGAAATAAATAGAATCTGGACAGTAAATGCAACTCTTCCTCTACCCAAAATGTATAAAAAAAAACACCTATACAGCAAGCCAAAATCTGGAGGGCTTATGGGCATTTTAAATTGCATACACAAATTAACTGATCTTCTAAACCACACACATCATGCTTATTTTTTGCACATATACCATTAAAATAAACATGTTACAAACCCAGACTGTTCAAAATTAATTGATTACTAAAATACACAAGCAAATGTTATTTTCTGTAAAAGTCGAAATGAGCAGCAGTTACAAAGATATAGGTAGCTGAAGTGTTGAGCAGCTAAACTACTATAAAAAAAATAAAACTCCAAACTCATATACAACCATACTGGTCAATATGAGAAGCAGACAATTTGACCAATAGGAAGGTTTAGGAACTGGCAGGGGTAGGGCAAAGCTCCCATTTTCCAAAGAAATTTGAGTTTTCCATACATCAGCTGGCCACATCTCTGGATCCACTGATTATTTTCATGTAAAGTAGTAATAAATCCAAAAATGAAAATGGCTACATTAGTTTTTTTTTGTGGACTTTTTTCACCTGGTGATCAAGACACTTACAGTCAGGTTGTTTCCACTTTGAATGGAGGATCAACAGAACCAAATCTTGGACAGCAGCATTGTCCATCTGGGCAGAGGGTAGTGTTAGACGTACTAGCGGATTTCGACGGACATGACTAACATATTGAAGCTGAACTGTAACTGAGCAGTTACAGCAACAGTTCTATTTTTCCTTTTGGGATAAAGGTTTTACATAAATTATTAAAACATGTTCATTGTAAGCACCCGTCAGTGTTAAATGGTTGGTCTTCAAGCTGGTTCACACCAGTTGCAGTCCAGTGCATTTTTAATCTGCATCAAAAACAAATTCACAGTTTTTTCCATGTATTCCAATGGCCCTAGTTCACACCAGTGCAGTGTGTTCCAGGGCAGTCAACAAAAGTAGAACATGATGCATTTTTTCTGTATGGAACGAGGCAAAAGGCATCAAAATCACACGGAGCACATTAAAAATGCACCAGAACGCACATGTCCTGAATTGAGATAAAAAAAAAAAAAGAGAGGAAAACAAGCGCCCTAGAACGCATCAAAAACGTGCATGCAGAAACACATCCAGAACGCAGAAATTGTAGTGTGAACCAGCCCCAACCCTTTAATTGCCACTTTTGCTGGAGCTATTGGTCTGTTAAAGGAATTTGAAAAGTAGCAGACTTATTGGCTGGATCACCAGATAAACAATCCTAAAAAAAAAAAAAAAGAAACAAATGCAACCACCACATCTAAGCTGCAATATAATACATTTTTATTTTTGAGCTCACCACCACTTTAAGAGAATCACCGATTATGAATTTTTATGTTGTACACTCAAGTGTACTCAAGTCTCAAGTCTGTCTTTAAGATGACTGGCAGTCAGCATGAGCCATACCGTGTCAACCTCCAACATTGCATAATTATGAGTGACACAGAGGCTTCTATTAGCACATTTACCACCAAATGCATGAAATGTCAGTTTGTAATATTTCAATAAAGTTACAAAAAAAAGTAAGCAGTGCAATGCGATGTAGTCAGATCATCGCCTTGCTCCCTTTACACAGCGCATACATCGGCCACGGTATAACATGGCATGCTGGTGTGAATAAGCCCTTAAACAGAATTGTTTCCACACATGGGTTCGCCATTTTCCTGATATTGCACAAGGTTTTGATTTTTGGATCCATTTAAAATAGGTTCTTCCTTAAATAAGTTTACTAGTGTTCTCAGTTTCAGCGCTAGACCTCTAGAAAAAAAACAATACATTTTGATTTCAGGTGGAGGGTGATGGGGAGTAGCTGGTTTAATATAAATTAAGCTGATCTTTGCAGGCTTGATGCAATGATAAAAGTGCAGAAGCATTCTGGAAATTCAGAATTTGGTGTAGGCTCCCCCGATTCAAAACTAAAATAGTAGATAAACAGTATAATGATAATTCCTAAGGATAACTTCTATTTTATACACAGTAACTCCACTTCACACAGATCCATTTTTGCTAAACTGTTAATGTCTAAAAGTACATCAGATAGCAGGAACTTTGAGGTACCCGCACATACATTTCCAAAGCCAGGAAAATATTATCGTCATTTGCAGCCTAAATTGCAATACCCCACAGTCCAAAACATACGCTTTATAGGTTAAAGCAAACAAGAAGAGTAGGATGTGCTATGAAATGTGAGAACATGGGGTGTGCTCCAGCTCTTGATAGGGGTTGCAAGAGAAAAAAAAAAAAAAAAAAACAACAGTAAAAGGTTGCCATGTTGTAGGAAGCATTTAGAAATGTTATTTGTGTGTGTTAAGAAGTACTCTAAAAATTAACCGTTTTCCCCAGAATTCCACCTGAAAAATAACAGTGCAGGGAGACCACAGGCAATATTGATGACAAGTTATCTGCCCTTCTAAAGTTCCTCTTTAGGACCTATCATATTGAAGCACGTGTCTGGGTGTAGGGTCTCTAAATCAAGAAGAGGTTGACATGAATAAAAGGTATATGCAACCAGTTAAAGGTGTCTTTAAGTGAGCATATTTTAGACATTAATAGGTTAGCAATGGTAGCATTTTTCATGCAAGTGCTTACTTATTTGTTATGCAAGTCACGTTTAAATAAACCATTTCTCATACATAATAAATTATTTTGTCCATTTTCAAACAGTTATTGTACCAATGTACAGAACACTCCTTTTATAAGAAGAAAGATGATTAAAAAAAAAAAAAAAAAATTGTGACAGTGTGGTCACTATGTAGCATCAGCTCAACTCAAGGCAGTTAATGGTAAGAGTTTTTGATTGCTAAACCTATTAGATTTGATGTTCATTTCATTCCATCGGTTGTAAGAATTTAATGCTGACAAATCTAGAGGAAGCAGGGTCTTCAAAGCAGCATTAGGAGGAAGGTCTCAGCCAAGACTGCAAGTAAAAAAAAAAAAAGAAAATAGATTAGTTAGCAACATAAATTTATCAACCAAGTTTTTATTCATCATTTCCCAACCACAGTCTTGCTTTAAACAAAGTAATAGACATAAAAACATGGTTTACACTTGGGTTAAGGTCTTATTATAGTGTTTTTGTCTCCAGCCATTCCACTGTATACATTTCCCAGACCTTACTCTACTTTATCCACAGAACATTCTTTTAGTAGTGCAGTAAAGGTAGCATTTAGCAAATAAATACTGAAGATGGACAGTATTTTTTTTCATGGCATGGTTTAATTTAAAGTGGATGTAAACCCACTTTTTTTTTTTTTATGTCATAATGTAGTGAATAAGATTTCCTTTCATTTGAGCCCAGTCTTGCCACACAGATTTACTCCAGCCCTGAGAAATCCTCTTTTATTGTTCAGTCAGAAAGATCTTGACAAAGTGCTGAAAACTTTGTCAAAAATGCCCCCTTGCTGTGAGTGACAGGTGGTTTACATATCTCATGCACTAGCCTGAGACAGGCACAGACCACAGATCCACAGACCAGAGTGAAAGAAAATGTATTCTCGAGTGAACAGCAAGAAGAATATAGGGGAGATGTATGTAGTCAGAGTTGGGCAGAGTAGAACATCCAGTGATCTGATGATTGTTATAGTGCAGTGTGCGTGTCTGAGGTCACCTGATCACAGATAACATTGCTTTCCATCACCAGGATTTGTTATGTGGGGAGGGGTGAATTTCTCACTTTTTATAATTACACAGGATGTGCCTGTCTCAGGCTAGTGCATGAGATATGTAAATCACCTGTCACTCACAGCAAGGGGGTGTTTTTGACAAAGTTTTCAGCACTTTGTCAAGATATTTCTAACTGAACAGTAAAAGAGGATTTCTCAGGGCTGGAGTAAATCTGTGTGGCAAGACTGGGCTCAAATGAAAGGAAATCTTATTCTCTACATTAGTACATCAAAAAAATGTTTTGGGGTTTACATCCACTTTAAGGTACATCTAATCACAAACAATGTGTATTTGACATGGAAGACTCAAATACAAATTATTCTAATTTGAAAAAGTGGCTTGCAGTCCCTTAGTTGTTTATTGTTGGGGAGACACCTGTTTGAGGATTGTATTTCTCATACAACGGTAAAGGATTTTGTATTTTTACAGTTTCTATACGTTCTTTATGTGACCCATTAAGTCAAACCCACACCTATATCAACTCAAACAACTAACTGACTAGAATTTCTGCATCCGGCTACTTTCACTTTCAGTAATTATCCGTTTGGTCTTAATATTGAAAATCATAAAATTAAACTATATTTTGACTAAAATAAAAAAGTAACTATGATGGCCTACATAAAACTTATCTTTACAAAACATTCAGTCTGAGGAAGAAACTAAAACTGGATTAGGGAAAATTATATGAATTATATTTTTTATATATTAAAATAATCAAAAATGAAAACAAAAATAAATATGTTCTTTTTAAAATACGGTCATCAAGATCGATATATTTCTCTTTTGGATCACTGCATATATAAAAAATATATATTTAATATAACAGAAGAGCTGTGTAATAGTCAAAGGGATACTAAAGGTTTTTTTTTTTTTAAATAACAAACATATAATACTTACCTCCACTGTGCAGTTGGTTAAGCACCGATCCTCCTCTTCTGGGCTCCCTCAGCAGCGCTGGTAGCTCCTCCTCTTCTTGAGTGCCCCGGAGAATCGCTCTCCTTTGGGACACCCGTGCGTGCCCGCTCCCGAGTCCTGCTTCTGTGTCTATTGACACAGAAAGCGGGACTCGGCCCCGCCCCCCCCCCCCCGACACCTGTGTCATTGGATTTGATTGACAGCAGCAGGAGCCTTTGGCTGCGCTGCTATCAATCTATCCAATCAGGACGCATCCCCGGAGAGAAAAAGACCAGGTTCAGGTAAGTAAAATTGGGGCACTGGGGGGGGCTGCAGCATGAGAGAAGGTTTTTCACCTTAATGCATAGAATGCATTAAGGTGAAAAAACCATGAGGGTTTACAACCCCTTTAAAGACGGGGGCTTTTTTTTCTTTCTTAAATTTTGTTTCCTAAACCAGCCGGAATTAAAGAATGTAATTACAGTGGTTTAGATTGGCTTTATAGAAGACACCATTGGAAGCCTCTAGTCTTCTTCCCTATAACCAGACATAGGGAGGACACACCTGCCTCCCGATAGAGAAGTGCTGGGTGCCGGTGTGGCCTATTGTCAGGCCCCAGCGCTGTCATATATGCAATTTTCAGATAATTGTGTCTCCTATAAAATGAACCCATTACTTTGCCTAATAGGCAAAGTAATAGACTCACTTTTCACAGTATGGAACATTTCAAAAGAAAATAATATAGCACAAATTAAACATACAGAATAAAAATAAATACTATGAAAATGTAAGACTATTCGTGTTAGCACCCTGGTTAGCACATAATGTAAAAATTCCTTTCATATAAAATACAAATACAGTGAAAGCTTGGTTTACGAGTAGCGTGGTTTACAAGCATTTTGAAATACTAGCAATTTTTTGAAAAATACATTTTGCCTTGATCTGCGAGCGCTCTCTTGATATATGAGCGTTTATTTTTATTTATTTTTTTACATAAAAAAATAAAGAATTACACTCACAATGTGAAGGAGTCTGCTGCTCATCCATGTAAAGCCACTGTGTATATGTACAGTGAAGCCGCTGATGTACAGCATACAGTACAGCTTTGTATGTGGCCAGAGATTTGCAAGTGATGGTGGCCCCCAGCGCTTCCTGGAGACACTCCCAGCAGGAGCGGGCGTACCCGGAAGTAATGTCAACAGTTCCCGAGTTCTCTAGGAAGTGCTGTGAGATGAACCTGTGGCCATATACAGCATTGTACTGTACACCAGCAGCTTTACTGAACATACAGTACTGTATACAGAGCGGCTTTAAATAGATGAGTACCAACCTCTGGCCACATACAGAGCTGTGTACACCAGCGGCTTTAAATAGGTGAGCATCAGACTCCTTAACATTGTCACTGTGCACACTTTTTTTTTTTTTTACCTTAAAACTTTTGCAACACAGGAGGTACAGTACAGTATTCACACTATTGTACAGTACTGTATCTTGAAGTGCAGATTTGTTTTATGTTTACAGTACACTTTATACTGTATTTTTTTGCCGTAATCATTTTTATATGAATAAATGGTTGTGGAACGAATCATCAGAGTTTCCATTATTTCCTATGGGGAAATTCGCTATGATATAAGAGTGCTTTGTTTTACAAGCATACTTCTGCAACGAATTATGCTCGCAAACCAAGGTTTCACTGTATGCATTATGAACTTTGAGTCTTGAGAGGATAGGTTTCAAGCAGACAGCCTGAGCTGAACATACTTCAGCAATGCTGAAAGCATGGCCTGGGATAGGACTGGGTTGCATAATGTTTAATCACTGGTAACTCAAGCTCCAGGGATCAGCATTAGAAGCAGTGTACAATATGACCAAAACCTAAAGAAATACAAAGGCTGCCAGAGGCAACCTCCTCTTTTAAAAGCAATAGTTATCTTGCAGTCAAACTTATCTAATGGCTTCACTACTTTAAGTTACTGAAAGCACAAGAACGCAAAAAGAGTTCTGCCTGCATTTGTTACATACTTGTACTGGATCAGCGGTTCAGAAAATACCAGAGACAAAGACTTGCAGACAGTTTGTATTTTCACAAGGCCAGCAAAGCTCTGTCAGGTTAGATTACCTTTAAAAACTAGTGTGGTTAATGTTGTGATCACCCTTTCTCTAGCTCCCCGCCCTGGGGCTATTTGAATCTGCAATTCCATGTTTGGCTGGGACTATGAAGACTTTCTACACATACATCTATAAAATGTATTCTATTAGAAATGTGTTAAAATAACATAAATAAGGATAAAAACAATACATAAAGGGCACAAAAATTATCAGGACATGTCTGGTAAAATTCCCTTAATTTCCAATGCGTTTCCAATAAACTATCTTCCTCAGGGGAGCGAAACTTTGTAAGAGGTCCAAGCGATCACAATACATATGAGGCCAAAATCATTGCTGTGTTAAAGAGCTGCCTGACAACCACCCCAAGCACGCCCAAGAAAGCACCTCCCTCAGCAGGACCCAAAATGCCAGCTCTGTTATGTGGACATTACCTGGGATATTATACAAATTCCTCAAAATCATGACCAACCCCAAACTCTAAGCAATGGCCAAATCATGAAAAATCCAGGGAATGACAAATGCAAATCGCAAAAAATGGACTGGGGGGCGCCAAGCAAATTTTTAACACAGCAATGATTTCGGTTGCATATGCCTTGTGATCGCGATTGGGTCTCTTACAGATTCTCGTTCCCCTGAGAAATAAATAATTTTTTTAACCACTTGCCGACCGCCCCCTGTATATATACGTCGGCAGAATGGCACGTACAGGCAGAACCACGTACCTGTACGTGCCATTCTTCCGGCGGGTGGGGTGTCCGATCGGAACCCCCTCCGCCGGCGGGGACGGTCGGCATCGCTTCAGGAGCGATCCGGGACGAGGGGACGGCCAGTGGTTTCTGGCCACCCCCTCGCGATCGCTCCTGGCGAATGAAAAGCTTCCCCTTCCTGTCTATTGTATAGACAGGAAGGCGGAAGTGATGTCACGCTCGGTGCGCCGGTCTATGTGACCGGAACGCCGAGCAGAGAACATGTAAAGGTTAGTGCACAAACAGTACACTGACACCAGTACACATAGGCACACAATCCACCCCCCTGTCACCCCCAGATCACCCCCCAGATCACCCCCTCCCCCCCCCAGTCACAGTGTCACTAATTGCAGTGATCATTTATTTACTGATCACTGCATTTAGTGTCAGTGTGACTGTAATAACTGTCAGGGCAGTTAGTTTTAGGTCCTAGGTAGCCCCCTACCCCCCCCCCCTAATAAAGGTTTAACCCCTTGATTGCCCCTAGTTAACCCCTTCACCCCCTTTTGCCAGTGTCACTAAGCGATCGTTTTTCTGATCGCTGCATTGTGTCGCTAGGTAACCATTTTTTTTTTTATTTTAACCGCCATGTTTTATATAGGTTCATAAATAGTTTTATAGGTCAGGTACCCCCATATTACAACCTAAATAAAGGTTTTAACCCCCTGATTGCCCCTAGAGTTAACCCTTTCACCAGTAATCACCGTATAACTGTCACTGGTGACGCTGGTTAGCCAGTTAGTTATTTCGTTATTTAGGTTCCCCGTCAGGTTTTTATATAGCGTCAGGTACCCCCATATATTACCTAATAAAGGTTTAACCCCCTGATTGCCCCTAGTTAACCCTTTCACCCCCTTTTGCCAGTGTCACTAAGCGATCGTTTTTCTGATCGCTGCATTAGTGTCGCTAGGTAACCAGTTTTTTTTTAGGTTAACCGCCATGTTTATATAGGTTCATAAATAGGTTTATAGGTCAGGTACCCCCATATTACAACCTAAATAAAGGTTTTAACCCCCTGATTGCCCCTAGAGTTAACCCTTTCACCAGTGATCACCGTATAAAATGTCACTGGTGACGCTGGTTAGCCAGTTAGTTATTTCGTTATTTAGGTTCCCCGTCAGGTTTTTATATAGCGTCAGGTACCCCCATATATTACCTAATAAAGGTTTAACCCCCTGATTGCCCCTAGTTAACCCTTTCACCCCCTTTTGCCAGTGTCACTAAGCGATTGTTTTTCTGATCGCTGCATTAGTGTCACTGGTGCCGCTAGGTAGCCAGTTTTTTTTTTGTATTACTGTTACGGGTGACGCTGGTTAGTTAGCTTGTTTTTTATACTGTCAGGGCACCCGCCATTTATTACCCAATAACGGTTTAACCCCCTGATCGCCCGGCGGGTGATATCAATTAGGTTTTAGGGTCAAATAAGGTCTGCGTCGCCCCAGGTTAGTGCCAGTACCGCAAACACCCACGCGCAAAGCATACACCTCCCTTAGTGGTATAGTATCTGAACAGATCAATATCTGATCTGATCAGATCTATACTAGCGTCCCAGCAGTTTAGGGTTCCAAAAAAACGCATTGTTAGCGGGATCAGCCCAGATACCTGCTAGCACCTGCGTTTTCCCCCTCCGCCCAGCCCAGCCCAGCCCACCCAAGTGCAGTATCGATCGATCACTGTCACTTACAAAACACTAAGCACACATAACTGCAGTGTTCGCAGAGTCAGGCCTGATCCCTGCGATCGCTAACATTTTTTTTGTGGTAGCGTTTTGATTCAGTCGCTAACAGTCAGGAGCTTTTTTACCTGTGAATCTCAAAAAAATAAAAAAAAAACAAAAAAATAGTTGTCGTTTTATTGTTCTCTCTCTCACTCTATTCTCTCTCTATTGTTGCTCTTTTTTTACTCCATTCTATTCTGCAATGTTTTATTATGTTTTATCATGCTTGCTTTTCAGGTATGTAATTTTGTTTACTGTGTTTTAGTGTTAAGCATTTTTTTGTTTTCAGGTGCGCCATTCAGTTGCAGCGCGGATTTATTTATCTTGACAGCAACAGCGTTTGCTCCCACGATACATAAAGCCGCGACTCCAACGCTGTAGGAGGTGATTTCACCACCACAGTTAAAAAAAAGAGCATATGTGCCGAAGCATGGGGGCAGCAGGGGGGGCGGAGGAGCGATTGGCTCCTAATGCCACGTACATACGGTCGAAATTCCGACCGTGTGTACACGGCATAACTTTTGCGGGAGGATGCCCCCATGCATCGGCATATATAAATGGTGCATGTATGCCCATCATTAGAAGTGGGTGGATGAAGGGAGGTATTCTAATGGTGGGCATACCCACCAATCAATCTCTTTTTTTCGTTCAGCCAAGAGGCTGCATGAAAAAAAAAAAGATTACAATATATGTCCAGTATGTTGCTGGACTTTGAATGGTTATACCAGAATGATGCCTGCAGGTTTAGGTATCATCTTGGTATCATTCTTTTCAGCCAGTGATCGGCGTTCATGTAAAAGCAATTCTAGCGGGTAATTAGCCTCTAGACTGCTTTTACAAGCAGTGGGAGGGAATGTCCCCCCTCCTGGATATAAACCGCGCCATTGGGAAATTGGGAAAGCATTTTATCACACCAATCTTGGTGTGGTCAGATGCTTTGAGGGCAGAGGAAAGATCTAGGGTCTAATAGACCCCAATTTTTTCAAAAAAAGAGTACCTGTCACTGCCTATTGCTATCATAGGGGATATTTACATTCCCTGAGATAACAATAAAAATCATAACAAAGAAAAAAAATGGAAGGAACAGTTTAAAAATAGAATAAAAAAGCTAAATAAATAAAAAAAAAAAAAAAAAAAAAAAAAAAAAGAACCCCTGCCCCCCCTTCTCTTGCGCAAAGGCGTACACAAGCGTTGGTCTGGCGTCATATGTAAACAGCAATTGCACCATGCATGTGAGGTATCACCGCGAAGGTCAGATCGAGGGCAGTAATTTTAGCAGTAGACCTCCTCCGTGAATCTAATGTGGTATCATGTAAAGGCTTTTAAAGGCTTTTAAAAATGTATGTAGTTTGTCGCCACTGCGTGTTTGTGCGCAATTTTAAAGCATGTCGTGTTTGGTATCCATGTACTCGGCCTAAGATCATATTTTTTATTTCATCAAAAATTTGAGCAATATAGTGTGTTTTAGTGCATTAAAATAAAAAAAAGTGTATTTTTTCCACAAAAAATGCGTTTGAAAAATCGCTGCGCAAATACTGTGTGGAAAAAAAAAATGCAACACCCACCATTTTAATCTGTAGGGCCTTTGCTTTAACAATATATATAGTGTTTGGGGGTTCAACGTAATTTTCTTGCAAAAAAAAAATATGTTTTCATGTAAACAAAAAGTGTCAGAAAGGGCTTTATCTTCAAGTGGTTAGAAGAGTGGGTGACGTGTGACATAGGCTTCTAAATGTTGTGCATAAAATGCCAGGACAGTTCAAACCCCCCCCCCCCCAAATGACCCCATTTTGGAAAGTAGACACCCCAAGCTATTTGCTGAGAGCAATGTTGAGCCCGTTAAATATTTTTTTTTTTTTTGTCCCAAGAGATTGAATAATGAAAAAAAAAAAAAATATATATTTTTTTTTTTTTACAAAAAGTTGTCACTAAATGATATATTGCTCAAACATGTCATGGGCATATGTGGAAATACACCCCAAAATACATTCTGTTGCTTCTCCTGAGTACGGGGATACCACATGTGTGGGACTTTTTGGGAGCCTAGCTGCGTACGGAACCCCAAAAACCAAGCACCGCCTTCAGGCTTTCTAAGGGAGTAATTTTTTTATTTCACTTCTCACTGCCAATCACAGTTTCGGAGGCCATGGAATGCCCAGATGGCATAAAACCCCCCAAAATGACCCCATTTTGGAAAGTAGACACCCCAAGCTATTTGCTGAGAGGTATTGTGAGTATTTTGCAGATGTCGCTTTTTGTCACAAAGTTTTGAAAATTTAAAAAAAAAAAAAAAAAATTTTTTTTCTTTACTTTCTTCATTTTCAAAAACAAATGAGAGCTGTAAAATACTCACCATGCCTCTCAACAAATAGCTTGGGGTGTCTACTTTCCAAAATGGGGTCATTTGGGGGGGTTTTGTGCTATTTTGGCATTTTATGGCCTTCGAAACTGTGATAGGTAGTGAGGAGTGAAATCAAAGATTTGCACCCTTAGAAATCCTGAAGGCGGTGCTTGGGTTTCGGGGCCCCGTACGCGGCTAGGCTCCCAAAAAGTCCCACACATGTGGTATCCCCATACTCAGGAGAAGCAGCAAAATGTATTTTGGGGTGCAATTCCACATATAACTATGGCATGTGTGAGCAATATATCATTTAGTGACAACTTTTTGAAGAAAAAAAAAAATTCTTTTTTATTTTTGTCTTTATTCAATCACTTGGGACTAAAAAAAAAAAAAATATTCAATGGGCTCAACATGCCTCTCAGCAAATAGCTTGGGGTGTCTACTTTCCAAAATGGGGTCATTTGGGGGGGTTTTGTACTTCTCTGCCATTTTAGCACCTCAAGAAATGAAATAGGCAGTCATAAATTAAAAGCGGTGTAAATTCCAGAAAATGTACTCTAGTTTGTAGACGCTATAACTTTTGCGCAAACCAATAAATATACGCTTATTGGCATTTTTTTTACTAAAGACATGTGGCTGAATACATTTTGGCCCAAATGTTTGACTAAAATTGAGTTTATTAGATTTTTCTTATAACAAAAAGTAGAAAATCTCTTTTTTTTTCAAAATTTTCGCTCTTTTTCCGTTTATATCGCAAAAAATAAAAATCACAGAGGCAATCAAATACCATCAAAAGAAAGCTCTATTTGTGGGAAGAAAAGGACGCAAATTTCGTTTCGTTACAAAATTGCATGACCGCGCAATTACCAGTTAAAGTAGTGCAGTGCGAAATTGAAAAAAGACCTCTGGTCCTTAAGCTGACAATTGGTCCGGGTCTAAGCTCCAGGTCAAATATGTTAGAGCTAACAAATCATTTCCCACTCTTCTTCAACTGAGTGTTTTATTATTGCTCAGGTCCAAGCACTGCATCCTGGGAAAGAGGAAGTCTCATGCTCTCTCATGCTCCCCTATACCTATATAGGAGTGGTGTGGGAACGCAGTGAATGTTAGATGGGTGTTTTAAGAGAATCTGTCACTATGCCCTGAATGGACAAGGTGTTAGTCTCTTAAATTAGTATTGAACCCAAAAATATATTGCTGCTTACCAGTTCTTAGATGTGGTGGCTGCATTCGTTTTTTTTTTTAGGCTTTTATCCATTTATTTCACCTGATGATCCAGCCAGTAAGACACTTCCTGTCTTAAGCTGGCCGTACATGGATTGAAATTTGTCTGGCTCAGCAGGGACCAGCTGAATTTTGATTAATTTATAGGCAGGCTGGTAGTACCCAAGTCGATCAATTGATCAACTTTGGTACAACCCGTGAGGTTTTTCACATGTGATTACTGCCAGCAGCTATAGTCTCAAGTTTCTCACCACGAACAAGCAAATCAGGTGATCGGAAACTGGCCTTAATGCTTTCATGTTCCTTCACTGCTAGTTTAATCAAATTTGATTTAACTTTTTAGTTTTATCATACAGATAACAATGTGGTATCACATTACCTGTCTTAAATCTAAATACTCACATTTTTATCCTCACAGGAACTACCTCTTTTTGTAAAAGACACAGAAAAAAAACAAAAGGTGTACTTTGTGTACTGGATGTATGACATTGCATACACAAGGCAATGGTTGTCAGGCTGCTATGGAAAAGAAAAGTCAAGCAGACACAAAAAAAAAAAAAAAAGTGTCTTAATCAAGGAACTTTGCAAAAGGACAGTTGCCTTTCAAAGGCACATAGAAAGCCAAGCAAAGTACAAAAGAAGGCCCAATGTACTGAGGAAGAACTTGAACAAAAAATACAATTGTTGACTCACCCGCATGCTAACTAAGCTTGGAATGGCTCAGAAGATACCAACGCGAGGAGGTGTAAACTACAAAGCCAGGGAGAAAAAAAAGCTTAGTGTGGTTAACAGAGGCAAAGAAAGTTAGTATTCTTGCTGGATTATACATGTCTATAGAGATTAGTATAAACAGTTTATTAAATGGTCATTAGTAATGTAAGCAAGCATTAAAAACTAGAAATTGTGATTTAGTGCCATGGTTTCTTGATATGATTGTACATGGACTTTCAAGACACTATACCCTAAGTAAACTTATTTGTCTATTTTATAAAAATACCTAATTGAAACAGGTCTGTGAAGGTTTGTATTTATCCAGGTCATGATATAGTTAGTAACATTCAAATACTGTGAGAGACAGAGGTTTGTACATCCAAAAGACCAAGCACCCAAACACAAGCGTTGTAACTTGGTATACTCAATCTAGCGTAGTGAGGAATGCAAAGACGTGTACGTTGGAGATACAAAATAACCTCTCAACAAAAAGATGGCCCAAAATAGGAGGGTGAACCCTGCAGGGAAGAAAAGTTTGGACAATTGGTTCACAAGGGGCGTGATGGAGGCAATCGATCTCAAACTAGAACAACCATCCCTTAAAAACGGGGTAGAGGCATTTACTTTATCATTAGACAAGTCAGACTTTTAGCTATAGAATATTAACAGTTAAAAACTGCCTAGACTTCAAGGAACCACATTAGGATGACTGAGTTACCTATGTGGCTATACATGCTGGGGTAAGATCATGACATTCATTAGATCCAAAGCACCTATCTGTAAGAGAGTCAAATGCCTTCAACATTACAGAACAATTCCAGTAAAATGAGACTAATTACCAAAGACTGGTACAAACAGGCAGTTGTTTTAAATCAACCCAGCAGGCTGAATGGAAAAAAAACAAAAAAGAGCTCACTGTACTAGCTATGCACTGTTATTAGTGATATCACCACTGTGTTATTGTGTTCTGACAAGAGGACCACCCCTCTGATAGAACACACCGGTCAGCGCTTGCAGCCATTGGCTGTGAGCGCTGATAAGCTGCTGGTTTTCCAGCACGCCCAAGAAAAAAAGGGGGCGATAATGGCACCAAAAATGCATGTGATTTTGCTGCAAATTTGCGGCAGTTTTGCTGCAAATTCGCCCGTTTACCACAATTTTGTGCCGATTTTACTGTGCTTATGGTGTGTTTTTCATAGGTCATGTGACTCAAAAACCACGTCAAAAACGTAACACAGGTGCTTTAGGCTGGGTTCACACTGCTGTGATGTCAGACATTGCATGTAATTCGCACCATATCACTGTGCAAATCACATGCATAGTTACATAGTTAGTCAGGTTGAAAAAAGACCATCAAGTTCAAACAAAAAAAAAAACAATCCCATATACACAAACCTACGCCAACTATTGATCCAGAGGAAGGCAAAAAAAAAACAGAAAAGCATGCACCAATTTGCTACAGCAGTGGAAAAAATTCTTTCCTGATCTCCCGAAAGGATTTTCTCTGGATCAACTTTACCTATAAATGTTAGTACCCTCTTATATAATGTATATATTTAGGGAAGAATGCAGGCCTTTTTTAAAGCAATCTACTAGGCTTGCCAGAACCACCTCTGGAGAGAGTCTATTCCACAATTTCACAGCTCTTACTGTGAATAAACCTTTCCGTATTTGGAGATGAAATATTTTTTCCTCTAGACGTAAAGAGTGCCCCCTAGTCCTCTGTGATGATCTTAAAGTGAATAACTCAACACCAAGTTCACGATATGGATATATTCAGTTTCTCTAATCTTTCCTCATAGCTGAGCTCATCCATGCCTCTTATCAGTTTGGTTGCCCTTCTCTGCACTCTCTCCAGTTCCCCGATATCCTTTTAGAGAACTGGTGCCCAAAACTGAACTGCATATTCCAGATGCGCTAATCACAGGCAGTGAGACATTGCCGCTATGTGTGGCTGCAGAGATCGGGCAATGTCTCACTGCCTGTGATTAGCGCAGCATTGCGCAGACTTCCTGGCGGGCTCTGCGCGTGGAGCATGCGAACACGCCGGAGCTCATCCCTACTCTCTAGATATCACTAGCTTGCATTCATCACCAGTAATGAATATGTTTATTAGAAACAGTAAATAAAAAATATAATTTATTAATACATTCTTATGTAGCTCTGATAGCTGGTGTCTGTCAGCTGTGCAAAGAAATGATAGGCTGACAGCAGCTGTAACTATCGGTGACTGTACAAATAGGCAGATAATTGCTGGCTGTGCTAATAGTCATGTATAGTTGCAGCTGCCTCCAGCATGTCACTCCATTGTATGGGTTTAGTGTTTCATAGACACCTGTCATTCCAGCCACAGGAATAAACAGATTCTTGCTGATGGAATTCAAAGTGTGTGCTAATCACCCATTTTTCAATTTAACCGGGTAAATATGAAATACTGCCTCAGATATTATACACTAGGTTTATTATATGCAGAACGCAGGTGGGACTCAATGTTGCTTTTCACATGCTTACCAGGCTACTTTTGTGAACCTATTGTTTACTGTTTTACCTGCCAAAGGATTTTTATTTTGGCCAGCCATTCTTGCTATACCACACTTTTGCTAGACAGTAGGATCACTTTGCTGATTCCTGGGTCAGCTCAATAGAAACAGGTTATGCAGATTAACTGTCCAGTGCGGAAGATGGGGGGCAAAAATGAAAGACATCAAAAACTCAATTGCTTAAAGCAGACCTTCAGTCATGTTTTTCAACTTTCCATCTATTAAATCTTCTGCCCTTGTTGTTTTAACTTTGGATAGCAAAACATTTTTTTTTCTGCCAGTAAATACCTTATACAGCCCACTTCCCGTTTCTTGTCTGTTAAAAAGCCTGGGCTTATGGCATCGTGCACAGCACCCTCTCTCACTCTCGTGAGAGTTTGTCAGGAAGGGAGGGGGGATGAGTCATAAGAGGGCCAATGAGAGCTGTGGGGCTGCAGAGCTGGAGATGCGTGTCTGTGTAAATCCAGGAAGTGAACAAGCAGCAGCTTCAGATGCCCACAGTGAAGATGGTTGCAGCCAGACTTAGTGGGGCGGGGGGGGGGGGGATATTTGTAAAGGAAATAATCACAGTACTGTATATGCTCAAGTATCAGACGAGTTTTTCAGCACATTTTTTTGTGATGAAAATGCCCCCCTCGGATTATACTCAAGTCAAGCACTTTTCTGTAGCAGAGAATGACATTTTCCAACCCGATTTGGGGCCCTGCATCTCGGGCCACTTGGTGCTAGGAATCCCAAATTTGGTATGCAAACCCAGTGGAACCAACACTACACATCCAAAGATGGGGTTCCTAGCACCAAGTGACCCCGAGATACAGGGCCCCAAAGTCGGTCAACTGTGTCCATCTGCAGCAATGTCATTTCGGGACCCTTTGGGTCCAGAGACCCCAAATTTTGGCTGCAGGGCAGGTTAGGGGGCATTTAGGAACCCTTAACTACCAAGTTTGAAGTTTGGAGGACCTATGGCTGCAAATGGGCACAGTGAGACATGCAAATGGGCACAGTGAGGCTGCAAATGGGAATTATTGACCTTCTTTTCCACTTACAGTAGCTGCGCATTTCTCACCCTAGGCTTATACTCGAGTCAATACATTTTCCCAGTTGTTTGTGGTAAAATTAGGTGCCTCAGCTTATATCCGGGTTGGCTTATACTCGAGTATATACGGTATATTCGTAGATGTGTGCCATGTTGTTTTTATAAATGGCTACTTGACTTATTGCAATTGAGCTTCATCATGAATTGTTATATGTAGACTAATAGCCAAACCCCTATGGAATATTATAATGGTTTCTGGAAAATTAGTTTTTTTTATCATTTTTGTATATGTTTATTTTAAGTTAACATTTAAATACGGTAAATGAAATGCACCCATGACACTGGCTTTGCAGAGCACAGCAGTAGCTTATCTCTTCACTATGGTCTCTTTTTTACATTGAAACTCGAGTATATACGGTAAGTAACTTATTAAATTCTGAGGTGGTCAATAGAAATGGATGGTTTTCATTTAACGTTTTATTAACTGTATACATATTAAAAGGGTTTCATGTTTAACATTTTGGATGAATAGGAAACCGTTACAACAGTCAGGTATAGGTATTTTTTTTACTGCTTGAAGCCTGATCAAGACATTTTCTATCACTTTTTTCTTCTGGTAACAAAATTACTGAATTAAAGAGAAACCTTATGGGGGGCACTGTCCTTAAAAGGAGGATCTAGCTTTCCCTTAAACATACCTTAATTAATAAAGTTTTCATAGGATGTGATGGAAAATCTTTTCAATGGTGCCACAAGCAGTTAAACGCACACAAAAATCCCTATTCACAATTTTTTTTATTTATTAACCACATGCCGACCGGGCCATAGCCGAAAGATGGCTACAGCGCGGTCGGCTTATTCTGGGAGGACGTCCTCCCAGAACATTGCTCCCGCACGCCCCCTGGGGCGCGCACTCGGGAACATCCGTGACCATCACGGATCACGGTAAACGGCCGCTGATATCGGCCGTTAACCACGTGATCGCTCCGTCAAATGACGGAGCGATCACATGTACACAAACCGGCGTCACGTCATGACGCCGGTTCCTCCCTCCCCTCTCTGTACCGATCAGAACAGTGAGAGGGGAGAAGCGGAGAGGGGGGAGAGATGGGACCAGCGCTGTGGGCTGGATGTGTAGTGCCCACAGCGCTGGTCAGGGACAGCAGTGCGCAATACTCTGCCAGCAGTGCGCAATACTCTCCATTTGTGTGAAAAAAAGGACACAAAATTAATTTGGGTATAGAGTAATTGTCATTCAAAGTGTGAAAGCACCGAAAGCTGAAAATTGGTCTGGTTAGGAAGGGGGTTTAAGTGCCCAGTGGGTAAGTGGTTAAAGCAGTAGTAAAGTCTTAGTAATAAAAGGGAAAAAAATGCCCCTCCCCACGCAGGTTTAAGTTATAGCATACTAGTACGTACTGCATACTAGTACAATATGACAGACTTGCATACAAATGGAGAACTCTATCACTGCGCTGTCATGCCTCTCCCTGGGCTCTACGGCTGGTCTTCCTTCCGAATTTCATATCTTCAGTCGCTTCAATGGCCGGGACAAGGTAGCGTTACTCCTGCACATGCGCACAGGAATCACATTGCCGTGGCAGAGAGAGTGGGCCATAAATATGATCTGAGCTGCGCATGTGCAGCTCAGATAACATTACCGGCTGACAGCCAGGAGGGACACTTATGACAGAAGAGACCTCTAGGGTCTTTATTGTTATATAAAAAAAAAAACCCTGCCCGTCAGTGGTTTTTGTAATTCTTCAGTTTACGAGCACTTTAACATTTCTATATCATTTAAATGTATTTTGCTAGAACAGTCTGCACCTGTAAAAAGGGTCATAATGGAACAAGCACTGATAAACCACCAGAGAAATTGCAGTAACTAATATCTATTGAATTCCATCTGCTTTTTTTTCCCTAAAGCCTGGCAGAAAACTATTGTTCAGTCTCTGTTTTTTGTCTGCAACGGATTAAACAGCCTACAAACAATTCCAATTTTTAACGGAGCCAGCGTACAATATATAACTCAAGACAACAATTCAAAATTGCTGCTATGGAATTTAAAAAATTATTTCATGGGATCATAATAAATTATATCAAGCAAACTCTGGAACAGTATTTTGCATTGCTTTTCCACTAACACCTCATTTACACGGTTGCTGAGGCCCGACTAAATTATTAGGAGGACAGAGAGGACAATCTGTCATAAAGACCGTGGTCGCTGAACAGTATGGGCGCTTGGGTTCGGCACATCGTTGAGTGGGTGGACAGATTATTGGGTGGGGCTGGGGAGGAGCTGTCATAGTACACGTTGGCACTAATGACAAAGTGAGAGGAAGGTGGAGAGTCCTAAAAAATGATTTCAGGGACTTAGGGAATAGATTAAAGAGAAGGACCTCCAAGGTGTTTTTTTTTTTTTCATAAATACTACCTGTGCCTTAAGCCACACCAGCAGGAGTTTAGGGAACTGAACAAGTGGCAGAGGAACTGGTGTAGAAAAGAGGGGTTTGGGTTTCTGGAGAACTGGGCTGACTTCAGTTGGTTACCGGCTCTTTAATAAGGAGGGGCTGCACCTCCTTAATGTGGTTGGTGCAACTCTATTGGGAAGAAAGATCGCCACAAAGTTGGAGGGGTTTTTAAACTAGGTGCGGGGGGGGGGGCGCAGGGTTCAAAGGAAGTGACAGTCAGCAGTGAGCAAAGGACAGAGGGTAATAGTGGAACCAGTATTGATAATATAGCAGGAACATCCAATCCAGGGGTGAATGAGTGGTCAAATCAAAAACAGAAAACAAAAAGCATGAGAAAACTTGAGGAGAAATTAATATGTGCCTATACAACACTGAGAGGAGTATACACAAATGCCAGAAGACTAGCTAACAAAATGGAGGAGCTGGAGCTGCTATTACATGAGGAGGACTTTGTGGGAATAACAGAAACATGCTTTGAAAGCTCATACGACTGGCTGGCATATATTCAGGGGTATTCCTTGTATGAGAAGGACAGGGACTGTAGAAGAGGGGGAGGGGTGTGTCTATATATCAAAAACAATGTAAGGGTGGTAGAGAGGAGCAACATTGTAAATGGGATGAGGAAGGAGGTGGAATTCATGTGGGTAGAACTCCAAAGAGAAGTAGTAAGAGGATAATTGATAGTGGGGGTATGTTACAAGCCCCCCAACCTAAAGGATGAGGAGATGGACCTCTTATCACAGTTAGAAATGGCAGCGAGGCAGGGAAATGTCACCATATAGACTCAGCAGAGGGGACAGCTCACTCATTAAAGGCCCGTCATTCCATAAATGTCTTGCAACTTCATGTCTCCATTGGTGGATTTTCCAACTAGAAAGAATGCATTTCTAGATCAATTAATTATGAACGATCCAAGTCTGATCTCAGATGTGGCGGTACAGGACAACTTGGGATCTAGCGATCACAGGATGATCATATTTAGCGTAAATCGTAGGAAAAGGAGGCATGAGGGTAGCACAAGAACTCTAAATGTCAAAAGAGACAACTTTTCTGAACTGTGCTCAATACTACAAGATATCAATTGGGACCAAATCATAGAAACATTGAACACCAAGGAATAATGGGAATGTTTTAGAAACATATTAAACAAAGATATCACACAGTGCATTCCAATGGGAAATAAACATAGAAGAGCGAAGGCTAAACCTTAGTGGCTAAACCAGAACGTAAACATTTTTATTAGAGAGAAAAAAATGGCCTTTAAAAGGGGCATTATCAGCATTCCAACAATACAATCAATGCAATAAGAAGTGTAAGAACAAAATCAGAGTGGCAAAAAAAAAAAGACTACGAGAGACGCATAGAGAGTAGAAATAGTTTAAAGGAATTTATTTAGATATATTAAAAGCACACAGGGTTACGCATCTGAGACATATTTTTGAGGCGGGCAGCCTGATACCCTTTGTGGTGCTGAGGGAGAGATTTCAGCTCCCTCAGACGATGCTCTTTCACTACTTACAACTACAGCACGCGGTGCGGACACAGTCCGGTGATGCCCCGTGGACTCTTTCACCGACCCCTATTTTCAGACTGATGGAGGATGTTATGCAGTTTCGGGGGTTTATATCAAGGGTCTACTCGTCAGTTCTACACGCTCACCTCAAGGGATTCCCACAGACAGCCTACGCAAAATGGGAGGAGGATGTGGGCACGTTTGAAAGTGAGCAATGGGAGGAGGCTCTCCAGGCAGTCCAATTATGTTCAATTAATGTAGCCCAGCGGCTGTCCCAACTGTATCTAGTACTTAGAGTCCACCTTACGCCCGCTAGTCTTTACAGAATGGGGGTACAACAGGACGATAACTGCCCCAGATGTGCGAGAGATCATGGGGATCTGATCCACCTACTGTGGAGATGCCCCAAGCTTCATCTGTTCTGGACAGGAGTGGTGTCTACGATTAATGGAGCTTACCGACTTACTATCCCAGTTGACCCTAAACCGTGTATACTGGGGATACTGGACGACATCCCTATGACACCCATGACCAGGCAGGCGGTTCGCTAGGGCCTTATTTCAGGCACGAAAGATGATTCTCCGGCATTGGAAGGCCTCGGAGCCCCCGGTGCTGGGAGAGTGGATAAAACAAATGGGGGACACTATTAGAATGGAGAAATATGTCTTCCAGCACAGGGGCTGCCCAGAGAAATATGACAGCCTGTGGGCCCCCTGGCTGGATACACCAGGCTTATCGCCGATAGACTTGATAATGGATCAATTGCTGTAAAAAGAATAGATGAGCCAGAGGGCTACTTGGGAATTAATTACCGGATGTGTACATGCTGGGATGATTCAGGAACCATGGTAGATTGTGTTTTGTATCGACAAATGCATGAGTATGGGAGTTGGGGGAATAATGAAGCTGTAATATTGAAGTGCCTTCCTGCAGAATTGAATGTACCCTTCAGATTTGCAATTATGTACCTGTCTGAGTTTGGAGCTGTAAAATTGAACTGAATGTTCGTTTTGTATTTCTTCTGTTTTGTATCTGTTCAATAAAAACATCTTTGATTTAAAAAAAAAAGATATATTAAAAGTAAAAAAAAGCAAAATCAGAGCCCATTGCCCACATTTTACAATGATGGGAGGATAGTTATAGATGACACAGAGAAGGCAACTGTACTAAATGTTTTCTTCTCCTCGGTACAAAGGAAAAGGAGGGGTGTATTGACCACATCAGTATTGTTAGTAACACATCACATGATTTAACCCCGTTGCTAACAGAGGCTGGAGTCAAGGAAAGACTACATAAGCTTAACACAAATAAACCCCCAGGAGGCTTACACCCAAGAGTCCTCAAACATCTAAGTTGGGTTTTAGCTAGACCATTGTTCCTAATCTTTACGGATAGCATACTGGCAGGAATTGTACCAGCTGATTGGAGAAAAGCCAATGTGGTACCAATATTCAAAAAAGGCATAGGCATATTCCCGGGGAAAATCAGACCGGTCAACATCAATAGTAGGTAAATTATTGGATGATAAAGGACTATATCCAGGAATTTGCTGATAAAAACAGTATCATTAGTACTAATCAGCATGGGTTTATGAAGGATTGTTCTTGCCAGACCAATCTGTCAACATTCTACGAGGAAGTGAGCTGCCATCTAGATAGGGGGAGGCCTGTGGATGTGGTGTATCTGGATTTGGCAAAAGCATTCGATACAGTTCCACATAAACGCTTAATCTACAAGCTGAGGTCTGTAGGCATGGACCATAAGGTTTGTTCGGATAGTAAACTAGTTACAGGGGTGTGTCCAAGTGATAAATAACTTGTACTCGGAGTGGTGAGTGGGGTACCACAAGGTTCTGTCTTGGGACCAATTGTGTTTAATTTATTCATAAAATGACAGAGGAAGGAATACATAGCTCAAGCCCAGTTTTTGCGGACGATACAAAAATAAGTAGGGCAATAACTTCACAGCAGATATAGAAATTTTACAGAAAGACCTGAACAAAATAGTGGAGTGGGCCACTACATGGCAAATGAGGTTTAATGTGGAGAAATGTAATATAATCCACTTGGAGCTAAGAACATAAATGCAAACTACTCACTGAGGGGGAGAACCTCTGGGGAGTCAAGGCTGGAGAAAGATCTGGGCGTCCTAGTGGAACATAGACTGTGCAAAAGCATGCAATGTCAAGTTGCAGCTATGAAAGTCGGCAGAATATTAGCATGCAATAAAAAGAGGATAAACTCCAGAGATAAAACTACAATCCTGACAATTTATAAAACTCTGGTTCCAGCCACATCTGAAGTATTCCATCCAGTTCTGGTCACCAGTCCTCAGAAGGGATGTGGTGGAGCTGGAGACAGTCCACAGAAGAGCAACTAAATTAATAAGGGGATGGGAGGACCTCAAATATGAGGAGCGACTACAAGCACTAAATTTATTCTCGCTAGAGAAAAGACGCTTGAGAGGGGACAAGATAGTGATTTACAAATATCTCAATGGTGATCCCAGCATAGGAAAAAAGCTATTCAATCTCAGGGGGTGCGAGAGGAACACAGGGCCAGACAATGAGATTGTAGGAGAAGCAGTTTAACCTTTAGATGCGAAGGGGGATTTTCACTGTCGGGGCGGAAAGAATGCGGAACTCTTTTCCACAAGTGGTGGTGTCAGCAGGGAGTATTGATAATTTTAAAAGACTCTTTTACATGCATCTTAAAGAACATAATATACAGGGATATGGGAAATGATTATCGACACTGACTCACGTAACCTAAACAGGTTGAACTGGATGGACTGTTGTCTTTATTCAACATTACCTACTATGTAACTATGTAGCTCATAAATATGCCATATGTTTATGCGGCTTCATCCACTGTCTGCATACAGGGCTGCTCACCCACACCTGAATGCTTGTCAAATAAGTGCCCGTGCAGCCACTGTGTTATCAAGGACCTGAATATGCTGCTTGCATGCAGCATCTGCCAGCAAAAGTGGCATTAACACACATACCACCTATTCCCTGCGCTATGCCAAAAAAAAAAAAGAAAAACTGCTGGTGAAATAGCACTTAAGTCAGGAGTGCTCAACCTTTTGAACAGCAAGGGCCACTTAAGTGAATTGGTTGTGGCTCACAATGAACTATGGGGTTTACCACAAATGTAAACAAGCCCTTATTGTCCTGAGCCCCTATAAGTCTGCTTTTATACTGATGTGCTTTGGTTTACCGGCACCACAGTTGCAGTACAGTGCACCTGTTCATGTAGGTTAGCTGCACTGAACCATAGACTTATTTTACATCTTGCAGGTGTGGTGCACTTTCTGAAAGCGAACCAAACCCGCAAGATATAATAGAAGTCTATGTGCCGCTAACCAACAGGAAAGCCATAGATGCACTGCACTGCACTGCAGCTGCGGAACAGTGTAAAAGCATCCCAATAACGCTTTTTCTAATATGCCCATTGCAAAAGTGCAGTGTATGTAATGTTTAATAAACTGAACTTTTCCTCTTCCAGCTTCTGCTGACGCCGCTCTCCAGGCTGCTAGACAGAGTGCACTTATTATCAATCCGCATGGGACAGGAGCCAGCGCTACAGAGGAAGCTTCCTCCACGGACACCTGCCTTTTCCTTCACTGGCATCAGCTGCATGCACTCTGATGCTCTGGGACGGTGGATGGTGCTGACCCACCATCACAGAGCATTGGCATGCACTTCCCTGGTTTGAGGTCATAAAACACATCAGAGGGCATGTCGGCCCTGGCCTATAGGTTGAGCACCCCTGACTTAAGTGAACAAATCACCACGTAAAATTACACCTTTAAAAAAAAAAAAAGCAGCAGATGGGACTGCCCCTAAATTAACCCTTTGCTTTCTTCTGCATGGTTTGGTTTTGGACAGGTCTAGCACCTGACCCTAATCCTACACAACAGCACCTTTTTTTTTTTTTTAGCTCCTGACTGAGGAGCAAAAATCCATACTAGCATCTACAGAACCAATATCCTAAACCTCAAAATGACCAAACACAAACTGCAGCAGCAATTATTTATATATGACCAGTGTCAAACATTCCATAATGAAGCAGACTCAATACACACGAGACCGCAGATATTAAGTAAACAGAATCTCTTCATCAAGCTTAATACCCAAATAAAAGCTTTTTTTGGGAGCAGCGTTAGTCTTTTTTACAGCCCAGAAAGATGCATAGAAGGGCCCCCAAAAAAAGGCCTAAAAAGGTATGTAACCCTGATAAACGTACCTTTTTTTGGCCAGTTAAAAATATACCACTGCTAATGTATTGTTATATCTAAATGTTAAGTGTGAAAAAATAACATCCAGTTGCGTCCAAAATTCTGAGCTGTCCTGTGCACATAACTCCCAAAAAGAGCCCGGTAAGAAGAACACCAGTAAAGTAAAGGGGTTACTATTGGCAACAAAGGGATCATACTAGAGTGCAATCTAAAAAAATAAGATCTATTAATGTCAAGCAGATAAAAAAAAAAAGAAGAATATAGTGCTGCTAACCTGAATTATTTCACAGCTTCACAGAAACACTGGTTTCCACAGCTGATATTTCTGTACTTGCATGGTTTTTAAATAAGGAAATATGAATGCTCGGCAGAGACGTACTGCATTTTTTCTTTTTTTTGGTCAGACATTATGTGCATTTCCACTTTTGCAGCCATTTAATTGGGATAACACCTACTTTGAATCTGTTACATGTTCTCATTCACACAGTATAAAACTTAAAAATATTTAAAAACTGCAACTTACATTTTTTAGATGTTCTTTTCTGGAAATTCTAGCACTGTAAAATCCTACTAGTTCCCTTTGTTTATGAGGGGACCTTTGCCATTCTGAAGCTCCCGCTGCTGTCAATCAAATCCAATGATGCGGCCACCGGGGGGTGGGGCAGAGTCCTGCATTCGGCATCTATGGACGCTGAATGCTGTACTCGGAAGCTCGCCCGCAAGTTAACCCCCCCGGGAGATCACTTCTCCCAGGGGGTTAACTGATGCGGGAAGATAGAGCCGCCGAGGGACCCCAGAAGACGAGGTTCGGGGCCACTCTGTGCAAAACGAGCTGCACAGTGGAGGTCAGTATGATATGTCTGTTATTTAAATTAAAAAAAAAAATTAACATTTAGTGTCACTTTAATGAGCAGAGACTTCAGCCTGTCCTTAGCACAGTTTCATTCGGACAATGTTAAAAAATCCTTGAAATCAGCCATGAGGTCTTCTGAGAAACATCCAAGGTAGGAAATATTTTTTTAACCTCTTGACGTCGACAGTATGCATATTTTCAGCCTCATGGGGGGGGGGTGGGCCTTATCTCAGAGTGGCCACATATATGCTGCCTTGTGTAAACAACTTACCGTGCTGAGAGTGCGCTCCCTGCATGCTCCCAGCGCAGTAGCCAGCGAGAGATCAGTAAGCTCCTGATGCACTTGCGTTCAGGAGTTTTCCGATCATGTGACCTCGTTTTTTTTTTTTCAATTGGGTTAAAATTTAAATGTGTAGTACCTAGGACTACCAGGAAGCCAACTGATAATTCCTTTAGTAATGTATAATTTTAGTTACATCTGCTTATAGTGAACTTGGACTTATCTAATAAAGGTAGTGTTCAAAAGCAGCAACCAGGTCTGCTCAATTGTTGTGATACTGTTATTTCTTTTTCATATGCTTGGGTAATTTAATATCCCTGCTTAATTTGGATTTTATGGTTGGTACTACTTTGGTGTGTAATCTTAACACTGTAAAACATTGAATTTAACTTTACTACAACAAAAAACACAAGTGACAAATCAGACTTACCACAGGTCGGGCATCTTCTTTTTCAAGAATTATCTGGGCCTGGTCAGCTGGAAACCGTAGCACGGTTGTGATCACTTTTGCCATTGTCTAGTAAAAACAAATTATACTTTAAAGTAATGGCAAACAAGACTGATCAATATTTCAATAATAGACCAATCTTTTCTGGCTAAATAAAAGATTATTCTAAAAATGCTTGCTTTCTATAATAAATTAATTATAACTAAATTTATTTTTAAACAGACCTCTACACTCTACTCAACACTACCCAATTAAAGGAAAAAAAAACAACCTAGGATTACACTTTTACTTTTAGTATGGAACAAAGGGAAGGGGATTATTGCATTGCCGAACAACAACTCAATGCACTAGATATCTAGTGCATTGAGTTGTTGTCGGCACCGCAATAATCCCATTCCCTTTGTTCCATAATATACTTAATTCCTGGGATGAGGTGCCTTATCAACTAGGACGCAGAGCCATCTCTGTGGGCACACAAGAGGGTCCAGGTCAGAGCTAGAGGTCTCTCTCTCCTCTCAGCCCCCCATCCCTCTCTTTCAGCCCCCCTCTTTGTGTCCCCCTCTCTCTGAGCTCACACCTCTCTCAGCATCTCTCTCTGTTCCTCTTCTATCTCTCTGTCCCCCTTCTCTTTCTCTGTTCCTCCTCTCTCTCAGCTCACCTCTCTCTCAGCATTTCTCTCAGCCCTCTCCCTCTCTTTTGCCCCCCTCTCTCAGCATCTCTCATATCCCCTCCCTCTCTCACACCCCTCCCCCCTCCCTCTCTCTGTTCCCTCTCTCTTTCAGTATATCTCACACCCCCCTCTCTCTCTCTGCCCCCCTAACTCTCAGCATCTCTCTCACCCCCTCTCCCTCTCTCAGCCCCCTCCTCTCTGTTCCCCCTCTCTCTGCCCCCCTCTCCTCTCTCTGTTCCCTCTCTTTCAGCATATCTCTGCCCCCCTCCCTCTCTCTCTCTCTGCCCCCCTCTATATGCCCTCTCTCTCGCGCAAATTGCCGTGTTGGCACTTTGTAACACAAAACCAATGTATTTATTTCAGATTGGGCACTCAGGCTCAAAAAGGTTCACCATCACTGAACTAGGACATACCAGCCACTAGCCCCCTTTTGTTTTACACTTTTACTTTGCTTCCGTTGCAGTGGGTTCTATGTTCCTTTCCTTGCAAGTACAACCTATAGGTTTCTATGCAGTTGATAAGGTACGTACTGCAGTGACGTGATGTCTGATTTATTTTATTACTTCGTTTTTGAACACTGCAAGTACTAAAAATGCCCTAGCCAATGCAATAGATAAAGCATTTGAAGCGCTTATAGGCCTTGAATGTATCAATGCTATGATTTGGGCCTCTATCCCTGTCATTCTTCAGTCTACAAATTAAAAACTCAGTCACTATGAAAACTGTTAAAAAGTAACAACTCCATCCCTGCCAGTTTACTTTACCAGCATATAAAGATATGAACGTTTAACCACTTCAATACTAGACACTTAGACCCCCAATGTCCTCTCACACATTGAATGGCAATTGCTCAGTCATGCAACCACTGTACCTAAATTAAATTTGTATCATTTTTTTGAGACAGATATAGCTTGCTTTTGGTGGCATGTAATCAATATTGGCTTTGTTTTGGCTATTTAAACAAAACAAAACACAAACATTTTGAAAAACAGTACAAATACCCCCAAATTAACACTTTTAGTTAGCAGACAGTCCATGGTATTTAATGAGAGGAATGGTGAGTTTATTTATGAAGTTGTAATTTTGGTGTCACAAATTTTTGGAAAATAAAGCAATCAAATAAAAAAAAAAAATGTTCCCCAAAAAGTTATTGTTTCGTGCATACAGCATAGGTATACTTATAATTACACCCCAAAACACATTCTGCTATGCCTTCAGAGTATAGAGATGCCACGGGTGAGTCTTTTTCACAGCCTAGATGCATAGAAGGGTCCAAAATTCAAGAAGCACCTTTGGCTTTCAAGGAGTATAAATGCTTTTCATTTCCTGACTACCTATCATATTTTTTTAGGCCCTGAAGCATCAGGACATTGGAAACATCCCAAGGTATTTTTTAAGGGGCATGGTGAGTCTTTTGAAAACTTCATTTGTTTGCCACAAGTTTTTGTAAAATACGGAAAGAATTTTTCTTACACAAAGTTTTCAATTTAGTTACCGTATTTATCGGCGTATAACACGCACCCCAAGTTTAGGAGGGCATTTTAAAGAAAAAAAGTTTTAGGAGGGAAGTTTAGGAAAAAAAAAAAAAACTTACATTTAAGCGTCATTTGCAGCTTGCCCATCGCCATTTGCAGCTTTGCCCAGTGTGTTTTGCAGCTTTGTCCAGTGTGTTTTGCAGCTTTGCCCAGTGTGTTTTGCAGCTTGCCCAGTGTGTTTTGCAGCCTTGCCCAGCGTCATTTGCAGCTTTGCCCAGTGTGTTTTGCAGCTTTGCCCAGTGTGTTTTGCAGCTTTGCCCAGTGTGTTTTGCAGCTTGCCCAGTGTGTTTTGCAGCTTGCCCAGTGTGTTTTGCAGCTTGCCCAGTGTGTTTTGCAGCTTGCCCAGTGTGTTTTGCAGCTTGCCCAGTGTGTTTTGCAGCTTGCCCAGTGTGTTTTGCAGCTTGCCCAGTGTGTTTTGCAGCTTGCCCAGTGTGTTTTGCAGCTTGTCAGTGTCATTTGCAGGTTAGCCACATTTAAATTTGCCGCCTAGAAAGACCGCGGCGTGGGAAAAGACCGAGCGGCGCCGGAAAAACCCGAGCCGTCTGTTCAGCTCGACTCGCAGTCCCGCCTCCCTGCTGTTTCGGAAGCGAGCGCAGGGAGGCGGGACTGCGAGCGGTGCCGGACAAACCCGAGCCGTCTGTTCGGCTCGTCTCGCAGTCCCGCCTCCCTGCTGTTTCGGAAGGCGGGACTGCGAGCTGGGCCTGAACAGACAGATCGGTCTTTTTCGGCGGCCCTCGTTTTTTTTCGGCGGCGGTCGCTTTTTTTCGGCGCCGTTTGATTTTTTTTTTGCACTTTTTTTGGAGGGATCGGCGTATAACACGCACCCACGACTTTCCCCCAATTTTAAGGGGGAAAAGTGTGTGTTATACGCCGATAAATACGGTAGATATTTCTCATGCGCAGCACCTGCATACTTAGAATTATACCCCAAAACAGATTCTGCTACTCCTCCAGAGTATGGTGATACCACATGGGTGAGACGATCACTTTTTGGATTGATTATATACCAGACATTGTATCTTGTATATCACACAAATCAACCAATTTTGTCAAAACCAATGTACTGTAAATTCATAATAAAATAAAACCGTTCCCACAAATTTTACAAGGAAGTCAAAGTTCCTTACCTTAGTTTCCCGCCCCATCATGTACTCGAACATTACTTTTCTCAAATACTCAAATTCAGTAGGCTCACCAAACATATTGATGTCAGTACGCCGATGATTCTCATCTAAAAAATACAATGATCATTTAAAATAAAAATAATAATACCAGGTATGGCGATATCAGTAAAATAAAGTTGGACTTTTTCATCTATTTAAAAATATAACAAATGGCATGTAAACTGCATAGATATCGTTTTTTCACCTGCAAACAAGCTGCAGATTTTGACATTACTTTGTTGGACATTAAAACACAACTTCTTCCAAAAAACACAAAGTAGCGCTGCATTTGCAAATATGCCTGGGACATGAGCAGTTTAAAAAAAAAAAAAAAAAAAAAAAAAAAAAAAAAGTACTTTCAACAGGCGTTTCCCTACTAAAATTGTAGTACATAGTCAGTAGAAAAAACATTGAATCATGTAATCTCAGAGCACGAAATGGGCAGATGGGTGAGTCTTCCCTCTATGAAGTCCCTTAAATACCCAAATGAGATGAGTGGGGGTCCCCCGCCCCCTAGCATAGACTACACCATCTTAGTGTATCTAAACTCAAGAAAGAAGAAAAAAAAATAAGCTCATCATGCCTTAGATGTGGTGGCTGCAATCATTTTCATTGATTCTTGCCTGATGATCCTGCCAGCAACACACTTCGTGTCTTAGGCCCCTTTCACACTGGGGCGGTATTTTTAGCGACGCTTTACCGTCGTTTCAGCCGCTAGCGGGTGGTTTTAACCCCCACTTTGCCGGCCGTATAGCCGCACTGCCCCATTGATTTCAATGGGTAGGAGCAGTGAATACACCGCTCCTTCACCGCTCCAAAGATGCGGCTTGCAGGACTTTTTTTACCGTTCTGCTAGCGGACAGCTCCAGTGTGAAAGCCCTCGGGCTTTCCCATTGGAGAGACAGCAGCGGCTGTTTCAGGGTGCTATTTTTAGCGCTGTAGCGCCTGCAAATCGTCCCAGTGTGAAAGGGGCCTTGACAACACTTACTTACTGTGCTGCACTGAGGGGAGCAGCATTTTTACTCTAGTAAAGGAAATGTGTTAGAACTACAAAACACCTATCTCTTAATTTCTATATTGTGGGGGATGTTGGAGTTCACAGAAGTGAATCAGGCAAGGTTGATATTTCTATGCAAAATAACACTACAGAGTGCATGGGACAGCATTGGATTTCTGGAAGGATCACAGGGTTTTTTTTTTTGCACTTGACAAGCAGAAATAAAAATGATTTCAGTAAAATATATTTAGCCAATTAAAGGTGAATAGCTAAAAACACCTGCAGGTAGCAGAGGTGCACAGGTCACTGTAAAAATATGCCTAAGTGGGTCATCGACTTCATTAAAGTGTAAACTTTATAACCCTTATATAGCATGATTTGTGGCTAGTTAAACCGCCCCTTTTACAGACGTGTGCTAACAACCACGACACTACCTGACTGGAGTTTGCATGTTCCTTCCACACTCCAAAGACATGCTGGTAGGTTAATTGGCTTCTGTCTAAATTGGCCCTAGTATATGAACGTGAGTTAGGGACCTTAGGTTGTAACCTCATTGAGGGTAGGGGCCGATGTGAATGTACAATGTATATGTAAAGCGCTGCGTAAATTGACGGCGCTATATAATTACCATAAATAATAATAATAACAATAATGATAAACAAAGGCTCTACAGTGATAAAGAGTGTCAGTTGATGGAGAGTGAATTTGGATGGTGCACATGTAAATAAAGTATTTACCCAGGATATAAACTGTACAAGAAAAAAGTGTGTGAGAACAATTTGTAAAACAATTTTAAAGAGGTTGTAAAGGCTCCCACTACTGTCAATCACAGCCAGTGAGCCAATGAGGAGAGAGCGGGGGCGGGGTTGAGCCACGCTCCATGTGTGAATGGACACACAGAGCAGCAGCTCGGGAAGAGAGCCTGTTCGAGTGCCCCTATAGCAAGCTGCTTGCTATGGGGGCACTCGGCAAGAGGGAGGGTCCTGAGAATCTGGGCTGCTCTGTGAAAAAAAAAAAAACACAGAACAGGTAAGTTTAACATGTTTGTTATCTAAAAAAAAAAAAAATCTTCCTTCAATATCACTTTAAATAACTTTGAGAATATCTTTAAAAAATATATATATATGTGTAGCACAGGTAAAAAAAAAAAAAAAGTGAAAACAAATCAATTACCAAACCAAACATATACAATAAAATATATATTTAATTAACCGTTTCCCGACCGCCTCACGCCGATGTACGTCGGCAGAATGGCACGGCTAGGCAAAACCACGTACAGGTACGTGGCCCTTTAACAGCCTAGCCGTGGGTCGCGCACGCCGCCGGGAGAGTGCTCGCGACCCGGTCAGGAGCTCGGTGACCATGGCCACGGGACCAGCGGACCCGATCGCCGCTGTTGTCCCGCGATCGGTCACAGAGCTGAAGAACGGGGAGAGGTCTGTGTAAACTGTCATCGGGAAAGCCGATCAATGACGTCAGACGTCAGCCCCGCCCCCTAATGTTAAAAAAAAAAACACACACATCACAGCCCATAACCCCTCCCCTCCCCCTAGTGGTTAACTCTTTCACTGCCAGTGTCATTTATACAGGACTCAATGCATTTAAATAGCATTGATTGCTGTATAAATGACAATGGTCCAAAAAAAATGTGTCAAAAATGTCCGATGTGTCCGCCATAATGTCGCAGTCACAATAAAAAATCGCTGATCGCCGCCATTACTAGTAAAAAAAAAAAATATTAATAAAAATGCTATAAAACTATCCCATATTTTGTAAACGCTATAACTTTTGCGCAAACCAATCAATAATCGCTAATTGCGATTTTTTTTACCAAAAATATGTAGAAGAATACGTATCGGCCTAAACTGAGGAAAAAAAAAATGTTTTTTATATATTTTTTGGGGATATTTATTTTAGCAAAAAGCAAAAAATATTGCATTTTTTTCAAAATTGTCACTCTATTTTTGTTTATAGCGCAAAAAATTAAAAACGCAGGGGCGATCAAATACCACCAAAAGAAAGCTCTATTTGTGGGAAAAAAAGGACGCCAATTTTGTTTGGAAGACACGTCGCACGACCGCGCAATTGTCAGTTAAAGCAACGCAGTCCCGAATCGCAAAAAGGGGCCTGGACTTTGGCTGCCAATTGGTCCGGGGCTGAAGTGGTTAAAAGGGAGCAAATAATATGTGGGGTCTACTTACACTGTAAACCAGTGAATTAACAGAATTTGCCATAAGGTAGTGCAGGGCAATTTATATTAGAAAGCCTAACAGTATTTTCAAACAGAAAGTCATGTAACCACCTTGTAATAGAAGTTTATAAAAAAAAAAAAAAAAAGCTTTTTATATCAACATTTTTAAATGTTCAAAAACCGTTAATAAATACACAAAAAATTACCAAAAATTGTCATACATCAAAGGATTTGCAAAAGCAACAGCAGTTTGCATCATGAATGCAAAAGCGGCTTGAAGCAGGAACTAGATAAACTAGATAAAATGCATCTTTCAATGAAATCTAAATGGTTCGTAAGTCTCTAAATTGTTATATGCAAGGTATAATGCACCAAATGGCCACATTGCATTTAGCCATCATCACAGGCCCTCAGTGACTCCGATGCCTATTTAAAGGCTAAGAAACCTTTCTTCCACCCACTGCAGGAATATTTGCCCCCTTCGAAAACAAAGCTGTCACATCTTCACATCTGACACACTTTTGATCACACACATTTTATGTTTGATGACGCTTCCCATGCCATATGCTGTAGTTCCATCTGCCAGCCTTTAGATCACTTGAAAAGACAGTAGAGATATAGAAGCTGTAAGATAAAACCATAGCCCATTGGTGAATGTGTGACGAATGTGAAGATTTGGCTGCTGGCTTAGCTTTGAAAGTGAGCGAAGATTTCAGGAACTGTCAGCAGTGGAAAATGTAAGTATAAACTTTCTTTTTAGAGGGTAATATTTTTAAAAACATTTTTAGATTGACAGATTATAATGCATTGTTTTTTTTACCTTTATAAGGAGTGCCAAGAGGAGTAACAAAAACACCACGCGAGTACTTTTTTAACTGGTCTTCCAAAACAATAGCCTGTAAAGAAAAGAAATGAAGTTAAGGCTAAATAAAAGAGCAAACTATAAATCAATCTATCTAAAAAGACACATTTGCGTGGCTTACTTAAAACTGTAACATCATATATATTGCAAAATAGATGTTACTAGTCTATGGTTGGTTTTCCAAAAAAAAGATTTTTGACACGTCTCTCATTGCAAGCTTCCATTTGTGATATCCAGTATGAAGCCTTCATGAGAATGGGGAAACCGTAAGCAGCGCTTTAACCACTTAAGCCCCGGACCATTTGGCTGCCCAAAGACCAGACCACTTTTTGCGATTCGGCACTGCGCCGCTTTAACTGACAATTGCGCGGTCGGGCGACATGGCCCCCAAACAAAATTGACGTCCTTTTTTCCCCACAAATAGAGCTTTCTTTTGGTGGTAGTTGATCACCTCTGCGCTTTTTATTTTTTGCTTTAAAAACCAAAAAAATAGCGTCAATTTTGAAAAAAAACAAATTTTTAACTTTTTGCTCTAATGAATACCCCCAAAAAATATATAAAAAAACCTTTTCCTCCTCAGTTTAGGCCGATACGTATTCTTCTACATATTTTTGGTAAAAAAAAAAAACGCAATAAGCGTTTGATTGGTGTGCGCAAAAGTTAGAGCGTCTACAAAATAGGGGATAGTTTTATGGCATTTTTATTAATAATTTTTTTTTTTACTAGTAATGGCGGCGATCAGCGATTTTTATCGTGACTGCGACATTATGGCGGACAGATTGGACACTTTTAGCGCGATTTTGGGACCATTCACATTTATACAGTGATCAGTGCAATTAAAAATGCATTGATTACTGAGTAAATGTGACTGGCAGTAAAGGGGTTAAACATGGGGTGGCGCTGTAGGTGTTAAGTGTGTCCTAGGGAGTGATTCTAACTGTGGGGGGAGGGGCTATGTGTGACATGACACTGATCACCGCTCCTAATTACAGGGAGCTGTGATCAGTGTCACTAGGCAGAACGGGGTAATGGTTGTTTACATCAGCATTTCCCCGTTCTTCCTCTCTGAGGACAATCGCAGGTATCCCCGCGGACATCGAGTCCGCGGGACCCGCGATCATACTCACGGAGGTCGCGGCGCGCGCCGTCCGCAAACCGCTTTTTAAAGGGCAAGGTACGTTAATCTGCCTGTACGTGCCCTTCTGCCGTTGTATATCGGCGCAAGCCGGTCGGCAAGCGGTTGAGGAAATCTCATATCAGGAATTAGTGATTAAATCAAGATTACTGATTCCGTTCTCAGTCCGGAATAATAAATCAAGCTCAGCATAATTAAAAGTTGAATTTTACCCAAAAGGAGAACTTCCACATTTCCTCCACACTACCCAATTCCCCCCTGCCCCACCATTTGGGACATCATTTTTGAAGATGGTACCTCATTTTGAAGTGCAGACTGCCCCACCCCATCCATAGCCTTATGGGACATGTCACAGATCAAATAGCGCAGTGCCGCTCGCACAGTGAGCAGTTGGCTATGAAGCCACAAACAGTCACAGCTGGCTGCCAGAGTTGGTATGCCAGCACCAGAGACCGAAGAAACTGGCTGGATGAGGGCATCGCCTGATCCCGGGGCAGGTGAGTGTCCTATTATTAAGAGTCAGAAGCTACAGGTTTTGTAGCTGCAAAGTTTTGCTTTTTGAACAGATGACTGGACAACCGCTTTAAAACCGCTTTAAAAATTTTGTACAATATATCTGCACCTTTTCTTTGGATTCTTGCATGTTCAGTTTCGCTTCATTTAGTAACCTGGTTTTCTCTGCCAGCTGAGCCTACAGAAAGAAAAAAAAAATGCATCTGATCAACAAACTTCACTATTTCGATTTCTGTATCTCTGTATACGTTACCTCATAGACTAACAGACATTTAAAAGGTGAATAACTTGTGTAACGGAGATGATTAAAACATTGGTGCTAAACGTTGTATGCCACAATCTACAAAAAATAAAATGTGCCTACACATGAATCTACAGCTCCACTGACGCACAGTGGTGTGAAATGCGTCAAGGTTTTTGATGTCCATGTCTTACGGTCGATTATTTGAATAAATAGCTTGCCTGCTTCAATATCAGATGTTACAGATGATCACTTTTTTTTTTAAAGTAATAAAAAGCCATTGTGTGTCCAGTTCTGATTTTTGTGCAGCCCAAGCACAGGGCAGATGCTTTATTCATTGATCAGACTAATTCTTGTCCTAGGTGTGTAAAGTACTTTTCTTCACAAGGAAGGTAAATATTTACAATATTCTTTGGTAAAAGAGCTAGGAATGATATTTAAATGTGTACGTGCCTTGCAAATTAAAGTTAGATCGCACTGTATGCTAAGCTTTAGTATATTAGTTGTCATGCAAAAATAAGCCAGTGGATGGTGCTGTTTCACTACAAAGAACCTCAGAACAGTGGATAAAATTGACGTTATGGGCAATACATTACTTCACACTTATAAAGCAGTGAATGAGATTCTCAACAAACATTCACTGGTAATTAAGTCATCATTATTTAAAAACATGTGCACCAATCTCATACTCCATGCATTTTTTTAAAACACAGATGCAGAGAAGGCATTTAACCGGGTCAACTGGCAATTTATGGTCACCGTCCGAAAACACATCGGCTTAGGGGACAACATGCTACGCTGAACTTCAAGTGTCTACGCAGCACCAACGGCATAGGTTAAAGTGAACGGTGTCCTGTCATTCCCCTTTTTAGTCACGAATGGGACTAGACACGGATGTCCAGTCACACCTTCTTTTTGTCCTTACATTAGAGCCCTTTTTATGTACGGTCCATTTAAATCCTGACATACAAGGTTTGAGCGTCTGGAGGACCCAACATAAGGTCTCAGCCATGCGACGACATGCTTTTCTCTTTGACCAATCCATTAATCTCCCTTCCAAATTTGTTCTGAGAATTAGAATTATGTGGTGACTTTTCTTCTCTTAAGATCAACTTCTCCAAGTCTGAGGCTATGGGGGGGAAGTCCCTTCCTCCCTGCTTCGGTCCTTGAAGGTTAGCTTCAAATTTAAGTGGACAGAAGGGGAGAGGCGCCTCTGGGTGCAGATATAGGACAAGTTTAATAACACTTATAAATACAGGCAACTCACATTTGTGAAGTCATAAGTAAGCATTGGTTAAATCCCAGCATAAGGGTAGTTAGTCATCAGTTTCATCAGTCCGTTCCTGCTCGACACAAACACTGCTGGATGGTAAGAAGCCGGCCCCAGTGGAGATTGCTCAGAACGAGGCTTGAGGCATAGTTAGTGTGCAGGTGAGGAGGGATGACGTCACTTGTTAAGCGACACGTTTCCTGAGCGTACAGGCTGCGAGTGACGAGGCAGCCGCGCTCCTTCTTCAAGCTGACAGATGGGACACGGAAGCTTACAATATAAAGTATACAGAGGGGAGTGGCTTTTTAATATCTTTTAAATTCTGTTTTAATCATAAAAAGTTTAATTTGGCCATTTATTTAAACCTATCGTGTCCCCACCAATGCCCATTACTATGTTATGTTACTGCATAGTGTTTGATTGACGCCGGGTACTTATCATGATGTGCTGAAAATCACTTTGCACCTTTCATCCTGGCCACTCCCCTCTGTATACTTTATATTGTAAGCTTCCGAGTCCCATCTGTTAACTTGAAGAAGGAGCATGGCTGCCATGTCACTCGCAGCCTGTACGCTCAGGAAACATGTCGCTTTACAGTGATGTCATCCCTCCTCGCCTGCACACCAACTACGCATCAAGCCTCGTTCTGAGCAATCTTCACTGTGTCCGGCTTCTTACCGTCCAGCGGTGTTTGTGTCAAGCACAGAGCGCCTATCAAGCAGGAACGGACTGACGAAACTGATGACTACCCCTATGCTAAGATTTAACCAATGCTTACTTATAAATACAGGCAACTCACATTTGTGAAGTCATAAGTGTTATTAAACTTGTCCTATATCTGCACCCAGGGGCGCTTCTCCCCTTGTGTCTTTTTCAGTGTACTGGAACATGGTTTCTGTTCCCCCCTGATGGCAGCCCTGAGTGTGGGACCCCCTATCACCATCCCATATGGTCAATGGACTTTCTAATATATTAACAAGACTATGGACTCTTGTAATTTTATTTTAATTGTGCATAAATCAATATGCTTTCAACTTATACTATATTAATATATATACTACTACACTGCAGGATACCTATTGCTCTAGTTCCCTGTGCCTTTACTTGTATATCAAATTTAAGTGGACTGACCGTGCCCTGAAATACCTAGGGACCTTTATCCCTGCTGATCTCTCTCGTATTTTTGACCTTAACCACTACAGCCCCGAAAGGATTTTCCCCCCTTAATGGTCAGGCCATTTTTTGTGATATGGCACTGCATTGCTTTAACTGACAATTGCACGTTTGTGCGACACTGTACCAAAAAAAGTTGGCGTCCTTTTTTACCCACAAATAGAGCTTTCTTTTGGTGGTATTTTATCACCTTCACGGTTTTTATTTTTTGTGCTATAAACAAAAAAAGACCAACATTTAAAAAAAAAAAAAAAAATGTATTTGGAATTTACTGCTATTGGATCTTTTGTGCACTTTTTATTGTGCATATGCACTGTATGTCTATTTGGAAGCTGCCCTTCTTCCTTAAATAAAAAATTTGAAAAAAAAAAAAACACATGCACCAGGAAAATTCACCTGCAGCGATTGCTGGGGAATGTAAGATTTCCCGCTTATTGTCTCACAATTAGGAGTGGACATCACATTTTAATCACTAGCTGACTAGTTTTTTTTCTGGAACTTTTTGTTAACAAGTTTAAATTAGCATTTTTTGCACCTTTCCCACAGCCCCTAAAAGTTTTTCCGGGATGACTCCAAGTTTAGGAGGGCATTTTAAGGAAAAAAAGTTTTAGGAGGGAAGTTTAGGGAAAAAAAACACTTACATTTAAGCGTCATTTGCAGCTTTGCCCAGTGTCATTTGCAGCTTTGCCCAGTGTCATTTGCAGCTTGCCCAGTGTGATCTGCAGCTTGTCAGTGTCAATTGCAGCTTGCCAGCGTCATTTGCATCTTTCCCACATTTAAAATTGCCGACCTAGAAAGAGTGCGGGGCCGCAAAAGACCGAGCGCCGGCGGAAAAGCCCGAGCCGTCTGTTCGGCTCCGCTCGCAGTCCCGCCTCCCTGCTGTTTCGGAAGCGAGCGCAGGGAGGCGGGACTGCGAACGGAGCCGAACAGACAGATCGGTCTTTTCCGGCGGCGCTCGTTTTTTTTTTCGGCGGCGGTCGCTGTTTTCGGCGGCGTTTGATTTTTTTGGGGATATCGGCGTATAACACGCACCCACAACTTTCCCCCGATTTTAAGGGGGAAAAAGTGTGTGTAATACGCCAATAAATACGGTATATATATATATATATATATATATATATATATATATATATATAAAATTACATTATAACATAACACAAAAAAGTCTTAAAGTATATTACCTGAAGATCCTCCAAATTTGGTTCCTAAAATGGAAAACAATTTTTTTTTTTTTTTTTAGAAAACAATAGATTTGAAAGCCATGTAGTCATTAGTGTCCCTGTTTATGTTTTTTTAGGTGAAATTAATTCTGAATAATGGCCAAAAATGTAATTAAGAGCAATCAGACAGACAATTTTAAGTAAACTCAAATACTGAAAAAAAACAGCAAGTACTCCATAGCCTTTAGTACCATCTATCTAATATAATCCTATCTATACATCGGTCCATTTATCTATTATTGTAATCAGGTACAGTGTGTAAGGGCGCTCTGAGCATAAGAACCAAGCAAACAGTATCTGTAAAAAAACGGGGGTCCAATGGTGTATCTCCCCCACTTAGGCCCCTTTCACACTGGGGCGGTGCGGGGCGGCGACGGTAAAGCAGCGCTATATTTAGCGCTGCTTTACCATCGTTTTACCCGCGGTATGCGGCCGCTAGCGGGGTGGTTTTAACCCCCGCTAGCGGCCGCAAAAGGGTTAAAAACCTCCGCAAATCGCCGCTGCAGCGGCGGTTTGCGGGCGGTATCCCCGCGGTTTCCCATTGATTTCAATGGGAAGGAGCGGTATAGGAGCGGTAAATACACCGATCCTTCACCGCTCCAAAGATGCTGCTAGCAGGACTTTTGTTGCGGTCCTGCTAGCGCACCGCTCCAGTGTGAAAGCCCGCCGGCTTTCACACTGGAGTGAATGGGGCCGGTTTTTTCAGGCGGTATACAGGCGCTATTTTTAGCGCTGTACCGCCTGAAAACCGCCCCAGTGTGAAAGGGGCCTTAGGGTTGCACTCACAAAGAGAAGCAATCTCTAAAAGGAAACAAAAACAGAAAAGAGAGGCGCCTCTAAGAGCAGAATTTAAAAGCTATTTAATATCCCCAAAAGGATTAAAAACACTTACAAGATCTAACGAATTAAAAAGCATATAATCATTATTGGTGCAGGTGGTCCAGTAAACAGGGAGGTCTCTGGGCTGTATCATAGGCTACGGCAGAGAGAGAGCCATGGAACTGCCGGTGAGCCGACGAGTAGTCGCACTGACAGAGTCTACGATAGACGGAGATCCCGGAAGTGACGTCAGTGGTGAGAGATGGGCAACAGCGTGGACCGCAAGCCGGATGTGGTCATCAGTAAGGGACGCGTTTCGGAACATTTAATTGGTTCCTTTATCAACCTAATGACTACAAGTATACACATACATGATTTATACTATTTGGACAGGGTGTGGGCGGAAACATGGGCAGGGGCATGGGCGGAAGTAAGGAAAGGGAATGGAAATTGGTAAATAATATGGAGCGTTCTCCCAAATAAAAACATAAAAACATGCAAGTAAGTAGTGCATATCGCTATCCACAAGAAACATATAATTATATGATAAAAGATAACGAAACCACAACAAGCAACGATCAGTAATAGCCAATCCGCAGGAAAACACTATGGCCAAAAAGCTACCATTATAAAAAAAGAGGGTAGAGAGCAATCTCAATAAAAATAAATGGGAAAGTATTTTTCTATGTATATCACATAAGAAAATGAATATTAGAAACATTATTACTGGAACTAATAAAGAACTAACACCACAGAACAGTTCACAAGCAATAATTGGTCGGATACCAGATAAGAAAGAGAGAGCGCATGGGTCTATGTACATTGGTGTACATCCTAACAAAAATATGGGTACATCAGCATCAACATGTGTACCACGCACATACGGTCACCAACATACACATATCTATACATATATATATATATATATATATATATATATATATATATATATATATAATGTTGGAGACTGTATGTGCGTGGTACACATGTTGATGCTGATGTACCCATATTTTTGTTAGGATGTACACCAATGTACATAGACCCACGCGCTCTCTCTCTCTCTCTCTCTGACCAATTATTGCTGTTAAACTGTTCTGTGGTATTAGATCTTTGTTAGTTCCAATAATAATTTTTCTAACAGTTTATTTTCTATTTTTTTCAATTATTAATTTTCTTATGCGATATACATAGGAAAATAATTTCCCATTTATTTTTATTGAGATTGCTCTCTTTTTTTAAAATAATGGGAGCTTTTTGGCCATAGTGTGTTTCTGCGGATTGACTATTACTGATCGTTGCTTGTTGTGGTTTCGTTATCTTTTATCATATAATTATATGTTTCTTGTGGATAGGGATATGCACTCCTTACTTGCATGTTCAATGTTTTTATGTTTTTATTTGGGAGAACGCTTCATATTATTTACCAATTTCCATTCCCTTTCCTTACTTCCGCCCATGCCCCCGCCCACACCCTGTCCAGATAGTATAAATCAGGGCTCAAAATTTCAAGTCCTGAGCCACTAGCCAAGCCTCAAGGGTTACTCGCCAGCAGTTTCCCTACCCTGCCCCTACTTCTGCCACTAATCACGCCCTCACAAATTATCTCTTGAAATTACACCTAAATGTTTTATGCAGACTTAAGTTACAAAAATAAATATTAACAACAACTTTATTAGTTCCCCTCAGCACAGCCTCACCAGCGTCCATCATTGCAGCGTGACCGGTGCCCACCATTACAGCCTCACAGTGCCCACCATTGCAGCCTCACCGTGCCCACCATTGCAGCCTCACCGTGCCCACCATTGCAGCCGCACTGCGCCCCCTTTGCAGACTCACCGTGCCCCCATTGCCGACTCACCGTGCCCCCATTGCCGACTCACCGTGCCCCCATTGCCGACTCACCGCGCCCCCATTGCCGACTCACCGCGCCCCCATTGCCGACTCACCGCGCCCCCATTGCCGACTCACTGCGCCCCCATTGCCGACTCACTGCGCCCCCCTTGCCGACTCACTGCGCCCCCATTGCCGACTCACTGCGCCCCCTTGCAGATTCACTGCGCCCCCCTTGCAGATTCACTGCGCCCAACATTGCAGATTCACTGTGCCCAACATTGCAGATTCACTGTGCCCCCATTGCAGACTTACTTGCCCAACATTGCAGACTCATTGTGTCCCCATTGGCAGCCGGATTATGACAGGAGGAAGAAAATAGCCCCGCGGGATCGCAGAGCGGTATAGCACGTGACGCTATAACAGCTTATATTGTAATTGCCTCTGCACTGCTCGCCGTGACACACAGCCCCGCCTCCTCCTGACCCCGCGCCTGTGATAGACAGAACGCGGGTCCAATGCGGGGAGGCATTCTGTCTATCACATGCGCGGGGTCAGGAGGGGCTGTGTCACGGCGAGCAGAGCAGAACGGATTTCAATGTATGCTGTTATTATAGCGTGTTATACCGCTCTGCGATCCCGCGGGTCTCCTCTTCCTCCATGCTCTCTGCAATCGGGCGATCACTGGGAGAACGGCTCCCGATGCTCGCCCCACCACTACCAAGCAGGCCAGCTCGCAAAACCTAATTTTCCACTCGCAAAATGCGAGTAGGCGAGTGGAAAATTTGAGGGCTGGTATAAATCATGTATGTGTATACTTGTAGTCATTAGGTTGATAAAAGAACCAATTAGATGTTCTGAAACGCGTCCCTTACTGATGACGACATCTGGCTTGCGGTCCACGCTGGTTCCCGTCCCTCACCACTGATGTCACTTCCGGGATCTCCGTCTATCGTAGACTCGGTCAGTGCGACTACTCATCGGCTCACCGGCAGTTCCATGGCTCTGGATCCTCTGCCGCAGCATATGATACAGCCCTGAGAACCTTCACATGCCGGAGAACTCCTTGTTTACTGGACCACCTGCACCAATAATGATTATATGCTTTTCAATTCGTTAGATCTTGTAAGTGTTTTTAATCCTTTTGGGATTTTTAGCCTTTAATTTTGCACTTAGAGGCGCCTCTCTTTTCTGTTTTTATCATTGTAATAATTAATTAACCATAACAATTTATAATCAGGTAATTTCTCCTAACTCAATCCACTGGTTGAACGAAAACAAAAAATATATATTTTTGTATGGGCTGCCTATTTGTGTTCTTTCAGTAAGATCCCTTTCATACCGAGGCAGTTTTCAGTAGTTTTAGCGCTATAAATAGCGCCTGTAAAGTGCCTGAAAACTGCCTCCCATTCATTGCAATGGGTGCTTTCACACCTGGGCGGTGCGCTTGCGGGACTTTTTCTAAAGTCTTTCAAGCAACATCTTTGGGAGCGCTGTATACAACCCTCCCAAAATGCACCTGCCCACTGCAATGAATGGGCAATGCTTCTGAAGCACCACAACATGGGAGTTTTTAACCCCTTTTTTGGGGTTAAAAGCGCTCTGCTAGCAGTCAAAAAACAGCACAAAAGCGCCACTTAAACAGCGGTAAAGCATCACTAAAACGAGCTGCGCTTTACCAGGAACACATGGGTGTGAAAGGGGTCTAAATTAACTTAAATGCTATTAATTGTTCATTAACATGAAAGCTTGCACTCAATCCCTTTCTGTAAAAGCTGTAGATCACATATCCATGATTGTACATAATGTAATTATGCACATACTGTGTATTGTTTACCTCTACATCCTTAGCTGCTGCCTCCTCCTCTTGTCTCTTGGATAACTCTTCCTGTAATTTCAACAGCTTTTCCTGTAGTTCTGTCACTTTTCCCGTCATTTCTTCTTCTCTTGCCTAGAAGATATAGGTGTTATACAAGTTTACCATAATGTTAATCTGTGTTTTTTTAGGCACGCTGATTAAAGTGAAACTTTAGCCAGAAAATTAAGTTCTGGTAGATCACTTCAGGCTGGCTTTTGCAGGTATAGCTATGTAGAACATAAAAGATAAGCGCCTACACTGTGTAAAATAAAGTTAATACACTATGTCACTCTGCTCTGCATATCCTCAGTTGCTCTCATTTTAGGCACTGTGTTGAATCTGTAGAGGCCGATCTGCTGACAGCCTAAAGATTTAATGCTGCTCAGGACTCTGGGCTTCAGAAAAATGTCAGCCTCCAGCAAGAAGAAACAGGAGCAATTCTGGAGGCAATTTACAGCACACACTAATTTTAGTGGCATAATTATTAATGTAGATCTTCTCATCAAGTTATGGGTAAAGTTCCACTTTAAGCATTTGTTAAAACGCAGAAAACATTTTAAAGAGACTCTGTCTAAAAAAAATTTAACTCAAAGTTTCTTTCACTTTGCCGATGCACAGTGCTTTCTCCAACCACTATAGCACTGCTGAGCATTGTAGTGACATAAGGGGCAGGAGGAAGGAAGGCACACACAGTGAGTGTTGAGGACACGGCATTCAACACTTCTGAAAGTGTTAAACACCAATGAGTCTTATAGAGGCTGTATCATTGGTAAGGAAGCGAAAGTAAGAGACATGGGCCACCAGAGAGATGAGTATAATGGCTCTTTACTTGCAGGGTAGTGTGGGTATGACTTATTAAAATGTATTAATCACAGAGGCTTTTTAAAGTGTCTTAATCACAAAAGACATTCTTCAAAAAAAATAAATGTAAACCAGAACATAAAACCACAGCAAGGGAAACACATATTTTATGGTTGAATATAATTATTCAGAAACCGCATAAAATATAACAAAGGCACAATAAGGTATCAGGTGAAAAAGGAACAAATAATTCCCAACTTATAAGAAAGTGGGACAAACATCAGACCAGACGGAAATAGATATTTTAAATCAATTAATTAAATTAATAAAATGGTAAAGATGGCTTAAACTAAGAAAAGGGTTTTCTTTTTTTTTTTTCAGCACCAGTCTTTGATAAGCAAAAATGTAAGCAGGATAGGTGCTACCTTGCTCTGACAGAACAAAGTATGTCAGAAGCTAAAACGTCTAAGGTGACAGCAGCGACAACACACTACAGTGGCACATTGGCAGCACACAGGTAGACACTAAGGTTCAGGACAGAATATGTAATAAGAAAGCACAACAATAATTAATGCCAGGCAGAATATATACCACTAGATAGATAGCCAGCAGATGAGAGGCATTAGCACCATGACTAAGAGTCCTTTCACACTGTGCCGCCTAGGGCGTCGGCGGTAAAGCAACGCTATTTTTAGCACTGCTTTACCATCGTTTTAGCGGCACTATTCGGATTTAACCACCCGATGGCAGCCGAAAAGTGGTTAAGTCAGCCCGAGCTGCATTTTGCCGGCGGTATCGCAGCGCTGCCCCATTCATTTCAATGGGGAGGAGCAGTGAGCAAAGAAGCTGCTGGCAGGACTTTTTCGGACACCCTGCCAGCGCACCACTCCAGTGTGAAAGCCCTTGGGTTTTCACACTGCAGTGAATGGAGCCACTTTTTTCCAAGCACTATTCTTAGCGCTGTAGCGCCTTAAACGCCCTGCAGTGTGAAAGGGGTCTTAGGAAAACAGTAAGTCTACACTTGTGTGTCCACAACGAAGTATCACCAAACTTTTTATGAATAGTGAAAAAAATGTAAAAAACAAAGTCCCATTCTAAAGATCAACTGAGCAATAATTACTATTTTCTTCAACTCTAACACATCTTTACTGAGAAAATTTAACAGCACTTTACAACAATGGCAGGGCTAAAAGTTGGTTGAAGTTATCAGAACTGGCAATTTCTGTGTATAAAACGAACAGGAGGCTTCCAACATAAAGACTTCTGAAAATCCTCCTACCACCAGCTGATGAAATGATTTCCTGATCCTAAAGCTGATCATAAACGGAACGTTTTTCTTTCCTGCAACCACAGCAGTCAGTGTTGGTGGGGGGAATCCCTCTCGTGGAGCCATTGTTGCTAGTGGCTGTTGCTAAAATAGCAATAATCGATTGTAAAATCCAACAGGCTGGTTGTACCCAAGTTAAAATCGATCATCTTGGGTACATTTAGCCTACCCACACATTTTGAATATCGGCAGGTTCCTGCTGAATCGGCAAAGATTCAAACCATCTATGGACGGCTTAAAGACAGTTTGTTTGCTAAAGTGTTAGTGCAACCCTACAGCTGTATTTTTCTCATGGCATTAAACATTTCTTCTCTGGTACTAAAAATATCTTTTTTTTTTTTCCTAGAGATAAATTCTATGTTGAGGCAAGTACCACTTTCTCCATGTCTGAAATAAAAAGCTGACTATCAAGTTTTAGAAAAGGAAAAGTATAAAATATCAATAGGCTTTACAAGGAAAGTACGTAGGGAAAGATATTGGACTATAAGGAAATAGTAAGAGTTTTTATCTATAGAATTATCTATAGAGCTGTAAGAAAATTGGGATGAAACATCACATCATGCACACCACAGGTACCTCTTGAGCAATCAGAAGTAAACTATTCCAATGAATGGAGTACAGCTTTATGTGACTGGTAAACATTCTTTTCAATTCCTGAAAGGCACATTTTGCAATTCAAAATTTTAGCATACAACTGATATATGGCAATGAACAGCATCTATTTAAAGAGAAACTCCACTTTTGTTGAGAAAAAACATTCCTCTCTGGGTGATCTACAGTATCTCACAAAAGTGAGTACATCCCTAACATTTTTGTAAATATTTTATTCTATCTTTTCATGTGACAGCACTGAAGAAATTACACTTTGCTGCAATGTAAAGTAGTGCCTGTACAGCTTGTATAACAGTGTACATTTGCTGTCCCCTCAAAATTACTTAACAGCCATTAATGTCTAAACCGCCGGCAACAAACCTGAGTAACACCCCTAAGTAAAAATGTCCAAATTGGGTCCAATTAGCCATTTTCCCTCCCCAGTGTCATATGACTCGTTATTGTTACAAGGTCTCAGGTGTGAATGGGGAGCAGGTGTGTTAAATTTGGTGTTATCGCTCTCACTCTCTCATACTTGTCACTGGAAGTTCAACATGGCACTTCATGGCAAAGAACTCTCTAAGGATCTGAAAAAAGAATTGTTGCTCTACATAAAGTTGGCCTAGGCCAGGGATCCTCAAACTACGGCCCTCCAGCTGTTGCAGAACTACACATCCCATAAGGCATTGTAAAACTCTAACATTCACAGACGACTAGGCATGATGGGAATTGTAGTTCCTGAACAACTGGAGGGCCATAGTTTGAAGACCCCTGGCCTAGGCTCTAAGAAGATTGCCAAGACCCTGAAACTGAGCTGCAGCACGGTGGCCAAGACCATACAGCAGTTTAGCAGGACAGGTTCCACTCAGAAAAGGCCTCGCCATGGTGTTGAGTGCACGTGCTCAGCATCATATCCAGAGGTTGTCTTTGGGAAATAGACATATGAGTGCTGCCAGCATTGCTGCAGAAGTTGAAGGGGTGGGGGTGGGGGGGGGGGGGGGTCAGCCTGTCAGTGCTTAGACCATACGTCACACACTGCAAAAACTGAGGGTAAAAAGTGATGGACTGGCCAAGCATGTCTCCAGACCTAAACCCCTGTTGAACATCTGTGGGACACCCTCAAACAGAAGGCAGAGGAGCGCAAAGTCTTGAACATCCACCAGCTCTGTGATGTCATCATGGAGGAGTAAAAGAGGACTCCAGTGGCAACCTGTGAAGATCTGGTGAACTCCATGCCCAAGAGGGTTAAGGCAGTGCAGAAAAATAATGGTGGCCACATAAAATATTGACACTTTGGGCACAATTTGGACATTTTCACTTAGGGATGTACTCACTTTTGTTTCCAGCGGTTTAGACATTAATGGCTGTGTGTTGTTATTTTGAGGGGACAACAAATTTACACGGTTATACAAGCTGTACACTCACTACTTTACATTGTAGCAAAATGTAATTTCTTCAGTGTTGTCACATGAAAAGATATAATAAAATCACACAAGCAGGAATTACATTTCTGGGGGGTGTTCTGTGCACATCTGTATACAGAATGCCTCCAGGTAGCCATATTGCATTTTACAGAAAATTACAGTGCTGCAGATTGAAAATGAAATGGAATTTGAACTAACATTTAAATTACAATATGACTTGTGTCACAATTGTATATACTATATATTTTTTTATTTGTTACATTTTTTTTCCCCACAAAAGTGGAGTTACCCTTTAAAGATCTGAGAGCTGTTTACAGGTGTCCCAAACATGTCAACAATGGTAAACGGTGTGCTGGGAAATTATAATCTGGCTATGCTTGATGAATAAATCATGTTTAAAATGCAAGTTTTTACTTGCTGTAAAGTGCTTTTTTATGTGCACAGATAGGTATATTTATTGCAGGAGCCATAGTGGTGTTGTATAGCGAGAGCTACAAAACAGTCTTCACAATGCACAGCACAGAAAGTTTTACGGATTTAGTCCACTGCTCTTCAAATAATTCCAAATGCATATTTTGCAGATTTCTCCTGATAAATCCATAGGATTCAACTAAATTCTCCTAAGCTTTGCCATGATACCAGATGGATTTATATAATCTCAAGACAGAATAAAATAGCTGTATAACAATTACAATTTTAGAAATTCTTAAAAGGGAATTCCATACGGTTTACCTTTTGTATAACCACTATCAGCAGCTCAAACATTATGACCTAGCTAAAGTCAATTTTTCTAAATCTACCGATTCATATATAGATATCTTTCATTCTGCCTGCAGCTATTCTGTTTGGGCATTCTGACCACTGACTTTCAGGATACCCAAGCCATGCCAACTTTTTTTATATGCCTTTGCCCTGCCACTTAAAAAGAGAATCTATGAGTTTTTTTTTTTTTTTTTTATAAAGATTATTGGGAATTGTGTCAACTGGCTTTGGGTCCAAAAAAACTTTCCCCGAGACTTGTGTCAGAAAATAAGTTTATCTGTATTTTCATTATACTATATATATATAGAAACTCTGTTTTACAACTAAACATTTAATGCATGGCAAAAGATTCCTAGCGTTATTTACCTGACAATTGCACGGTCATGGTGTACCCAAATAAAATGTATGCTATTTTTTTCCCCACAAATAGAGCTTTCTTTTGGTGGTATTTGATCATCTCTGCGTTTTAAATTTTTTGTGCTATAAACAAAAAAAGACCAACAATTTTGAAAAAAAAAAAAAACAATATTTTTTACTTCCTGCTATAAAACAAATCCAATAAAAAAAAATGTAAAAAATAAAATGTCTTCATAAATTTAGGCCAATACGTTTCCTGCTACATATTTTTGGTAGGAAAAAAAAATAAAAAATACTGTAGGCATACCGTATTTTCCGGCGTACAAGACGTCCTTTTACACCTAAATGACACAGCCAAAAATCGGGGGTCGTCTTATATGCCAGGTATGAAGCGGCTGCAATGGATTTCATTGGCGGGCGATGCACTCTGTTGATGAATACAGAGCCTTGCTAAGCCTGCTCGGATTGGAGTAACAACCTCTGCCATATCGAGCAGGATACATTACAATGAGTCAGAGCGGTCTGATGTTTTTTTTTAAGTTTCTGTTTTTTTGTTTTTTTTTAAATGGTGTTGCCTCGGAAGGGGGGTAGTCTTATATGGTGAGTGTGAGTATAAGTATAAGTTTTCACTAGAAAAATAAAGGGTCGTCTTATACGCCGGCAAATATGGTATATTGATTAGGCCTCTCCCCAGTAAAGCTGTGGTAAAGCTGTTGCGGTATGGAATAAATACAGTTGTCCTCATAAGTTAACATACCCTGGCAGAATTTATGATTTCTTGGCCATTTTTCAGAGAATATGAATGGTAACAAAACCTTTTCTTTCACTTATGGTTAGTGTTTGGCTGAAGCCATTTATTATCAATCAACTGTGTTTACCCTTTAAATAATAATGGCAACAGAAACTACCCAAATGACCCTGATCAAAAGTTTACATACCCTGGTGATTTTGGCCTGATAACATGCACACTAGTGGACACAAAGAGGTTTGAATGGCTATTAAAATTAACCATCCTCACTTGTGATCTGTAATTAGTATGTGTATAAAAGGTCAATTGAGTTTCTGGACTCCTGACAGACCCTTGCATCTTTCATCTAGTGCTGCACTGACGTTTCTGGATTCTGAGTCATGGGGAAAGGCAAAAGAATTGTCAAAGGATCTGCGGGAATATGTAGTTGACCTATATAAAACAGGAAAGGGATATAAAAAGATATCAAAGAAACTGAGAATGCCAATCAGCAGTGTTCAAACTCTAATCAAGAAGTGGAAAATGAGGTGTTCTGTTGAAACAAAACCATGGTCAGGTAGGCCAACTAAAATTTCAGCCACAACTGTCAGGAAAATCGTTCGGGATGCAAAAAGAAACCCACAAATAACTTCAGGTGAAATACTGGCACTTGAAGAAAGATAGGCTGCATGGTCGAGTCGCCAGAAGAAAGCCATTACTACGCAAATGCCACAAAGTATGCCGCTTACAATACGCCAAACAGCACAGAGACAAGCCTCAAACCTACTGGCACAAAATCATTTGGAGAGATGAGACTAAAATTGAGCATTATGGCCACAACCATAAACACTACATTTGGAGAGGAGTCAACAAGGCCTATGATGAAAGGTACACCATTCCTACTGTGAAACACGGAGGTGGATCACTGATGTTTTGGGGATGTGGGAGTTACAAAAGGCACAGGATATTTGGTCAAAATTGTTGGCAAGATGAATGCCGTTTGTTATCAAAAAACACTGGAGGAACATTTGCATTCATCAGCCAGGAAGCTGCGCATGGGACTTACTGGGACATTCCAACATGACAATGATCCAAAACACCAGGCCAAGTCGACCTGTCATTGGCTACAGCAGAATAAAGTGAAGGTTCTGGAGTGGCCACTCCTGATCTCATTATCATTGAGCCACTCTGGGGAGATCTCAAAAACGTACAGTTCATGCAAGACAGCCCAAGAATTTACAGGAACTGGAGGCTTTTTGCCAAGTTGAATGGGCAGCTTTATCAACTGAGAAGATAAAGAGCCGCATCCACAGATACCACAAAAGACTTCAATCAGTCATTGATGTTAAAAGGGGCAATACAGGGTATTAAGAACTGGGATATGTAAACTTTTGATAAGGGTCCTTTGGGCAGTTTCTGTTGCCATTATGATTTAAAAAAAGAGTAAACACTGATGATTGATAATAAATGGCTTCAGCCAAACACGAACCATAAGTGAAAGAAAAGTTTGTGTTATCATTCATATTCTCTGAAAAAAGAAATCATAAATTCTGCCAGGATATGTAAACTTATGCCGCGTACACACAATCAGAATTTCAGCCAGCAAAATACAGATGAGAGCTTTTTATCGGAAAATGCGACCGTGTGTAGGCTCCATCAGACTTTTGCTGGCGGAATTTCGGCCAGCAAAATATTGAGAGCATGTTCTCAATTTTTCTGACGGAAGTTTCCATAGGAAATGCCGTTCGTGTGTATGCAATTCCGACTCGCAAAATTCCAACGCATGCTCGGAAACAATTTGATGCATTCTCAAAAGCATTAAACTTCTTTTATAGTGCCGTCGTTCGTGTTCTACGTCACCGTGTTATTGACCGTCGGAATTTGGAGCGACTGTGTGTATGCAAGACAGTATGAGCTGAATTTCGTCGAAAAAACCTTCGGACTTAATTCCGACGGCAAAACCGGTCGTGTGTACGTGGCATAAGTTTGTTCAATTACACGATCAATGCCTTGAATTTATGCAGAGACATGTGGGCCCCCGGGAGGGAAACTGGCTGTTGAAATGTGGGTTTGGGAATATGTCTAATTGTTGCATGCCACAGACTGTCTGGAATCTGTACTGCTGTTTCTTGATTTTGAATTCTTAATAAAACGTATTCTTGATTTAAAAAAAAAAATTGATTGGTTTACGCGAACATTACAGCTAGGGGTCAACCGATTATCGGAGCGGCAGATTATTAGGGCTGATATTCACAATTTTTCAAAATATCGATATAGGTCAGAAACTTACCGATATTGGTGTGGGGCGCGACTCACATTGCTCAAAGTCTGTGACTGAGTCACAGATCACCTGTGTTGTAGACATGCAGAGTCGCAGCGGTGTGCAGAGTGTATTCCTGCACCCGACACTAGCTAGGATGGGAGTCACTGGCAGCTGACAGATAGATCACAGGCAGCCCTGTATTGCCAGTCCTTCCCCTAAGCCTTCGTCGCTCTCCTCTTCACTAGACAGCGGTTGGTATCACAAGGCTGGAAGAGGACAGGAGCTGCTGGAGTTAACTTTTCACATTAAAAACAGTAGGTGCTTGGTTGCCGGTCAATTCTAGCAACCAATCACCAGCCTGTGGTGGGGGGGGGGGGGTGTGGGGTTGGTGGTGGGTTGGGGTTGGGGTGGGGGGTGGGTGGGGTTTGGGGGGGTTGGGTTGGTGGGTTTGGTGGGTAGGTTGGGGGGTTGGGGTGGGGGTTTGGGGGGTGGGTGTTGGGTTGGGTGGGGTGGTGGGGGGTTGTTTGTGGTGGGGGTGGTTGTGTGGGTTGGGTGGTTGGTGGGTTTGGTGTTGGGGGGTGTGTGGGTGTGGGGGTTGGGGTGGGGGTGGTGGGGGGGTTGGGGGTTTGGGGTGGTGGGGGGGGGGGGGTGTGGGTGTGGGGGGGGTTTGTGTGGGGGGTTTTGTGTGTTGGTGGGGGTTTGGGTTGGGTGTTTTGGGTGGTGTGGGGGTTGGTTTGGGGGGGGTGTGTGGGGGGTGGTGGGGTGGTTTGGGGGGGTGTTGTTGTTTGTGGGGGGTGGTTGTTGGTGTGTGGGGGTGTTGGGTGGGGTGGTGGTGGGTGTTGTGTTGTTTGTGTGGGGGGGGGGTTGGTTTGGTGGGTGGGGTGGGTGTGGGGGTTTGGGTGGGGTGGTTTGGGGTGTGGTGGTTGGGGGGGGGGGTTTTGTTGGGGTGGTGTTGTTGTGGTTTTGTGGTGTGGTGTTTGTGGTTGTTGTGGGTGTGGGGTGTGGGGGGGTGGGGTTTTTGGGGTTGTGGGGTTGGGGTGGGTTTGTGGTGGGGTGGGGGGGGGGTGGGGTTGGGTGGGTTGGGGGTGGGTTTGGTTTGTTGGGTTGGGGTGTGGTGTTTGGTTTTTGGTATGTGTTTGGGTGGGTTGTTGGGGGGGGGGGTTGTTTGTGGGGTTTTGTTTGTGGGTTGGTTTTGTGGTTTTTGTGTTGGTGTGGGTGGGGTGGGTGGGTTGTTGTGGGGTTTTTGTTTTGTCTCATCCAGTACTGTGAAACCGGCCGATCTCTGCTCTGCTGCACACCTGTGTAAGGTAGGAGAGTGAAACCGGCCGATCTCTGCTCTGCTGCACACCTGTGTAAGGTAGGAGAGTTCTATCTGCACACTGCTGTGTGTTTGTGTGTGTGAGGGACAGTGGACACTACGGGGGGGGGGGGGGGGGGTTTGCAGGGGACAGAGGTCACTGCTATGGGTATAGAGGATACTGCTATGGGGTGTAGAAAACAGTTCAAATGGGGGGGGGGGGGTAGGTGATGTGAAGGGTGGACAGAGGGCACTGTTTTGTGGGAACAAGACACTTCTATAGGGGGTGGGGTAAAGGACACAACAATGGGGGGGTGATGTAAAGGGGCACAGGGGACACGGTTATGGGGTGGCAGAGGGGTATTGATAGCGGATTTCCTCCAGGTTATCCAAAGGTTGCCTATCCCTGAGCTATAAAAAACACTGTGCAGTTTATAGGTATTTATGCAATTTTTCTATGTTTAATACCGTATTTATTTTTTTCCACTTAGAATCAGGGGGAAATCGAGGGGGCGTGTTATACGCCGATCCCCCGCCGATACCCTGCTGTCTGGAGCCCCGCGGACATTTACTGAGCCGAGCCGAGTGTACTCGGCTCCACTCACAGTCACGCCGAGTCCCCCCTCCTAAACTTGGGGTGCACGTTATACGCCGGCACGTGTTATACGCCGATAAATACGGTAAGTTATTATTTTTCAAGCATTTTATTTTTCCCAGTTGTTTACTTTTAATGTTTAACATTTTAATAAACATATTCAGTTTATACCAGATTTGTGTAGAAATTGTGTTGATTTTTCAAAGCTTTAAATGTACAGAATTTTGGCACCTGTTATCAGCTATCGGCCTGAAAGGCAGGTGATAATCTGTATTGGCCCTGAAAAACGATATCGGTCTATTCCTAGTTATAGTGTCTACAAACTATGGTACACATTTATGGAATTTGTTTTTTTTTATGCTAGTAATGGCGGCGATCAGCGACTTATAGCAGGATTGCAATATTGTGGTGAACAATCATGCACTGACACTTTGCGAGAACTAGTGACACTAATAAAGTGTTCAGTGCTACAAAATTTGCACGGTCAGTGTACTGGCTGGGAAGAGGTTAAACATCAGGGGCGAACAAAGGGTTAACTGTGTGCCTAGCCAGTGTTTTTGTGTACTGTATGTGCTTTTACTTGGGGAAGAGATGGATTTTGGTCCCTGCCTTGCAGAAAAACAGAATCCATCCCTTCCCTCGTCAGATAGGAGGCCTGTCTTCTTTACACAGGCAGAATCCCGTTCTGTATGGCTTACTGACCACTGGCGGGAGTCGGAGGACATTGAGTGCCTGGCACCCACAGATCTGCTTCTGCTCAGAATAATCACAGCAGAAGCGATGTGCAGGATTATGTATATATACACGTGATCTAGCACAGAGCCGCCACCCTGTAGCAGTAAAACTGCTATAGGGTGGCCAGCAAGTGATTAAAGAAGCAGCATAGCAGTATAAAAATGCTTCAAGTGTAATTTAGGTGTGATTCACACAAATACTTATAATAAGTTCTAAATAATGTTGCTTTTTTTATGGTTCAAATGTGATAGAAATGCAATGTATGTATGAAAGAAAAAACTGTAAAACTAAAATTTGAAAAAGTTTGGCAGATGTGCATTGCATCACCTCTTACTGCCCAAAGTGTAACTCCACTTTTGCAGCCAAATTGGGATAAACACCTACATTAAATTTGTTACATGTTTCCACTAACAGAGAATAGCTTAAATAATTAGAAACAGCAGGTTACTTTTTAAGTGCTTTTAACTTGCTTAAAAATCCTTAAGCTCTCACTGCTTCGCAATGTTTAGAATGAACATAAATTCATTCATAAATTGAACACTGTCCTAACAAGAAAACACCCTTCTGCATTTATGTTAATGAGGGGCTCAGTCTTTTATAGCAATAGGATATTTCCAAGTTTCGGGTATTGCATTTATGAAAAACAAAATTCTCTTGCAAATAAACTGAACATTTTCCAATACCAAATTAGTTACTATAGTAATAACTCTGACCAGGCCTTTAACGCTTACCTCAAAGAGTTCTTCATACTTTTTGACCGTTCTCTTTAAGTCATCTTCTTTCTCTGCAATTTTTTTATGAAGTTGTGTTGTTTCTATATGATGCGATTGCATTAATTCACCCTCAACCTCCTGTGCTTTGCCTTAAACAGAGAGAATCTTTTTATTTAACCAGTAGATTTAGTCCTTACAAAACTATACTTAGTAGTTTTTAATTTATTACAGATCAGATGAAAACATTTATTATTGATAATGGATGATCTCCACTAAACTGCTGTTACTGTCCAGCAAACATTACATAATCCAATACACAATTGTAAAAATTACGAAATCCTTAAACCAGGCCATAGATGCATCACAATTTGGTTGGTTCAGCAGGTCCTGGAAGAAATTTTGATCCATCTATGGCCGTTCCAGAGTACTCAATCTAATGATCAAACTGGTTTGTTGGAAAATTATCTTTCGATTTACACTGCAGCGCTGATCAGTGTATTCTAACAGTGGGGGCTGTCAGGATACAACAACACAGTGGGGAGGAAACCCCCCCTGCTCGCATTTTGCAAGTGCATTTTGAGGGCTGCCTGGAGCGCCCACGGGGGTTCAAGCACCGCCAGCACCCTGGGTGGAATGGGAGTCCTTCTCCCAGTGATCACAGATGGGGGAGGGAGAGAGAGAGAGAGAGAGAGAGAGAGAGAGAGAGAGAGAGAGAGAGAGAGAGAGAGAGAGGAGAGAGAGAGAGAGAGAGAGAGAGAGAGAGAGAGAGAGAGAGAGAGAGAGAGAGAGAGAGAGAGAGAGAGAGAGGCCCGGATGTTCAGAGCGCAGCGCAGGGAACACAGCGATATTAGCTTTCATTTCACATTGCCGTGTTCCCCGCCGCTCGCTGTCAGATACAGCCCCGCCCCCTGGTCCCGGGACTTTGATAGACAGATCACACGTCCAATCCAAGGTGATCTGTCAATCCAAGTTCCCTGGCCAGGGGGCCGGGGCTGTATATGACGTTGAGCAGCGGGAACACAGCAATTAAAAGCGATTATCGCTGTGTTCCCTGCGCTGCATAAAACATTTAAGTGTCATTTAATGAGATAAGTTATAAAGGGCCTGGCTAGTAGCTCAGCAAAAAGTAATAATTCAAACCCCTTCATTCTTGTACCTTGTAAGAATCATCTCTTTACACCCCTTTTTAAACTGGTTTATGCTTGGACATTTCTTGAGCTCCACACTGAGGCCTAATCCACACTGGATGTTATTAGTGCTGCTTTTAGGGGTGCTTTTTTCGTGAATATAAACTCCCCTGCATGTTAGTGTCCATGTATTTTCTGCAAAAATGCTGCTGGCTTCTAGGAGAGTTTTATGTTTCATGCGCTGCTGGTTTTTTTTTTTTTGCCTTCCTCTGGGATCAACTGTGGGTATAGAATGGGGTATATGGGATTGTATGTATATATATATATATATATATTTTTTTTTTTATTATTTATTTATTTAATTATTTGTGGTTGAACTGGATGGACTTGTGTCTTTTTTCAACCTAACTATGTGCATGAGGTCTGTCCGCACAAAGTCTTGAAATCAAATGTTGCCCTTAGATTATAGTCCCTCTCTCTTTCCATGAATAATTTTTGAATCTTTCCCAGTAATAAATATTTTTTTGCTTTAAATAGTATTTGTGCTGTCTGTAATTGCACCATATTCAAACAAACATTTTACAAGTTTTACCTAAGAATAATGAGCTACACCAGCTTGTATAAGATTTTATTTTGTAACAATGTGTTTCTGGGGCTCAGCATTCCCCCTTCATCAGGGCTAAAAACAGGATGATGCAGGTACTTGTATTGGAAAGCAATTCAAGTGCTTGCATCATCCTGTTTTCATCCCTGATGAAAAGGGAGTAGCTGAGCCCCTGAAGCGTGTTGACCGTTTCAAAATAAAAATCTTTTCAAAAGTCTGAACAGGCTGGTGTGGCACTCCTATCCTTCCAAAACTTCAACAAACTCCTCTGGGTGTCCAGCAAGACCCCACAGTTGCTGTTGAGCAGCCCCTAGAAGTACAAACCCCCCATCTCGTTAAAACACATCTGCATAAGGCTCAGCACTCCTACATCACCAAGATGGTGTTAAAATGAACCTGGGCCAACAGGCACTTATGCCCTTTTGTCAAGAAATGAATAACTTAAAAAGAATGCTCTTGGTGTGAAATTCTGCTGTGATCCATGAGACTGCGTCCCAAATGTAGAGATTTCCCACGCTCCAACACTGCAGTAATATTTGGCAAGCTTCTTACTAAGGTTATTCATATGCGCAGTGATTTTATTGACTCTTTCTTGATGTTTATTTTAGGCCGTGTTCACATAGGGCGTACTATACTGTATGCCTGTGCAGGGCTGTTTTTACCCACACGGTATGCTAAGATGTTCCATGCATCCCATCCCATTATGTCAACCCATTATGACATCCATGTGTGTGTACCCTAACTCACACTGTCTGCGGTCGGGAATATGCACCCAGATGTCATATTGGGACAATTGACATCAAAGGGGCTAACTGCATGGGGATGCACAGCCCTACAGGGGCGTATGGTATAGTACACCTCTTGTGAATGAGGCCTTATCTAAATTTTCACCATGTAAATATATCCAAATCGACATCAATCTGATGTTCAGTAACAGTTAATGTAACTGCATAAAAACTAAAAGTGATTGATTTGTGGGATACCCAGAAGTCAGCCCTAGCAGGATGATCAGTTTTTGTAAATAAATATGCAGTACGCTAATCAGCAAGGTACAATATTAAAAACTACAACCAGTAATAAACAACATGGGATAAAATGCATGCTTACCTATTGTCTCCTGCACAGCAGTTTCAAGCTCACGTTCTTTCTGTGCCATCTGTGTATTGAACTCCCTCATTAGTTGTTTTAAAGTGGAATTGTGCTTCAATTCTTGATCTTCCTGCTCATGTCTAGACAAAAGAAAAATGTGTTAATGTGTCATGAGTCATGATGTGTGGTGTTAACAAGGAAAATGTAAACGACTGCACTGTAAAGTTCAACTAAAAACAATCTAAACATCCCCAAAAATCTGTCTCATCTCCAATAATACATCAAAAATATATATTTTTTCAAACAAATTAGTGCGTTCACAAGCTTTATCACTTTCTAGACTCAGTGACATTTTTAGGGGATCTGCTCAGATTCCTTAAAATGGTTTGAAAGGCTATCAGTTTTTTTTTTTTACCTTAATGCATTCCCTGCACCCACTAACTGTCCCATCCCCCCAATCCCTAACCACATAACTGCCTCCTCCCACTACCCAGCGCTGTCATCAGCTGCATCTCTTCTCTCTTCACTTCCTGCTCTCACAGGAAACAGTAGCAGTGCTGATGTCAGAGGGAGTGGAAGGTGTGGCCAAACAATGCTATGTGTGTCTATGGATGCACACAGCCTGGCTCTGGAGCAGGCACGCACGGGTGCCCCCATAGTACAGTACTTACTATGGGGGTACCCGCAGGATAAAAAACAGTGCCGGAGGGGGACCACCAAAGAAGAGGTAAGAGGCCGCTCTGTACAATATCGTTGCACAGAGCAGGTAAAAATAAAATGAATTCTTTTATTTTTAACTAAAGAAATTAACCACTTCCATTGCAGTGACCAGTGAGAAGAAACAGAAAGAAGCTCTAAACAGGTGTTCCTGCGGATATAGATGCGCTCTTCTGGGCTAGAACTCCCAAGAGCCAAAATGCTATTCCATGTTATAGTATGGGTGGACCCAATGACACCAGCCTTAGCCCAGAGGATTATAGAGGCCATTTCCCTGAGAGTTAAGCCACTGGTAAGGCAGGACGTCATCCATGCTTGTTAGCCAGCAGACATAGCTGAAGTGTAGAATTACAATCCTTTGTGCAGATCACAGGGGTAGAGACAAACACAGGCTTGTACTGCAAAATTGAGAAATTCAACATAACAAATACAATTTTTGACTTCATGGGGTTAGAGCACGGACCTCAGGACATTGAACACTAGGAAAACAATAAGAACAGCTCAGTATAACCCTTCCCACTCCCTGCATGGCTTTGTTTTATTAGTAGGAGTAATAGTAGGAGTGGAGCATAAGAACAGAAGGGAGGGACTTGTGTCCCTTAATGCAGTGGTTCTCAACCTCACTCCTCAAGTACCCCGCAACAGGCCACATTTTGGGAATTTCTCTTACATAAAATAGTTGTCCAAAATACTAAGCCATTGACTCTGATTTAGCACCTGTGCATGCAAGATAAAGGAAAACCTGCAAACATGGCCTGTTGGGGGTACTTGAGGACTGAAGTTGAGAACCACTGCCCTAATGTAAAAAAAAATAATCAAAGTCAAAAATACTATTTTCTTAATCAAATGGAACAGGATGAGTATACAAGTACACTGGGACATCCAAAGGCAGTCCAAATGAGGAGTGGGAAAAAAGAACAAACCCTGTAGCAATGATTTTTTCAATTCCAGTGTTTAACTTGTGACCCACAATACCAGGGCAATCTTGTTTTTGCTGGTGAAGTCTATGGTTCCTCTTGTTCCATACTGCTAGAATGATGGGTTCCAACAGTCTTTGGTTTCTGGAACTTCCTTGAAGGACATGATTAGGCTCAAGAGCCTCATGCAAAAAAATTAGGGTGGGGTTGGCTTCTGCACTGTAGAAGAAAAATTTTGGACAGGGCTGTGCCTAAAATCAAGCTTAGATAATCTAAGTGATTACATGGTTCTCTGTAGGGTCTTGTGCAGGAACTTGGACTTTGACAGAGCCTGAGTAAACTACTCCTTCAGAAAAAATTTGACCACATATCCCAATATGGGGATGCCTTGGGAGGAAAGCAGAGCAAGAAAATGGGCTAGCACCTTAGTAAAAACTCAAGTTACAGGGAACATGTCAAAGGGAAAGAAAACAAATTGTTTGCCAATAGTAAACAACGCAGGAAGCAATGATGTGCCGGTAAAATAGGGCCATGTAAGTAGGCCTTTACACGCACATTAACTTTAATTGCATCCTAGTCTTAGTCCGTAGGGTTCAATATTGAGTTGGCCCACCCTTTGCAGCTATAACAGCTTCAACTCTTCTGGGAAGGTTGTCCACAAGGTTTAGTGGTATGTGAATGGGAATGTTTGACCATTATTCCAGAAGCTAATGTGGATGAGAAGGCCTGGCTCGCAGCTTCCAGTCAAATTCATCCCAAAGGTGCTCTATCGGGTTGAGGTCAGACAAGTTCCTCTACCCCAAACTCGCTCATCCATGACTTTAAGTACCTTGCTTTGTGCACTGGTCCAAATCGTTTGGTAGAGGGGGGATTATGGTGTGGGGTAATTTTTTTAGGGGTAGGGCTTGGCCCCTTAGTCCCAGTGAAGGGAACTCTTAGGGTGTCAGCATACCAAAGACATTTTGGACAATTTCATGCTCTCAACTTTGTGGGAACAGTTTGGGGATGGCCCTTCCTGTTTCAACATGACTGCACACCAGTGCACAAAGCAAGGTCGTACAAGCAATGAACTATAGATTTATTTTTGATGCATGTTCATTTATGGTCTTTGATATAAAATTTATGATTTATTATGCATGTGATTTGAGGTGCATCTGTGCACTGGATTGTGAGTATTTAAAAGGGATAGCACTCCCATTTTATGTCCATTTATCTTGTAAAATGCTGCTGTTCCGATATTTACGCAGAGTGCAAGATTTATTTATTTATTTTTTACACAAAAGTGGGCATCCTTGGTGTCCAGAGACCAGTCCATAATGATCTCTAATTGACCATTCTAACTATCATTACAATGATAATTATGTTAATTATCATCATAATCGATGCCCATAATTAATCCACCCAGTCAGCCGTGATGGTTAACAGATGTTCCTCCACTCTGACAAGTGGGGACACCCTATTATGATGAGCACTTGCCTGCAGACTTGGAGGTTCAAGTCTTTCGGTGGAATGGAGTTTTAGGTTTTACCCTGGACCTAACAAAAGGGAGTCTTTTTAGCCTTAGGAGTAGAGCGCTTCCCAGATGGAGATTTTCATTTTCCAGGATTGTCCAGGGACATGAGTGGACTAGGTGCTTCCTGATGCTGCACTACACTGCACTGATGCTCCACAATAAAATATTTTCAGCAAAGGGTCCTTCACATATGTACTGAAAGGAGGCCCATTCTGGATATCTGGTACATATCAGCTAGCTCATCAACACTACATAATAAGGGGAATAAATGAGCGATACCGAGTTCTATACATTGTCAAAAAGAGATCTACTCAGCTGTCAATCAATTTCCCGGTTATAAATATGAGATGACAGCATGCATAATTTTCACAGTAAAGAGAAGATTTTAGCAGGGGTGTAATTACACCTCCCATCACCATCTGCTCACAGAACACAATAGAGTACTCATTAGAGCAATCACAGGAAGGAGCTCCTTTTGCTGGAGGTCAGACGAATCCATTAGGATAGGTGTGGGATCCTAGAACACAACCTTGGACCACACAGGTAAGGTCTGGCAGATGGACGTGGTTGCCATGGCAGGTTGCAGGGAAGGACCTAGTGGGAGAATAAGGCCCTAGGAAATGTTTCTAGCCTTTGCACCACCTAAATCAAGAGCAGGGCTAAATTACAACAATTACGCTGCCTAAAGGCCTAAACAACTGCTGCAACATCAGTCAGTCACACATGGAGTGTACCGTTTTCACCAAGTTGGCAGACTGACAAACATACATTGTGAGAAACAGCAACACCACATATTAATTTTCTTTACTTTAAGCTGATCCAATGCCAGAGATTCTAAACCTTCCCCAAACAGCCTGTAAGGTGTAGAATTTTACCAGCAGCAATTAATAAGAGCAAGTGTTAAACTCATATTTAGGAAAATCTACAATATTGAAAGAAAATCAATGAGTGTCACAGTAGAACTACACCTAAATTCTTCAGACTTACTTTATTTTTTGCTCGGTTTCATCAAACAGCTCTTTCTTTACCAAATCCAACTCTTGATTATGTTCCTTTCGTAAAGTGCGCATGTCTTTCTGCAATTTGGTTACTTCCTTGCGGAATTTCTGTACTTCACCTTCGGCTCCTTGAAGCTTTATCTTTAGTGCATTCTCTTGAGACTGAATTTCATCAAAAAGCACTTGTAACTCTTCAAAGGTCTTTGTTTTCTCCTCCAATTTGTCCATGCAAACTTTCAGCTCTGAATCTTTGTCAGTTAATTGGTCCTGTAAAGAAAGTAAAACTTCCTGATGTTTGGAAGACAACTGCTTCATTTTTAGTTTTTCTGCTTCCATTTCATTTACCATGCTTGATTCTCTCTCTTTAAGACTCTGCTCAGTTTCAGAAAGCTTTTTCTGGACATCCTCCAGGGCGTCTTCCAGCTCTTTCACTCTCTGTTCTTTCAACGTTATGTCTCGTCTAACATTTGCTAATTCGCTTTCTTTGCTATTGTATTGCTCTAACAACAATGAATATCGGTTTTCATATTCGTCTTTTTCTTGGTGCCACCCTACTCGAACCTTTTGGCATTCTGTTTGAACCTGATCTCTTAGCTCATTAAGCTGAATTTCCAGATCTTGCTTAGATTTTTCTTTCTCTTCCAACTGAGATGTTAGCTGCTTCTTGATTGAAGCAATTTTCTGCTCTGCTTTTTTCTTTAATTCTGCTATCTTTTTAGTACTTTCAGCAGCCAACTGTTCCTCAAGTGCTTTCAATGCTCTCTCTTTACTTTCTGTCAGCTCTGCCTTCAATGCTTCCCACTCAGACTGTCTCTTGCTAAAATCTTCTTTTAAGCTTGAGATTTCCTGGTGTAGTATGAGTACTTGTTGTTGAGCTTCTATGGAGAAGCCATCTTTTTCTGATGCAACACTTTGAATCTGTTCAAGCTGTAGTTTTAATTCTTTCTTCTCTATACTTTGATGCTCAATCTGCCTATCTATTTCTTGCATTAAACAAACTTTTTCATTTGCCAGTTTGGCAAGCTCAGCATTCATTTCTTGAATTCTTGAACTTTGGCTCTCTAACTTGGAGGCCAATTCTGTCTCCCTTTTGCTTAGTTCTTTTGCATTCTTAATTTGATAATTGTTCAAGTCTTCCGTAATCTTGCATATCTGGTCATCTTTTTCTGTTAGTTGGCTATTGACCATTTCAATTTTTCCTTGTAGTTCTTTAATTGTTTGATGGTTTTGTGTGAACTTAACTTCAGCCTTTTTTTTCCACTCCTCCAACTTATTTTTCAGCGTGCCTGCTTCTTCTGCACAACGTGTTTTCTCTTTACTTATTTCCTCAATTTTAGATGTTAAACCTTGGATCTGATTCTGAAGGTGCTGCTGGCTCTCTTTGTGCTGTGAAGTAAGGAAAATTACAGCCTTCTCCTTTTCTTCTAAATCCACACTGTTCTCAAGCTTCAGCTTAAGTTCATTAATCTCTCCATCTTTTTCTTTTAAAGCAGCAGTCAGAGACGTAACAGAGTTGATGTTTTCGGAAAGTTGTTTTTTTAGCTCTGTGATGCAAGATTCTTTTTCATCAGCAACCTTCTGCTGATTTCCTCCTTCTTTTTGTAACATCTCTTTCTCCATAACAAGAGCATCCAATTCATCCTTCATAACCAATATCACATTTTCTTTTTCCTGCAAATGCTGGGTAGCCTGGGTCAGGGAAAGGTTTACAGAAGAAAATTCTTTATTTATTTGTTCAAGCTGAGTTTCTAAATCTTGAATCTTAGCCATATGTTTTGATACAGATCCTTGAACTTTAAATATTCCATTTTCACAATGTGTAATCCTTGGAATCAATCTGCTTACTTTATCACTATATTTATTACTGAGTGCTGCTGTCAAAGATTCTAACAGTGAAACAATTTCTTTGTAGTGTAATTCAAAATTATTTTCCTGTTCACGTAACAAGTGACTGCACTGAGATTCTTTTTGTAAGAGCTTATCTGCCATTTCTTTATTATGATAGGCCTCAAGTGACTGACATTTTCCTTCAGCTTCTTGCAATTTACCAAGCAGTTCATTAGTTTTGCTTTTACCCTCCTCTACCTCGGATCTAAGCAAATTTAGCTGATCTTCAAGCACTATCTTTTCATCCTTTAAGGTAGTATATTTGTTTTGCAATATTTCAAGCTGAGATTTCAAATTATTTTCACTATTAGTTAAGACTAAAACCTGAGCGGATGCCTGATTTAGCAGCTCTTGTAATTCATTAGAGGAGATGCTTAATTTATTTTTCTCTTCCTTCAGTTCATCTATCTGTTTATCCGCTTCTTTCTTTTCTTTGCTCAAATTAGTAAACTGCTGTTTAATTTCTACTACCTCTTGCTCTTTTTCCTGAAGTTCAAGCTCATGCTTTTCTCGCAGTTCTTCTGCATGCTGGCTAAGCTTGCTCTCCCAGCCCTGAATAGTCTCCTCCATCAGTCGCTGGTGAATCTCATTGATACTTTGTATCTGCTCCTTGTGGTTTTGCCCCAGCTGAGACATTGTCTCATTAATTCCTTCAGAGCTGGCTTGGGCCATTTCCAGCATTTTCTCATTAAACTGCTTTTCTTTATTATTAAGTTCAACTTGTTTCTTTTCAAGATCCTCTTTCATCTTACTTTCCAGCTCCAAGTATTTCTTCTTGGAGGCCTCCTGAATTTCTTTAATTCTTTGCTTCATTTTTTCAATCTTATTATTTTGTGTTTTAGTTTTTGCTTGGTGTTCTTCTTGCAAAGATACCATTTTCTTTTCTTTGGAAGACACATTTTCATTTAGTTCTAAAATTATTTGACCATGCGTTTCTTTGAGCTTCAAGTTTTCATTCTCCTTTTCAAACACAATTCTGTTCAAGTCTTCTATCTGACACTTATACTCATTTATCTTCGTCTCAGACTGCAATGTAAGTGCATTGATTTGGTTGTTCATGTTCCTGGTTTGCTCTTCAATCTGTAATGAAAGGCTCTGCACCTGCTCCTTAAAAGAATCCAACTGTAAAGTAAAATTACTACATGCTGATTCTTTTTCTTTTACCAAATCTTTCAGATGTTCATTCTCTTGGGTCACAGCATCTATCTTCTCTTGCAGTTCTGCTAGCCGAGCCTCAAAAGCTTCTGCATCTTCCTGCATCTTCTTCAGATGTAAGTATTGTAATTCATTTAACTGAGAAGAGACAGCCTTACAATCAGCTTCAGCTTTTTCCAGAGTTTCACTAAGTTTGTGCTTTTCTGCTTGAATATTTTCAAGGTCTTTCTCCTTACCATGCAACAAAAGTTTAAGACCATTAATTTCTTCCTTTAAATCTTTTTCTACCCCTTGAGTTAGAATTTCTGTTTCCTTTTCAATTGTACCGATTTGCACTTGATGCTGCTTCTGCAGCTCATTCAGTTGAGCTTCATAATCCTGTTTCATCTCATCCATCTTATTTTGACATGCCAAAAGCTTCTGTTCCATCTCCTGACGGAGTTTAAAGGCTTCAGACAGATCGGATGAGAGGGCTTCCAGCTCTGTTTGCTTTACGTCTAGTTTCTCCAAGGTCTTCTCGTTCATTTCTTCGATATGAGCCTGAAACATTCGCTCTTTCTCTTTCAGCAGCAGATCACGTTCTTGCTGAAACTGCTCTTTCTTCTCAATAATGCTGGCATCATGTTCTTGTTTAATACTTTCAAGTTTCTCTTTCAATAACTTTTCATATTCTTGACTATGAAGTTCAAGTTCTTTTTTGTGTTGCTCCATAAGTGTACTTATCTCTTCATTGTGCTTGTTTGTTTCACATTCAATCCGTGTTGACAATTCTCCTGTTTTGCTGTTACTGTCTTGTGAAGCTTTTGCAAGGAAGCTTTCTAGTTCAAGTATTCTCTGTCAAGAAAGATAAGTAGTAGGGTAAAAATAGTATACATTTCCAAACCAACATGAGCAAAAAACATAATAAAGCATGAATAATATGCATTAGAATAGGTTTAAAAATAATGAAAGATAAACTGAACCAGCTAAATATATTTTGCGTGCAATAAAACAAAAGGTGTGCAATGTCTTAACATTGGGTTTCCTTAGAAAACAACCATATTCTGAGAAAAAAAATCTTATTTACCACCAGTATGCTGTAGAGAAGTATCCTTGCTCTGTGTGGAAGCAGTGGTTTCTTTGCAGAGGTCTGTCATAATTATTGCTCTATATAACTAATAAAGATGCGCAATCCAAAAAATCAAATAAGGAGGCATGTATAAATGCTTCTGTTCATCAAACAAAGTAAGTAAAACAGCTCTGTTTACCAGATGTGATGGATCTCAAATTATAGAGATCAGATAGGCACACAGAGGAACGATCACTTGGCCAAGGGAGTTGTATCCACTGATTTTTTCCAATACCAGGATGCCTCCTCCTGTAGCGGCTTTTCTCTGCTGAAATACTCCTCTTAGAGCCTTCTAGTGGGATAGATTCCTCCAAGGGATGTATTTATGAAATGGAAAGAGGCTTCATGGTGCAGTACTCGAATTTAAAAAATATTTATTCTTAAAACATCGTAGGCACTGACATCCAAACAAAACGGCATTCAGTGTATTCAAACCAGCCGCGGCTCTTGCCAACCAGCTGGTGCGTGGTGACGTCAAGACCTGATTTGAATACACTGAATTCCGTTTTGCTTGGATGTCAGTGCCTACGATGTTTTAAGAATAAATACTTTTTAAATACTGCACCATGAAGCCTCTTTCCATTTCATAAACACATCCCTTGGAGGAATCTATCCCACTAGAAGGCTCTAAGAGTGATCATTCCTGTGTGTGCCCACTGATCTCTATAATTTGAGATCCATCACATCTGGTAAGTGGCGCTGTTTTACTTACTTTGTTTGATGAACAGAAAAATCGTTTGATCATCTGAGAAGTTTGCCCGGGTCGTTCACATTGGGCCAAGCACGTTTTATTGGACTACACAGTTTCACATGTTTTCTCATATACGAGTATTCGCATTTTAGCACTTTTTATTGCACATTAATATAGCGCATGCAGGCATTTATACATGCCTCATTTGATTTTTTTTGATTGCGCATCTTTAGAAGTTATATGCGTTTATGGACTGAATATTTAATTTTTTTTTTTTAATGCAGCACTGTTCTTTTTATATATAGTTGACATATATTTTTTTATATACATGCACTGCTTTGTTTGATAATTGGGTTTGGGGCAGATATCTGGCTATACATATAATTATTGCTCTATAGGCAGCAAAGCTCAGGGCTCCCTGCTGAAATGAGAGCTCCAACTCTGACTTAGTGGGGTGTGGATTTTATCTCTGTAGAGAGAATACTGCTTCCAGAAAAAAACAAGGGCTATTCTCTACAGCATGTTGGAAGGGAACAGGCCTTTCTATTCTGGTTAGAAAATAAATAAACTATGAGGCTTTGCACAACTTACTTTAAAGCAGTAAACTGTTGCGTTGGGTTTTAAAAGCAATATAAAACCCAAAAGAAAACATTTATTATCTTGCAGCTTAACAATTCTTAGATGTGGTGGCTGCATTGGTTTTCTTTTATCATCACCGGGTGACCTGGACAGCAAGTTTCTTGTTTTTCAACAGAACAAGATCAACCATTTACCACTGACAGGGGTGCTTATCATGATCAGCTTTTATTTATTAATGTAAAATCTTTATTCCAAAAGAAAAAAAAAAATAATTGCTATAACTGCTTGTGTAACTGCAGTGAGCGTTGGAGTTTGGCTTCAATTTGTTAGTGTATTTAAATCTAGTACATCCAACAATCCTCTCCCTCCAGACTGGCAATGCTGCTGTCCAAAGGTGTCCCTGTGCTATTCCATACAGAGTGGTGGCACTCTACAGGATGTGTGTTACTGGCCAGATCACCAGGTGATAAAAGCCTAAAAAAGAAAACAAATGTAGCCACCACATCGAAGGACTGGTAAGCTACAATAAATTACAATTTTTGGTTTTGTGTTTTATACCACTTTCAATTATTTAACTAGTTAACCACTTCAATACTGGGCACTTTCACCCCCTTTCTGCCCAGGCCAATTTTCAGTTTTCAGCACTGTCGCACTTTGAATGACAATTGCGCGGTCATGTAATGCTGCACCCAAACAAAATTTGTATAATTGTTTTGAGACAGAGCTTTCTTTTGGTGGTATTTAAAATCACCACCGAGTTTATTTTTTGCTAAATGAGAAAAAAAAAAAAAAAAAAGAGAAGTTTAGTTTCCATTACAAAATGTTGTAAATACCGGATTTATCGGCGTATAACACGCACTTTTTCCCCCTTAAAATCATGGGAAAATAGTGGGTGCGTGTTATACGCCGATCCCCACTCTCTGCGAGCCGAAAAGAGCGAGCGGCGCCGAAAAAGACCGAGCGCCGCCGCTCGGCTCCGCTCGCAGTCCGGCCTCCCTGCTGTATCTGGAGCGAGTGCTGCCGAAAAAGACCGAGCCGACTGTACTGTGTACTCGGCACGGCTCCGCTCGCAGTCCCGCCCAGACTGGGAGGGACTGCGAGACTAGCCGAGATGAGTACAAATGAGTACACAGGCTCTGTCTATCTCGGTGGCGCGAAATTTGAACGTGGGCAAGGCTGCAAAGGGCGCTGGGCAAGGCTGCAAACGGCGCTGGGCAAGGCTGCAAACGGCGCTGGGCAAGGCTGCAAACGGCGCTGGGCAAGGCTGTAAATGGACACTGATCATTAAGGCTGCATTGATGGGCATTTAAATGTAAGTTTTTTTTTTTTTTTTTTTCCTTAAACCTCACTCCTAAAAGTTTTTTTCCTTAAAATTCCCTCCTAAACTTGGGGTGCGTGTTATATACGCCGTTGCGTGTTATACGCCGATAAATACGGTAACTAATTTTTCTCCTTAAAGCGGAGGTCCGCCCACCGCTTCAAAAATTAAAAGCACATACTGCAGCTGCTAACTTTTAATAATAGGGCACTGTCCTGGAGTCTAGCGATGTCGGCACCCACAGCTGATGTTTCCATCAGCTGTCGGGTGCTGCCGCCGCCAGTGAAAGTGGGGGCTCAAGTAAGTAAGCTCAGGTAAGTAATTAGGAGGGAGCTGGGGAGGCTGATGCACATCCCACCATTTATCCCAGTGGGGACACCACTGGGAACCTATTTTTGAGGGCCTAGAGAATCAAGATTTGCAGTGAAAGGAATTGCCCAGTTTAGCCACGGATGTAGGAGCATGTGGGGAATGAAAGGACAAATTCCTCCGAGTCAACGGACCTGGCTTTCTGGAGGAGACCCTCATCTTTTTTTCTGGGAAGAAGGGTACTCTTTCCACCTGTAATCTTCTTGATGTAGGCATCTAAAAGACTCTCTAAACAAGGTGTTCATCTTCAAATAACATTCTTTTCAGACTTTTCTTACAGCCTGGTTCAAAAAAACAAACACCTTAGCCAGAGAATTCTCTGCATTTCTACAGACAGAGCTACAAAATACGATAATTGACAGAACTCGTCACTCATGCCAATGAACAAAGTCTTAAAACGCTTATCTATAGGATCCCTGAAAATAAGCAAGTCCTCAAACAAAACCGTGACAGATTTATTGGGGTAAGAGACAGCCAGGTCTACCTCGGGACCAACCATTTTTTTTTTGGAGAATTTCAAGAGATATTGTTGCACAAAGAGCTTAGGAGGAACGTACACCTTTTATGGATGTTTAATGCTTCAGAAGTGGAGGCCCAAAAACATTTGTTTCCGATGTGTTTTGTTAGGCTGTCTTCACAATAAAACACATGAAATGCATTTAATTGGAGCGCTGGCGACTTGGCATTTTTGCATGCGGTTCTGGCACAACACCATCTATGGATTTCACTTGGAGCACCCATCATTACACAGTTGAGTGCTGTGAGGAATGCAGCTTCTATTTGGGCCTTATGGGAGTTCTAACCCCTCACCATTCTATCCAAAACAAACATTTAAATGTTTTGGCTTTCTATACATTTAACGAATTTTGGCATGAACAAATGTGCATATTTGTACATGCATGTATTGTAGCCTATATACAACAGTGACTTATATAGTTTGTTTATTTTCATCCTAAAGTCAGTCAACCAATAATTTCCTGCTTGTAGCTGAACGGCGATTGCAACAGTTTTTTTCCGAAAAGCTATTACACTCTGCGATACAAAAGGTAATCATCCAACTAGACTGTTAGCATTTCCAATGACCAATGGAATAAACAAGGAATAATAAATAGCCTACCGTTCTACATTCTTCAAGCTCCTGTTGCATTTCCTGAAGCTGATTTTCAGTCTGAGTCTGAATGGCTTTCTTTTGAAGCTCCATCTCTTCTAAAGCAAGTAATGCTTGTTGCTCCTTGTCTTGAAGAGAAAGTAAATGATCTCCCTGAATCTTTGCCTGCAATGTGCAACAAGAATCGGTAAGTATGAAATAAAAATAAAAATTGCAACGTTATTTAAACCAGAACCAGAATATAAAATGATAAAACCATACTTGAGGAAAGTTTGCAATAATCTGAACTGATAAAAGGTCACTAGATAACCTAGGGGAGATCTATGAGTGGACTGGATTCCATCTACCAGCAAAGCTTTTTTGGCCCTGCTTCTCCTATGGAACACAGGAGTGCGGTTTGTTTTGCACTCCTGTGACCCGTTTTCAGCCAACAGAGGGCTAAAGTCTGATGTAGGCTGACGTCACTTAGGCGGTCCAAGCGCTGGGTTGATCCCAACTTTACAGCTGAGCCAGTAGGCGCTGGAGGGGAAGAACAGAGAGCTGGTGACTGACAGTCACCACTCTCTGCTCAGAGCAAAGGGGAGAATTGAGTGATCAGCAGTGTTTGATCGCTCAGTTTTCAGTGCAGAGGCAGCAGGACAGGATAGGACTGGCATTTAAAGACCATGGGCCATAACTAGGCAGTTGAAGCTTGCATCAGCTGAGGCCTGAACGTCCATCTGGTAAAATTTGGAAAAACGTGTGAACAGAGGATCAGGTGGAGTCTTTGCAAGCCTGGGATACAGATGCCTGATACTGAAAAGCCCAGGAGACACCATCTGGAAAAGGCTCTGATGGGAAACCTAGGAATCTTTTCCTTAAGGTTTCATTTAGACTTGCAGTTGTGAAAAATGTGCGGTTGAGCCGCTTTCTTGTGGCCCTCCAACCACCCCCCTTAGGCTGCGATAGGCAATGGACTATCAGTCATACATGCCACAAAGTTCATCCGACATGTAGTGATTCCTCAACTTTAAGTCACTAGGGAAGTGCTGCAAATGCCCCACAACCGCATGCAATGTATGCTTTTGCAGCACGTTTGGCATTAAAAATAGGGTTAAAACAGGTGGTGAGGAGGTGTCCCATCGCTGTCAGTAGCTTCTGGAGCAGGATGGGAATGTGGATAAGGCTTTAGAGGCAAAGGAAATTTAGACGCATTTCCAAATCACCCCTAAGGATGTAGGCCCTGGAAATGAGCTCATCCATCTGTCAATAGAGCGGGAAGCAGGATGTCCTCTACAAGACCCTCTGGGTAGAACACCAAAAGTGCCACCATCTTGCAAAATAGGTAGTGGCTGCCAAGTAGACTGACTGCCTCAACCACAACCAAACAATGTAAGGCAATCACCTTGCCAGGTTTTGGGGCAGATGGAGACCACCTCAGGTAAAAAGAAGCTACTGGTCTCAAAATCACCATTTCCTTGTGCAAAAAACAAGAAAAAGGTCTTTATAAAATAGAGAGGGGTGAGTCCTTCCAAACTGAAGGAGGGGTTTTCATTCTCCTCTGACTGTCGTACGAGGCTGCATGACCCCTGATCCTCTGTGTGGACAAAGCAGATTGGCCTTGTGCTAATCACATGTACCCTCAAAAAAATAAACTATCCAGCAATACACACCAAGTTGAGCATGTGCCTCGAAGGCTCAATACTATCAGCAAATGGATTGGGGACAGTAAAAGAAGGAGAGGGGGGGGGGGGGGGGGGGGTCAGAGAATACAGGATCAAACAGCCTTTTTACACAGTGCAGAGGATTAACCCCTTAGGTTCCACCGTGAATATAACACGCATGCTTTACTGCATATACACACTGATTTTACTGTTGTGGATTTAGTAACACTTTAAAGCGGACCTTCCGTTATTTTTTTCAACTTTCCATCTTTTAAATCTTCTTCCCTTGTTGTTTTAACGTTGGATAGTAAAAAAAAAATTTCCTGCCAGTGAATACCTTATACAGCCTACTTCCTGTTTCTTGTCTGGTAAAAAGCCTAGGCTTATATCATGCACAGCTCTCTCTCTTATGAGAGTTTGCCAGGAATGGAGGGGGTGATGAGTCATAAGAGGGCAAATTGGGGGCTGCAGAGCTGGAGGTGTCCCTCATGTGTGTCTCTGTAAATCCGGGAAGTGAACAGGCAGTAGCTTCAGCTGCCCACAGTTAAAATGGTTGCAGCCAGACTCAGTGGAGGAAGATTTCTGCAGCATATTTGGCAAGTACAGAATCACAGTAAATATAATATAATATGCAAAGTGGTTGGAGGGAAGCTTCAGAATGGCAAAGTTGTGTTTTTTGTTTTTATTTACAAATTATGTGAGCAGACTGCAGTTCCTCTTTAAGCTTTATATGTGCAATTGTAAATCTTGTGGGAGACGGAGCTCTTTGCTCTGAGTTAAGTGGGAAAACTGAATAAGAAATACTCCTATACTTTAGGACTTAGGTTTCAAAGGTCAAGTCAATAAAGCCAGTGACTGGAGAAGCAAGTTGGAACACAGGACCTTGGGTCAGTAAGTTTAGCCTGCTTGTAAGAGGCCAGAGTTAACCCGCCAGGAAATGCAGTAAGTCTGTGTGCAACGTTCTTTGAGCCACTTTGATTAGAATCACCGGGACTGTTTTCGTCTCAATCTGGTCAGCAACTGGGAAAGAATCTTCATTGTGGGGAGGGCATAAACCACATGGAATGGAGCCCTAGGAATCCCCAGAGCATATATTGTGAAGGCTAAAGGATTCCTGGTCTTGGCTATAAATTTGTTCAGCTTGTTCTTGCACCTGGATGTCAGCAAGTCTACATCTGGTTTTCCCTGCCTCTGTCAGAGATTTTGAAAGATTTCAGGGTTCCGAGACCACCTCCTTAAATCTAGACGTAGAGGTTAGGAGATTAGGGATGCTGCTTCTGCAGTCACAGCAGACACTCAGATATTTTTCCATCTGATCTTTTCACCACAGGCATACTGGATTTAAGAATTTTCTCCATAAGCATGCAGCAACCGCACTAAAGAAGGAGAGTCTTTGTAATGCGTTGGCTTAATTTCATTTGTTGCTACTCTAAATAGTGCCTTTTTAAACCCACATTTACTGGATACCTGGCACTTCTTTATCTCCACTCTTCTAGATTAAGAGATACGGCAGCCAATTCTCCACTTCTAGAATGTGGACAGCCCAGAGAGTTGGAATGTAATGTTCTGCTCATGTCAAGTTTTAGACTCATCGCTTTTATGGCTGCTAAGATTGTGGTGCTCCCCTAACGATTTATGTTGGACACTGCTGTGGCATTGTAGGACTGTACACTGAATGGGTGACCTTGTAGAAGAAAGGTCCAAAGTTCAAGAGACAATTTAATAGTTCACAATTCCAGAATGTTGATGGGTAGTTTTCACTCTTCCTGGGACCATGTCCCCTGGATAGCCAAGGAGCTGTCTGTCCCAAACTGTAAGACTTGCATCTGTTACCATGTTCCAAATACTTTGAAGGCATGAATATTCCATATCTATGGCAAGATTGGAAATTCCAACATTGTCCAGGTAACCTGTGATATGAACGCCATGGTTTTGTCAAAGAGCCAAAAGTGGGACAAGCACTTTTGTGAACACTCAGGGTGCAGCGGAGAGCCCAAATGGCAGTGCCACAAAATGGAAGTGCTAGCCTCCACCAACCAAAAGTAGAAAAAGTGTTGGTGTGATTGGAAAATGGGAATATAGAGTACAGCATCTTGCATGTCCACTAATGACAGAAAATGCCCATGCCTTGATGTCCTAGATTGCATCTCAAAAATCGAAACACAAAGAAATCTGTCTAGATATTTTAAGTCTAGTATTGAGCGAATGGCCTCATTTGGTTTGAGGACTTGATTAAGTAAAAACCTTGAAAATCATTCTTTCCAGGAAATTGGTACAATCACTCTTTGTGCCTTAAGTTGGTGCAAGGCAGTTAGAAGGTAAAAAGCAAGGAGGGGGCACGAACAGAAATTTAATTTTGCACCCTTTTGAAATGACAGATTGGATCCAGAGGTCTGGTATGTCTCAGGTTGAGAATGGTGCAAATACCAACAGAAATCCCTCACGCCAAAGAGTGGGGGTGTCCATTCATTGTGAGGAGGGCTTCTGAGAAAGCCTAGTGGGCCAGGGCTATTGATAAAAGGAATTGTTAAACCTTGGTTTAGACGTTGGCGGCTGGCAGAATGGAAAGATACCTTTGAGTAGAGATGGGAGTAGGAGTGTAGGGTTTTTCTTGTTCGGTAGGAGTACCTTTTCCCCTAGTTACTTCCTTAATTGTCAAGGCAATACCCCACAGAAGTACTCACGATCACATGACATGTGTAGAAGTCATTTTGTACAAGCATGTTCAGCGGACCAAGCTTTTAGCCACAAAATCCTGCACATATGCACAGAGATTGGAGAGGTTCTTTAGGTGTGTTGAACGCCATTCTCAAGAGCATCAACATAAAGCAATAGGGCTGAAGGCATCAGCTGTAATTGTTCTAACAGACAAAGTCTTCAAAGGCAGGTTCTCTGTCTCTCTTCTTTCGTCTTGACCAGATGCCTATATAGTCTGGCAAATAAGCATGGCAGCAATTGCCGGATGCAGGGCTAGACCGGCAAAAGCAAATAAGGCCTTTAAAGAGGACTTCGAAACACCTATCAACAGAATCCTTAAGGGGGAGAACATCCTCAATAGGAACTGTAAGGTGTTTGAGAACTAAAATGGCAGGATCCACTACTGTAGTAAACCATTCCTTTTTAAAAAATAATACTTTTCCATAGGATAAAGATCAGCAAAAGGCTTAGGAGGATTATAAACCTTTTCTGGGATAAGTCAGTCCGTAAAGTTGCTTTTTTTAGACTTAGTCCAGCTCCTCATACTTGACTGTGGAGAATCTAATATAGTTAGGTAAAAACTAGAGCACACCCATCAATTAGTGTGTCCACAGTGGAAAGCATTTGGCGTGAGCCATAGCTTGTAACTCATAAGCTTCAGGAGAAGGAAAATCCTCCTTGGTCTCTGCTACAAATTCATTGTCTGCAATACTCAATACCTTCCTCAATATATTCAAGTAAAAGGAGGTTCTGCTTCTAATTCATTAACGGGGTAAGGTGGATATGCACCGTTTGGAAATCGAATGAATTAATTCAGACATAGTGGTGAATTATTCAAACCAAATCAATCAGCGCAATCCCTGTTAAACCAAACAACAAATTAAATAAAATAAAAAACAGTAGCTGCCATCACTGAAAGTACTTTCAATACGCCCAATACAATATGTAAACCAAAATAAGTTCTGCGCTACTGAATGTCCAATAAACCAAAACAAACATGTAATCATTAAAAAAAGATATCACATTGGTGATAATATTGCAATCATGACCTTATCCATAAATTGCTAAATACAAATTCATAAAAAAAAGTCCTTAAGTTAAATAAGGTGACTCAGTGTCTTGAAATATCAAAGTACAACAAATAAATATCCGTGCTCTGCTCCACCTGTGTGCAACTCTGCCCCCTTAAACGCGTCTGGGGGTGGCAAAATCTGCTTTAGTCAGACAAGCCACATGGTGCCTGCCTGAGAGTGATACATAGCCATATAAAAGGGAGAAATGTCTTAGGGCACTGCCCCATGACAAAGGAACTATCACCCTGAGCGATGTTCTCTGTCTCCTGTAGACTTGTCTGCAGACCACAAGCTATTTGGTCCCTTTGTCCCAGCTCCCTTACGCATCTGATCCGCCATTGCTAGTGAGGGGACCCCCAGTGGAGTGCAGAATTGATGGGGGTTTTGTGTGTCTGGAGAAGAAGCTGCTATAACCCCAGTGCTGCCCAAGTTCCTGTAGAATATGGCCACAGAAGTGCAGCAACTGACTTTGTGCATTCTCAGGCGAATGGAAACATGTCATCCGGAAGGCATGATGCATTCTTCTAAGACTAAGTCCAAACAGTAGGGGAAAACTGACAAATATAAAAGCTCTTGCTGAGAAGCATTAGAAACAAAATGGCAGGGGTTACACAATAAAGTGAACACCACCCAAAACCTCTACATACTAGACTGGATAGAGTGCTATGACCTACGAATAGTGTTGTATAAAGCAAGGATCTGGAGTCCATATAAAGGGAAACCCTGTATTAACTTATCCATGGCACTGGTCCTGAATAGGTCCAGGCTTCACCTGTCATAGTGGGCATACCCATCAAAGGGGTCTTCAGGGACTGGGAACTAAAGAAATGGACCAAGGCCATAGACCTCTATAGCACCCAGCAGTTAATGTCACATTTCGTGCCAAGGCGAGTGCCTAACCATAACCTAAAGCCCAATGCACAGGCCGGCCCACACAGTGGGGTCTGGGTACGGTCCCCAAGGTACACACCGAGGATAAACAAACAATCTGGAAACTTCTAGGTAGCTCAAGGCAAATAAACAAGCAGATGTTGATAGAAGGTTCAGATGAAAAAAATACAATGGTTTAAAAAAAAAAAATACTTAGGTGGTGGAATTGTTCTCCTCCAAATAAGGACACTAGCAAAAAACTAGCGCCTCACTGAGTCGGCAGGGTTATACAGGTATGCTCAAGAGGCGGCCCTAGCAAAACTTTTACCAGTGTGATATTACTTGAAAGTAGCAGCATATGGTCTCTGAATACCAGTCCTGTATGATTCAGAGAAAACAGTTGATCCTGTCACAAATTTATGTCCTCTGCACAATTGCTGTGTTATTGTCTAAGTGTATTTAGCCCTTCTAGTTTTTAACATAGACAACAGAATGCTTAGCCTTTACATTTCAGGAATCTAAGAGTGGGACTGGTTGAGTAGTTTAGCAGAAGATGCTGGGTAGGGCTGACAACACACAGTTCACAAAATGCTATGTTGTATTGTCAGCCCACAACAGGACTAAAGAGTTAATTGCAGTTATGGCAAATCCAGCACTATTTTGTGTATCATGTACTTGCAGGTTCTTCAAAAAGGGATAAAACACATAGAAATTTGAATGTATTACAGCAATGTACTGCAATTTTTTTTTTTTTTTGCCTTCATAAACGATTAACCAACATTTACTAAAAAGTGGGTATCAGGTAAAAAAAAAGATGTATTTTCATGGTTAATCATGCTTGTAAAAAGTTATATGAAGGGCATTAATGCTTAGCATAGGCATAGGTGTACTTACAACAGCTGCTTTCAGTTTTTCTTGAAACTCCTCTTCTAGCATTCTCAGTGTTTCCTTGTGTTCCTGCTCTTTATTCAGCAGGCCTTCTGCATGAGATTTTTCCAGCTCAAGGATACGCTCATCACAGGTTTTCTACAAAATAAAATTTGCTTCAAACAATCAAAAAAATAGGAATATCAAGTACAGGTACTCACAATTTCTGTAGGGTGAAAGTTTTAATTTTTTTTTGTTTACAATACTCTCTGCTAAGAAAAAAGCTAATGAACTACCTTCATAATGTCCACCACCTTTTGCTTGACACGACTGAGTTCCTTTTGAAGATTCACTCTCTCTTCTTCACTAGCTTTTTCAATGGCTTGTATCTGTTCTTCCATTTGCTGCTTGCCCATTTTCTGAGCCTCCTCTGTATTCTGTGTTGCAGCTACAGCCTTTTCCAGTTGCTCAAAAGCTAATATAAAAATAGATAGGCAATGTATTTAAATCCACTGCATAAAAAAAAGATACACTGACACAGAACATATAACATAAGTTCTATGGCTGCACATGAGTATCGCTAAAGACTTATTGGCAGGTATGCTCTTTGTGTATGATCAAGGGTTTTATTTGTGTGGACTCGATGCATTCCATGATAAGGATTTTATGGCAAGTACAAAAAATAATAATTTTCTGCCCCCTCTATTGGAGGGACACAGCAAGCCTTTCACCTTTGAGACATACAAAAGCGTTCCTAGTGAGGGGTAGATAATAGAAACAGGCCAAGAAAAAAAAACAAACAGAACTGGGAACTGAATGCAGATCAAAAAGCAGATCAAAATCAACCTGGTAGAACATTGAGAACATGTGAACAACAGACCAAGTGGGGCCTCTGCGATTTAGAGAAACAGTTGCTTAATGATGAAAAGCCAGAGAAGTGCTCACAGATCTAGTAAGAGTGTTTCTTGACAGGAAAGGGTGCAAGCAAATACTTGTGCCCATGAGCTTGGTTAATGGTTTGTAAGCCATCTGGAAATGGTGGAATAAGAGGCCAAAGTACTCTTACGGAACCATCCGAGAGACTCTCATCGAACCACATCTAAACAGAGGGAAATTTTCATTTTGGTGAACTGGAACCATACAGAGGGACAAAAGAACAATATCCTGAGGTGAGAGGCAGAGAATATCTTAGGTAAGAAGGAAGTTATACCACAACACCACTTGTCCCTATGGGGGAAAAAATGGGTTCTTTACAGGATAAGGGCGCCAGTTAGGACATTCACCTTGCAGATGTGATGGCTACAAGGAACATAATCTTATGGGTAAACATGGAGACAAGAATGTCTCTGATGGGTTTTAGAGAAAACCAAATTCAAATCAAATGGAGTTAACATTGTGGGAAATACCAATTCAGGCATGCCCCTGTTTCTCAGAGCCTGGGCTTCAAAGACATGCTGTTAAGTCCAACAATTGTGAAGCAGGATGGTAAATTGGTCCTGGAGACTGAAAATCTGGATGATCTGCAGAGCATCCACCAGGAGTCTTACCGGGTTGAAATACCATATCTGCCTTGTCAAACCAAAGCATTGAGGATCCTCCTAATACCCTCTAACTCAATACTGTAAATCAGACAAGGAGGAAGCGTCAAGACAGGAAAGGCATAGTTGTACTGATCCGATTGGGTCAACATAAAATCCATTGTTATGGCAAGAGCATCCCCATACTTGAAGACAAATCTGTCCAGTTTTTTTAACCTGGAGGCCAAGAAGTCCACATCAGACATCTCCCACCTGTGACACAGGTGTAAGAACACTCAGGTGTAGGGACAACTTCCTTGTGCCTAAGTCTGCCTGCCAACTTCTTTGCACACTCAACATGGTGGCTGTAGGGACTGAAGGCTAGCGAAGAATCAGCCCAGTGAGGACAGCACTGGTTCCCGGCCGGTATGTGCAATTTCAGTCCGCAGTTACAATATTTTTTGCTGCTGACTCTTAATTTTTTTTAAATTAACTAAAGGGCCTCTTTAAATTTGGAAATAATGGCAGAAGACCTGCCTGCAGAGGACTCCTTAGGGGCAAGCAAGGACTGAAAACTCTGAAACAGATCCAAATCTGGGTATACACTGGTAGATCTTTGAATGAAAATTTGTACTAACATTTTTAGGATAACTCCTACCAAAAATCTCAGAACATTTAATGTCATTTGAAAGTAGTTCAATATTTACTTTGCTTGTAACATTCGATTTTGAAATGAAAATCCCATACATTTTTAGAAATTCGTAAAGTCAAATAAAAATTTCCATCCTACCCCCTCGAATTTTCTCCTAACTGTGGTCAAAAACAAACAAATGGATATGACCCCACTAATGATTAAAAAAATAGACAAACATTCTTACAACAAAAAATGTTGAATGAAATTTTACTAATGTATACCCAGCTTTAGCGACCGAAGGATCAGAGGCAGTTTACTGATCAAATGCACTCCACTTATCTGCTTCCTCAGACCCCCCCCCCCCCCGGTGCCAGATTTGCCACCTTTCGGGGGGAGGGGGGGTACCTGTATTTGAAAGGCACCCGTCCCCACATCCATGTGACTCAGTCGCAGCAAAGTAGCTTTGGACATTCGGCCCCCCTCCTCCTTCCTCCGTGGGCCAGTTAAAAAGTGCAGCATGTTTCGCGCACTCACAGTAGGGAACCGGCTGTGAAGCCAAAATACTTCACTGCCGTTTCCCTCACCACAAATGGTGGCAGCACCCGAGGGCCGATCTGAAAATGGGCTGGGGTGCGACATTGGCGGGATCCTTGGATAGGTAAGTATCCTAATATAAAAAAATGGGCAGCTACAGTATTTGTAGCTGCTGACTTTAATTTTTTTTCGTGGGTGGGGGGGCGGAACCGCTTTAAGTATGACAGGAATTGGTCATCAATTTCTGCTTCTAATTATAATCAAAAACGTTAGTAGGATTAAGAGAGAAGTCCGGGTTTTTTTTTTTTCTTGTTTAGGATTCATATTTACCTAGGTGGATGCATCATAGGCCCAATGCGTCTGTCCCCCGGCGCCTCTACACAGAGTTGAGACTCCTGGTCAAGTCATGCATGCAGCTTTTTGGCTGGTGCTGTCTTTTATCCCGATTAACATTAATGCAAGCACCTCTGTATTCTTAAGCCTAGTACACACAGGCCGAATGTCCGGTGGCATTGGCCAGTTCCATAGAAAAGGGCAGACATTCTGCCCAACTGCAGCTGGTCTGACAGAAGGCGACCACTTGGCAGATTTCTGTCGATCAGTGCTCTCAGCCAATGGAGATCACTGTACTAGCATTGGATAGTTAGTACAGCGGCTCCTCATAAACTGTCAGTTTTTTTTCACTTAGCCTTGCTGGGTTAAATGACAAAAAACTAAAAAGTAAAAAACTACTAGTGTTTACTAGGCTTAAAGTGATTGTAAAGACCTGTTTTTTTTCTATAAAAATAACAAACATGTTATGTTATACCTACTTACTCTGTTGCAGTGTTTTTGCACAGAGCTGCCCAGATCCTCCTCTTCTCGGGTCCCTCCCTCTTGTTAAGTGCCCCCACAGCAAGCAACTTGCTTTGGGGGGCACCTGAGCCGAGTCACAGCTCCATGTGTCCATTCAGACACAGAGCCCCGATTTGGCCCTGCCCCCTCTCTCTCCTGATTGGCTAACTGACTTTGATTGACAGCAGCTGGAGCCAATGGTGCTGCTGCTGTGTCTCATCCAATCAGGAGGAGAGTAACAACCGAGGCACTCGATAGGAGGGAGGGGCCAGGAGCAGCGAAGAGGTACCCGAGAAGAGGAAGATACGGACTGCTCTGTGCAAAACCAAGGCAAGTATAATAGGTTTGTTATTTAAAAAAAAAAAAAATTAAACGAGATTTTACAATCACTTTAATGAATGTATAACATTTAGCAACTCACATGGTTGATGATTAACCACTTCAATACCAGGCACTTCCGCCTGTTCCTGCCCAAGCCAATTTTCAGCTTTCAGCGCTGATGCTGTATAAATGACAATTGCGCGGTCATACTACACTGTACCCTAAACAACATTTTTATAATTTTGTTCCCACAAATAGAGCTTTCATTTGGTGGCATTTGATCAGCTTTGGGGTTTTTATTTTTTGCTAAACAAAAAAAGAACACAGAAAATTACAAAAAAAAAAAAAAAGTTTTTTGTAAATAAGTAAGTTTTCTCTTTCACTGATGGGCACTGATAGGCAGCACTGATGGGTGGCACTAATTGGCATCACTGGTATGGAGGCACTGGCAGGCATTGCTGTTGAGCACTGATTGGCATATGTGGGCAAACACTGGCATCATATGTGGGCACACATTAGAATACCCTGTGGCAATGGGTGGCATACCTGATGGTCATCAGTGGTGGCCATCCCTGGTGGTCCTGGTGGCATCCCTGGTGGCCTTGTGTGGGCATCCTTGTGGGGCTGCGGTGATAATCAATCAGCGCGGACCCCCCCTGTCAGGAGAGCCACCGATCGGCTCTCCTCTACTCGCGTCTGTCAGACGCGAATGAGGAAAAGCCTATACACAGCTTTTCCTGTTTACACCAGCTTGTTATACTGACCAGGTCAGGATAACAGAACCACTTTCCCGACGCCATATTGCTATATGGCGGGCGGGTAGTGGTTAAAAGAGGCACATCTAGGTATGCATACATCTGGGGTAAAGCTGTCCAGATAAACCATCCTCCACACCGTCGGCTCTCAAAGCTGTCAGTCAGCAATTGTGACCGGAAAGACTACCCTGCAGTAGAGCGATATAAGTGTGGCTTGAACAGCTCGTGGAGCGCAGAGTGGAAGGGATGGCGTCGATGGCAGTGAGGAGGATGGTTTATGTGGACAGCATTACCCCAGATGCCTGAATACTTAGATGTGCCTCTTTTAAGCATCAACCATGCAAGTTGCTAAATGTTGTACCTTGATTAAATGTAGCCATATTGCTACACTTTGCGGCGCCTCTCTCGTCTTTTATACTCAGTTGTGACATGACGCTACTTATATATCAAGACACAGCTTGTATATCAAGTCAAAAATTAAAATGCTCTCAAACCAAGATTTTACTGTATTTTATTACGAATAATGCCATTTGTTCACTAACAGAGCTCATCTTTATCTTTAAAGCGGACGTAAACCTGATTCATGAAATTTGAGCTGGGCACATATATCTGCAGTGTTTTGTTATCTCTCTTCAAAGCAATGTGTCCCATAGCTGTCTCCTGCTCTGTTCTTCTGTTATCAGCCTGATAACATCTGACAAGTTCTCCGTCACATATGATAAAAGCAGCGGGAGTTTTATGTTGGGGAGAATGCTATAAATATATTAGCAGCATGCTGAACGATTCAACAAACAGAGCTGAAAGTCTCTACCTATGTGAAGAGGGGGTGTGTGCGCGCCTTTCCTCCAATCGGCTGTCTTGGCCAGGCTTCACTGCAGTGCTAACCAGGAATTGAAAATCTCCTAATGCCGCGTACACACGATCGGAATTCTCGTTGGAAAAAACTCTGGACAGTTTTTCAGACAGAATTCCGCTCAAGCTGTGTTGCCTACACACGATCTCACCAAATTCCGACGGTCAATAACACAGCGGCATAAAACGCGTTCGACAGCACTATAAAAGGGAAGTTTAATGCTTCCGAGCATGCGTCGGAATTTTGCGTGTCGGAATTGCATACACACGATCGGAAAATCCGATAGAAAGGTTTTCCGTCTGAAAAATTGAGAACAGGTTCTCAATTCAAAGTCCGTCAGAAATTCCGACAGAAAAAGACCGTTGGGCATACACACGGTCGGAAAATCCGATGAAAAGCTCCCATCGGAAATTCCGACCGCGTGTACGCCGCATAACACTATCTGAACTATTTAAACAGTATACAATGATGAGGACAGCAGATATGCATGTAAAACTTATGTAGGGAGATTTGTTTAATCTCTGTGAATCGGTAAATATGTGTCCCTCGCGCTACTTGGAGTATGTAAATAATCAAATATAAATAATCGTGCTCTGCTGCAAAATGTGGTGTGTTCACAAATACACAATAGAATATATATATAAAAAGAATTTCGCGCAATAAATAGCTAAAACTTAGAATAGTGCAATATAACCATGTGCCAGTAATATAAATCACCAGTGAGAGATAATAATACAATGCAATTATTATAAAGTGACTAATGCAATAAGTGAAAAGTTGATGTGTATCAAAGTGCTAAAAAATACACCATATATGTTATTAAGGTGCTATGAGATACACAATAAATTAAACAAAATCATACATGTGCATCAAAGTGCTGTGAAATACACAATGAATAAGATAAAGTGCTGTAAAAATAAACAATAACTGGTATAGAAAACCAATATTGAATGGAAATTAAAAAGCTCTAAGGAGGTAGATGAATGGTTAAAAATAGTTCATATAGTCCCAGGCTGGATAAATATATAGGTAAAACAGTCTCCAAGTTAATCCATCAGGTCCTGATACTATAAATGTATATAATCAGGTGCCGCGATCACTCAGATCATGCAGTGGTGGGTTAATGTTTTTTTCAATTCCAATTGGATACTTGGTCCTGGTTTACATAAATTCAATCCAATCACCAGTCTCCCAGAACTCTCACCTCAGGTATGTAAAATTGAAGCTTTTCGGGCTTATCCTATAGCCCCACAAGATGTAGATACAGGTTAATCGGCAAATCCTAGTAAGAGTAAGGTCCTTCTCCTTTAACGGCGTTTTAGTGCTTGAATCCTGCAATGCTCAGTGTCACAATGTGACACAGCGCCAAAGGGAAAGGAAAGAAGGGGAAGCCTCCACTGGTGTAGTATTTAGGTAAATAAGGACATTTTATTTAAATAAACATGTGGCTAGACTCTTACATTTAAAATCAAAATAAACAGGCATGTAGATACAAAGTAATTCCTAGGCGTTCTCAGCGCCTTCTCACGTCTCTGTCTCTGCCTACGGCCACTCCCTACGCGTTACGACACGTCACGTGTCTTCATCTGGGGAACCGGATTGGTTGTTTAGGCTTGGTTTATATTGCGTGAAAACCGGAAGTAAACATTCGGCCATCTTGGTTGTGGTCGGATGTCTAATTGATAGCGGCCATTTTACTAGGGGTATGTTGTTGTTATTGCGGCGGATATGCTTACGGCGGTGCGTTCCACCTCAGCGTTCCACCGTTATGGCGGCCATTTTTTTGGAGGACATTAACTTATTATTAGATGACCATAATGTCGTAGTTTCCGGCTATTTGGTAATAGCGTAATCAATGTTAATGCATACCCGGATCCAGTGTATTCTTAATCATATTGTACAGTCCCCACCTGGATATATGTATACATATTGTTGGGGACTGTGTCGATCTCATAGCGAGTAGTGGTGTGTTACACCGAAATGGTGTGTAAACAATATATGCAACTTACTCCTAATGAGATAGATAATGTATTTATGTTCTATACTTAAAATAAATGGATATTTAAAAAATTTGAATAATGTCCTATGTGTAAAGAACAATATATATATTAAAACATTACCACCGGTGTTACCATAACATCGATAAATGTATATTAAATTCCCAGAGATCATCATATTAATGTTACATAAATAAATAAAATATTGTGATAAAAAATAGGATAAAATACATGGTGCATTATAGTAGATGCACCAAGAATATTTATATACTAGCCTCTACAGGTATGTGTATCATCCATACACATGTAGAGGGATAACTGAACATAGAAGTGTGAGAAAACTTTGAGATTCCTTCTATTAGTGATATATAGGTATATAAAATATTAAAATGTATATATATATAAAAAGTATTCATCATTAAATGAAGTATATAGTACAAAAACCAGACAGCTATTTTATATGTTACATGCATTGGTTATATGTTATGATGAATATTATAATAAAATGTATATAGAAATACCAATGTATATGTATTATAATAAAATAAGTATAAAAATATAATAATATAAAAAGTTGATAACCATATGTATGGGTAATCTGGGTAGTTATGTGTGGAGCCATATACTCCGGTCATTATCTCGCTCGCTGTTAATCTTGGTATGTAATGATGTAGATATATGGATAATGACTCCTACTAAAGCCCCATACACACGGTCGGACAATCCGCGGACCAGGTCGGTCGGATCCTGTCCGCCATACTTTGTCTGATGTTGGTTTTGCGTACACACGGTCGGACAAAGTTGTCGGAAAATCCGATCATTCTGAACGTGGTGACGTTTGTTGCCTACGACGGGACTACGTAGAGGCTAGTAGCCAATAGCTTTGGTCTTGTAATGTGATAATCCGACGTACACTGTCCGATGGTGCATACACACGGTCTGATTTTTCAACAACATTGTCCGATCGGACAGAATCCATGAAAAAGTCCGACCGTGTGTATGGGGCTTTAGAGTGTATCTATTCAAAAATTGTTCGAAAGTTACTCAAGAAACAGTTCAAGTCGAACTCCACAATGAGTCCTCCGGGAATGAGTGTGCGCATTGTGTGAATCCATCTTGATTCTTTTTGACTTATTGTTCGTATTTTGTGGCTGACAAGACATGGTAATCAGACCGGCGGACAAGGGAGGAGCTATAGTACTACAATCGAGAGATCAATATCAAAATGAATTGAATAGACAACTTAATGATGAAGCAACGTATATCAAATTATTGGGCAATCCAACTGCAAAATACAAAAAGGAATTGGAACTATTAGTGAACCTAGGAGTGAAGAAGGAAATCCTCAATGCAAAAGAATCAAAATATCTTGTACCAGAAACTTGTAGGATTCCGATTATATATACTGTGCCCAAAATCCATAAATGTAAGGAAAATCCTCCAGGAAGACCTATCGTTAACGGGATAGATTCCCTAACGTCAAGAATGGGACAGTACATAGATCACTACATCCAACCAGCGGTACAACAGACGAAAGCCTACCTCAAAGATACCAAACACATATTACAACTCCTAGAAACAACACCAGTACTGGAGGGGAGGACCATACTAGCAACAGCAGATGTCACATCGCTATACACGATAGTACAACATCATAATGCATGCTCAGCAACTAAATGGCTTTTGAGGAATTATAGCAATTATATATGCAAACAAAGGAAATTCCTCATCAAATGCCTTGATTTCTGCCTCAAGTACAATTACTTTTGGCACAACCAGAATTATTATAAACAGGCCATAGGTATAGCCATGGGTGCCAAATTTGCCCCGGCAGTGGCCAATGCATTAATGGCCCAATGGGAAGATGAAACAATATATAACGATACCCCAGCTGAGCTTACCTTGTACAAAAGATACATCGATGATGTAATAATCGTGTGGAACGGAGATAGAAACACATTGGAATCATTCCTTATGCGATTAAATGAAAATGAAAACAACATCAAGCTCGTATGGAAAATTGATGAGAAAGAGGTTGACTTTCTTGATCTTAAAATAAGTTTGGATGGAAACAAAATAATAACCAAAACGTTCTTCAAAAATGTAGACACCAATAGCTACCTCTCACTTAATAGTTGCCACCACAAACCATGGTTATACAACATTCCAAAGGGACAACTAATAAGAATAAAAAGGAACTGCACGAAAGAAGAAGATTACCAAACCCAGGCAAAACAAATAGGAGAAAGATTTAAAACCAAAGGATACGATGACCAATGGATAGAAAAACAAATACAAGATGTCAGCAAAATGGACAGAACAACTATGCTTCAGAATAAACCGAAAAAAAGTTACCAAAATGAAGCACCCTGTCTAATTTTAGACTATAACATACAGCATAAAGACGTCGCTAAACTAATAGAAAGACATTGGCACATCCTCAAGAGAGACAAGGACTTGAAAACCGTACTACCTCAAAAACTGAACATTGTCTACACTAGGGCCCCTACTATTAGAGACCTAGTAGTAAAATCAGTAGTAGAACCCCCGCCAAAACCCACCTTTTCATTTTTTTCTGGGAAGGGATTCTACCCCTGTCGCAACTGCTATGCCTGCAGACATGCACAAAAATCCCAAAAAAAGAGAATGGATTTTATAGCTACAAATACGGGACAAACCCACAAAATAAGAGACTTCATAGGCTGCCATACAGAAGGAGTCGTATATGTGCTACAATGCAGTTGCAATCTCCAATATGTGGGAAGAACTAAAAGGGCACTAAAAGTAAGAGTAGAAGAGCATGTGCGAAACATTAAACGCGGATACCCCAAGCACAATGTGTCAAAACATTTTGCATTGAAACATAATCAAGATCCATCATCTTTACAATTTTGGGGAATTGAGCGATATAATAAAGCATGGAGAGGCAGCCACAAAATACGAACAGTAAGTCAAAAAGAATCAAGATGGATTCACACAATGCGCACACTCATTCCCGGAGGACTCAACGTGGAGTTCGACTTGAACTGTTTCTTGAGTAACTTTTGAACAATTTTTGAATAGATACACTCTAAGTAGGAGTCATTATCCATATATCTACATCATTACATACCAAGATTAACAGCGAGCGAGATAATGACCTGAGTATATGGCTCCACACATAACTACCCAGATTACCCATAGATATGGTTATCAACTTTTTATATTATTATATTTTTATACTTATTTTATTATAATACATATACATTGGTATTTCTATATACATTTTATTATAATATTCATCATAACATATAACCAATGCATGTAACATATAAAATAGCTGTCTGGTTTTTGTACTATATACTTCATTTAATGATGAATACTTTTTATATATATACACATTTTAATATTTTATATACCTATATATCACTAATAGAAGGAATCTCAAGGTTTTCTCACACTTCTATGTTCAGTTATCCCTCTACATGTGTATGGATGATACACATACCTGTAGAGGCTAGTATATAAATATTCTTGGTGCATCTACTATAATGCACCATGTATTTTATCCTATTTTTTATCACAATATTTTATTTATGTAACATTAATATGATGATCTCTGGGAATTTAATATAAATTTATCGATGTTATTGTAACACCGGTGGTAATGTTTTAATATATATATTGTTCTTTACACATAGGACATTATTCACATTTTTTAAATATCCATTTATTTTAAGTATAGAACATAAATACATTATCTATCTCATTAGGAGTAAGTTGCATATATTGTTTACACACCATTTCGGTGTAACACACCACTACTCGCTATGAGATCAACACAGTCCCCAACAATATGTATACATATATCCAGGTGGGGACTGTACAATATGATTAACAATACACTGGATCCGGGTATGCATTAACATTGATTACGCTATTACCAAATAGCCGGAAACTACGACATTATGGTCGTCTAATAATAAGTTAATGTCCTCCAAAAAAATGGCCGCCATAACGGTGGAACGCTGAGGTGGAACGCACCGCCGTAAGCATATCCGCCGCAATAACAACAACATACCCCTAGTAAAATGGCCGCTATCAATTAGACATCCGACCACAACCAAGATGGCCGAATGTTTACTTCCGGTTTTCACGCAATATAAACCAAGCCTAAACAACCAATCCGGTTCCCCAGATGAAGACACGTGACGTGTCGTAACGCGTAGGGAGTGGCCGTAGGCAGAGACAGAGACGTGAGAAGGCGCTGAGAACGCCTAGGAATTACTTTGTATCTACATGCCTGTTTATTTTGATTTTAAATGTAAGAGTCTAGCCACATATTTATTTAAATAAAATGTCCTTATTTACCTAAATACTACACCAGTGGAGGCTTCCCCTTCTTTCCTTTCCCTTTGGCGCTGTGTCACATTGTGACACTGAGCATTGCAGGATTCAAGCACTAAAACGCCGTTAAAGGAGAAGGACCTTACTCTTACTAGGATTTGCCGATTAACCTGTATCTACATCTTGTGGGGCTATAGGATAAGCCCGAAAAGCTTCAATTTTACATACCTGAGGTGAGAGTTCTGGGAGACTGGTGATTGGATTGAATTTATGTAAACCAGGACCAAGTATCCAATTGGAATTGAAAAAAACATTAACCCACCACTGCATGATCTGAGTGATCGCGGCACCTGATTATATACATTTATAGTATCAGGACCTGATGGATTAACTTGGAGACTGTTTTACCTATATATTTATCCAGCCTGGGACTATATGAACTATTTTTAACCATTCATCTACCTCCTTAGAGCTTTTTAATACCCATTCAATATTGGTTTTCTATACCAGTTATTGTTTATTTTTACAGCACTTTATCTTATTCATTGTGTATTTCACAGCACTTTGATGCACATGTATGATTTTGTTTAATTTATTGTGTATCTCATAGCACCTTAATAACATATATGGTGTATTTTTTAGCACTTTGATACACATCAACTTTTCACTTATTGCATTAGTCACTTTATAATAATTGCATTGTATTATTATCTCTCACTGGTGATTTATATTACTGGCACATGGTTATATTGCACTATTCTAAGTTTTAGCTATTTATTGCGCGAAATTCTTTTTATATATATATATATATATATATATATATATATATATATATATATATATATATATATATATAATCTCTGTGAATCATCTGAGGCTGTTCACATCACTGGGTATATTGTGAGAATTTACATCCACTTTAACCGCTTCCCGACCACCTCACGCAGATATACTGGCTGACTGGATAGAATGGCACGGGCAGGCAAAATCATGTATATATACGTGGCCCTTTAATTGCCTGGCCGTGGGTCGCTCGTGACCCGGTCGGGAGCTCCATGACCCCGACCGCGGGACCAGCGGACCCGATCGCCGCTGGTGTCTCGCGATCGGGTCACAGAGCTGAAGAACGGGGAGAGGTCTGTGTAAACAAACCTCTCCCCGCGCTTCCTACTCTGCCTGTCATTGATCGGCTGTTCCCGGTCATCGGGAAAGCCGATCAATGACGTCAGACGTCAGCCCCGCCCCCTAATGTAAAAAAACACACACACGTCACAGCCCATAACCCCTCCCCTCCCCCTAGTGGTTAACTCTTTCACTGCCAGTGTCATTTATACAGGAATCAATGCATTTAAATAGCATTGATTGCTGTATAAATGACAATGGTCCCAAAAATGTGTCAAAAATGTCCGATGTGTCCGCCATAATGTCGCAGTCACAATAAAAATCGCTGATCTCCGCCATTACCAGTAAAAAAAAAAAAATATTAATAAAAATGCTATAAAAACTATCCCCTATTTTGTAAACGCTATAAAACTTTTGCGCAAACCAAATAAATCGCTTTTTTTTTACCAAAAATATGTAGAAGAATACGTATCGGCCTAAACTGAGGAAAAAATAAATTTTTTTATATTTTTTGGGGATATTTATTATAGCAAAAAGCAAAAAATATTGCATTGTTTTGAAAATTGTCGCTCAATTTTTGTTGATAGCGCAAAAAATAAAAACCGCAGGGGCGATCAAATACCGATCAAATACCACCAAAAGAAAGCTCTATTTGTGGGAAAAAAAAGGACGCCAATTTTGTTTGGGAGCCACGCCGCACGACCGGCAATTGTCACTTAAAGCGACGCAGTGCCGAATCGCAAAAAGGGGCCTGGTCCTTTGGCTGCCAATTGGACCGGGGCTGAAGTGGTTAAGCATTCAGCATAAAGATAAAAAAATAAAAATAATAATAAAATGGAAAAATTACATTTGTTCAATAATTTGGAACAATCTGTTCATGTGTAGGTTCAATAATATCGGCATTTAAAAAAAAAAGAAAAAAAAAAAAACAACATCCCCAACCTCTGCAGAAAAAAAACATGTAAAGAACGCCTTACTTCCAGTAGCAAAAGTAATAACATTGATTGCTCATCTTGCCTGGGACCATTCCAAAATAATTAGCTTATGCATTTCCTGTTCCCATTAGAATCTGCAATGAGTGCCACACAGAGGACCATAGAGAATAATGTGCAGTCTGCACAGCTTCCATCTACTGCTTGTTAATTTTTCTCTAGGGTCAGATCAAGTCTTTAGCTCACTGCATATACCTGGTTCTAAATGGAGCAAGAAGCACCCAAAAATATAAGAACTAATCTGGACTTGGACAGGCCAAGCAATTTCTGCAGGGAGGTGAGTTTTCCTAGAGGTTTTTTTTTTTTTTTTGTTGTTTTTTTGCTACACATCGTAAATTAAATTCTTGTATTAGAATACATTTATCCTATACAAATATATGTAGAGGTCCTCAAGCTGGTAGGGATAAAATGCAGAAAAGATCTACCTGTCCAGATGCCTAGAATAATTTGTGGTCTGTGTCCATTCAGCTTTAAGAGCACTAGGAGTCAGTGCTTTGTTGGCTGTGTCTGTAAAGACTCCACCAATGACAGCCAGAGTTGCTGTGGCCACACAAAGTGATTTTTGTTTTGATTCTACTACATGTTCTATGACTCCTAGGAACATGGAAAGATGCACAAATGTTTTCTGATTCACAGAAAGCATTATTGTTTTTTTTCAGAAAATTACATCTGGATATGTGGCCAGTTTAGATAAAAGAGGCTTTTGATTGAATGGTTTTATACCCTAAAAAAAATGTGTAAGGCAGCCCATACATTTATCATTTTGATAGCAGCCTGAACGAAAAAAAAAAAAAAAAATGTATATATATTATTTATATATACTAATCTGATTTCCCCATCCACACTTTCAATGTGGATTGGGGAATCCTCCCACTGTGCTATTGTGTTCTGACGGCGGGTAGCCTTTCCAGACGTCAGAAAACAATGCTCAGTGCATCCGGCTTTATCAGCTGTACTAATCGATTGGGAAAAGAACAGAATGGTTGTACAGAAGTCAGTCAGCATGGTGCCTATACGTGATTGAAATTTGGCTGGTCCCTGCAGAATTGGCTGGATTTTGATCCATGGATGGCCAGCTTAAAATATAAATTTTAATCAGAAATGCAAGCTAGTCTTGCTGTGCATACAATTTATACAAATATGTCAATATTTCTACAAAAACATCACTGCAAACCAAGACAACAGCATGCACTGATCTACATGCAACGCAAAAGTTAGCCAGACCATTGTATGCAAAATAAGTAATAAAACTGGTGCAGTAGACACTAGCTGCTGTCAAACTGACAATAAAGTAAAAGCTAATTTTCAAACCACACAAGCTCATAACACAAAAAATAAATCTATACTACTTGCTGCTCAGACAATTGTATCTTTTAACAGACATTAAATGCAAAGAAAATTTAGCAGTGAATATTATATTATTTTATTAACATATCTGTGTGCGATATCACCAAATGTTAATGCTATAGACTCAAAATGTACATGCAGGCCAAAAAAGCTGCAACTGTGTGAACAAGAACGATAACCCCAAGGAGGCATCGATAATTCCCTTTGTGCCTCCCAAGTCAAAACCAACTGGCTTTATTCTCATTATGCATGGTTCAGCCACATTAACATGCCTATCTGCCTTAACTCCAATTATCATTTACAAAATCAGTATAGAAAAGCATATAAGGAAATCAGTAGAAACATGCGTATGTAAAATATGAAATTCCCATTCTTCTTCACAAGCAGGTTTATGAAAAAATAATACCTGTGAATCTCATCCGTAATCCCTGTGTGTTAGATTGAGCTTTAATTTACAGATTTTACCTGCGAAATACTTGTAACATGGAAGGACCATAATACGATAAGATGAGACAGATTGTATTATAATGGTTGGCCTTTTGCTTACTGAGGGTGTGGATCAGTTTAAAAGCAGGGAGATACAGGGGTTGGACAAAAATATGGAAACACTACATGGATTTGCAGTTGTGAAAGTGATGACATGTTTTGCGTTGAAAGCGAAGTGATGCAATATTTTTTTGCTTCCGCTGCGTGATGAGACACCTAGCTAACAGGTGAGAAGCCTCACTTTTGTCATTCACTGTGTACGCTGTTAGTAATACGGAGTCATGTCAGAGCTTACTGAGTTTCAAAGAGGACAAATTGTTGCCTGCTAAGCTGCTGCCTCTGGGACTGAAGTTTCCAATTTATTTGCAAGGTACAGCATCAAAGGTTATGACGGCATATACAGTTTCCGGGAAAACGTCTAAGCATAAGTGCGGTCGACATGGTCAACTCATTGAAAGAGACAAACACTGTTCCCAACCACCAGATCTGTTTACGGGTGGCAAACACTGTCCCAAGCTTATGACCAGGATTGTCCTGTGCCAAAGGTGAAGCATGATGGCGGCACAATAATGGTTTGGGCAGCCATATCTTGGTATTCTGTAGGTCATTTGAGGACAGTGCCATTTACCAAGACAATAATGCTCCGATTCATACAGCGGGTGTTGTCAGATTGTGGTTTGATGAGCATGCAGATGAGGTCCCGCACATTCCCTGGGCACTGCAGTCACCAGACCTCAACATCATAAAGCTACTATGGTTAGTTTTGGAGGACAAGGTTGGGCTTGTTTTCCGCCTCCGGGATCTCTGAGAACTGGAATGATTTTTTTGCACAAATAGTGGTATCAGATTCCATTTTCCACTATCCAAGACATACATTTGTCAATTCCCAGGAGAATTCAGGCCACGTTGGATGCCAAAGGCAGTCCAACACCATATTAGGTAACAATTTTATTCTTTTACCTGGCGTTTCCATATTTTTGTTCAAACTCTGCAAGTACCCATAATAATGCAAGCTCTAGCGAGCAGGGCCCTCTGATTCCTCTTGTACCAAATTGTAATGTAACTGTAATGTCTGCCTTCATTTTTTTTTAAGCGATGTGCAAACTGTTGGCGCTATATAAATCCTGTATATAATAATAATAATAATAATGCAAGAAGGCTTCCAGGAACAAAGCGATTTTCCCTTTTTATTGAATATACACTTCAGGCCACAATACAAAGTCACTCAAAAAACTTCTATGTTAGCCAAGCAATTTTCACTTGCTCAAAGTTCAATTACTTTGAGATCCAGGAGTCATGAAGACTGTACTTACAAAGTCGACTGTACTTACAAAGTCAACTGTACTTACAAAGTCATGACATGACTGCTAATAGCCCATTACTTTCTGTTCTATCAGAGATTATATATGACGATAACATTTTATTTATTTTTTAAATGCTGCGGGGCATGAATTCTGTATATAATTTTAGATGAGCAGCCATAAATAAGATAATTCATAGAGAACATAAGGATTTATTCTTGAAGAAAAAAAAAATAAAAAAATATATGCAATTACCACAAATGTCTGGGTAGCAACATCAATTTTTAAAAGTTATTTAAAAATTATTACTAAATAAAATAAATAGCCCTTACCCCAATCCTGTTCAAATAAGGCTTGGGAAAGGCACCAGTAATTGGCATGCATGAACACACAAAATATAACAAGTATTTGTGAGTACTGTCTGCAGTAATTTGAAACTAATATTCTGCTTTAAATCAAAGCTGCTCAACCATTATATACTACATGATTTGTTTTGGGACCCCAACTGTCAGTATGGCAATGTTCTGGGACGCTTTAAGAACAAAGAAAAACAAATTTAACACTTAAGAATATAAAGACCCCAAAATAGTGTTGGCTCATCAAGAATGTAGACTCACAGGTTGTGCATGTCTGATTTAAACAGTACTTAAAAACAAAGTAAACGGTAATAACGGACTACTATTATTACTAACATTAATCATGTAAGCTGACCGTAGCAATTTAAAAAAAGGGGATTTTTTTTTTTTTTTTTTTTTCCACTTTCAGTACCATCAACAATACAAGTCTTTACGGACCTATGGATGCCTCTAACCTCATAATTTCTTCCATAAATCAATATTGATACCCTTCTACCAGCTCTGGTTTACTAAAGATGCAGATGTTTAAAATACAAGCGTTCAGTTATTTTGAATATAAAATAAATGGTTTAAAAAAAAAAAAAAAGTAAATCAAAAACCCAATATCTGTGTTCAAACTTAGGCTGGCCATACATTATACAACTTTTGTCTATAGATTTCCTTTAGATTTACCAAAACCATATAATATGAGGTCAAATCTAAACACTTTCAATTTGTATGCAATCAGGCAGGCCCTTGTACTACACAGTTAAAGGTAAATCTAAAGGAAATTGAATAAGAAAATTGTATGGTGTATGGCCAGCTTTACTTTTTACCACGTTTGAGTTTCCTAACATTAATAGCACCAGCATTTCCTTGGAGCTTTAGCAGGATCTGCTTGCAGGAAAAAGTTAGGATTGGTTGCTTAAAGCTGAGTTCCGCCCGCCCCTTTTTAAAAGTCAGCAGCTACACATATTGTAGCTGCTGACTTAACATTAGGACACTTACCTTTCCTGGAGTCCAACATTGTCGGCACCGCAGCCAATGTTTACATCGGCTGGTCAGGTGCTGCTGCTGCTGCTGCCGCCGCCGCCATTGCGGGTGAGGGAACCCAGCAGTGCATTCACGGCTGGGTCCCTACTGTGAATGCGCAATACGCGCTGCTCTCGCTGATCAGGCAGAAGGGGAGGAAGGCCAAGCTGCTGAAGTAATTTGCCGCAGCCCGGTCTCCCAGAAGTGTTGACAGGGTACCTGTGGAAAAAAAACAGGTACCTGCTCCCCCCACCCCATGAAAGGTGCCAAATGTGGCACTGGGGGGGGGGGGGGGGGGGGGTCATATAAGCGAAAGTTCTACTTTTGGGTGGAACTCTGCTTTAAGCATAGGCAGCCAGTCAGTGCATCAGCCTGTATAAAAAACTCACCTGTTGCTCTGTTTGAGTCTAGAAAACTTCATCATTCTGCATTCCAGAACTCTTAAAAGCACCCCCCCCCTTTTTTTTATTTCTATTACGTGAGGTCTGTGAGGTCCCTCATAGTAATTGCCCTTAGTATTACCTCCCCTACCCTTTCATATTGTAAGCGCATATGAGCAAAGCCCTCCTTACCCTCTTCTCTTGAATTGCATTAACTAAACAGTCTCCCCCTTTTTTTTGTAAAATGCTGTGAAAATGGCTGGCACTTTATAAATCATTTATAAAAATACAGAGTCATTTCCTCTAATATTCATAGAATTACAATGTGGTGAGTTTTTTCTCTCTTGATAATCTCTATTATATCCAGTTTGTCCATATTTTTTGACATGTGACTATTTTTTTTTATTCATCAATAAAAGATGCCAATTCTTTGATGTGCGGCCATCCAGGAATTTTCTTTTTTCATCTACTTTGAGCAGAGCCAGCACCTGTGAGTCTCATTAGGGTAATACGTGTTTCCGAGAGGCTGGAGCGGTAATCTTTTCATGTTCATAATCACACACATAGGTTGGACTTAATGGACTTGTGTCTTTTTTCAACCTCACCACACTGGTAGTCATTCAACCAAAAGGGGGCAAGAGTTGGTTCACAGAGAGATGAATCTGTGCTTTTTCATTTAACCACTTCAATACTGGGCCCTTTTAACCCCTCCCTGACCAGTAAATTTTTAGCTTTCAGAACTTTTGCAATGACAATTGCGAGATCATGCAATGCTGTACCCAGACAAAATGTTTATATTTTTTTTGAGACAGATAGAGATTTATTTTTGTGGTATTTAGTCACCACCAAGTTTTTTTTTTTTTTTTTTTTTAGCAAAAAATAATAATACGTTTTTCTAAGTTTTTGTTACAAAATTTTGTAAATAATTAATTTTTCGCCTTCACTGATGTGCGTTTATGAGGCTGCACTGATGAGGCAGCACTGATGTGCACTGAAAGGCAGCACTGGTGGGCACTGATTGGCAAAACTAATATGCAGCACTGACAGGCATCACTGATGGGCGTTGTTAAGACTGCACTGATTATCAGCACAGACCCACTCCCCTGTCAGGAGAGTCGCCTATTGGCTCTCTTCTACTCACACGCTGTTGGTGCGAATAGAGAAATGCTGATAACCGGCACTTCCTATTTACACTAGGATCAGCTGTGATTGGACACAGCGAATCACATGGTAAAACGCCTATGTTATAAGCTCTTTACCGTGATTGCAGATGTGGTGTGTCCTAGCGACACATAGCACCGCTGATCGCCACGCTGCGCGCTCATGGAGGCACATACAAGCGGCATGTTGTGAAGGACATTATATAATGCCCAGTCACAATTACACCATGGGAAGGTGTTAAACTTGTGCAGGGCTAAGTTTTAAATAAAAAAATCACATCTTGTTTAGAGGCCTCAAGACAGAATGCAAACAAAAACTGCTACATTAAAAAAAAAAAAAAAAACACGTCTCCATTAAAAATCTAAGTTTAACTGTTCTACGCATTTTCAGCTTCCCATAGAGCGCTACACATAAATGAGAAAATAGCAGAGCTATCCAAAGAGCCAATGACCAATGAGAATATAAAATAAAAAAAAAGTCCTTACCAGATTTTTCTGATTTTTCTTTTTCATCCTGTAGCAGGTCACATTTTGTAGTTAACTGTTTGACTCTTGTTCGAAGCTGAGTAACTTCCTCTTCCTTCATCATTAGAGTTTCATGCATCTGTCTTTTTGTCTCAGCAATGACCATTCCCTATAAATAAATGTCATATAAATAATATTTACTTTTAATTTATAGAGTTTTAGTGCTGAATGAGTCAAAGGACACGCCATACCCTCTGTCAGCTAACTCACATAAACTTGTAAGGATTTTCCTCAAACCAACCTGTCCTAAAGGTTTAAATCAACCACTTAAGCCCTGGACCAATTTGCAACCAAAGGACCAGGCACCTTTTTGCGATTCGGCACTGCGTCGCTTTAACTTGCCATTAGCGCGGTCGTGAGACGTGGCTCCCAAACAAAATTGCTGTCCTTTTTTTCCCACAAATAGAGCTTTCTTTTGGTGGTATTTGATCACCTCTGCGGTTTTTATTTTTTGCGCTATAAACAAAAATATAGAGTGACAATTTTGAAAAAAAATGCAATATTTTTTACTATAATAAATATCCCCAAAAAATATATAAAAAAAAAAACATTTTTTTTTCCTCAGTTTAGGCCGATACGTATTCTAATACATATTTTTGGTAAAAAAAAATAGCAATTAGCGATTATTGATTGGTTTGCGCAAAAGTTATAGCATTTACAAAATAGGGGAAAGTTTTATAGCATTTTTATTAATATTTTTTTTTTTTTTAGTAATGGCGGTGATCAGCAATTTTTATTGTGACTGCGACATTATGGCAGACACATCGGACATTTTTGGGACCATTGTCATGTATACAGCAATCAGTGCTATTTAAATGCATTGATTCCTGTGTAAATGACACTGGCAGTGAAAGGGGGGGGGGGGGGGGGGGGGGGGGGGGTTAAGTGTGATGTGTGTGTGTGTTTTTTTTTACTGTAGGGGGGCGTGGCTTGACATTCAACATCATTGATCATCTTTCCCGATGACAGGGAACAGACAATCAGTGTCAGTCTCACTAGGTAGCACGGGGAGAGGTTTGTTTACATATACCTCTCCCCGTTCTTAAGCTCTGTGACCCGATCGCAGGACACCAGCGGCGATCGGGTCCCGCGGCCACGGTCACGGAGCTCATGACCGGGTCGCGAGTGCACCGCCGGCGGTGTGCGCGTGACCCACGGCTGGTCACTTAAAGAGAAACGTACCTGTACGTTGATGTGCCCAGCCGTGCCATTCTGCCGACGTAAATGTGCAGGAGGCGGTTCTTAAGCGGTAAGTATTGAAAATATTACATAAAATACCAGTTTTCAAACTTGTAAACATAAAAAAAAAAAAAAAAAAATAATAAAACGTATAAATCTATTTCCATCTCATCCTTTGAGGTATATAGGAAGCCTGTCATCTTTGCATTACACTGCCATATAAAGGCGGATTAGACAATGGAGATAGATTATATATATATATATATATATATATATATATATATATATATATATATATATATATATATATATACATACATACATACATACATACACACACACACACACACACACGGTACAGACTTCACTATAACCCTGTTGTACCCTTATCCCATTGTACTAGATGTTGCAGGGATTTGCCTGGAAGTGATCATTTGGCACTAGGTGTCAAGTTGGGCGATTTCCATGCTTTTGTTTCTCTGCAGAACTGGGCAAAGTTGTGATCAGCTGCCGTCATCTGCTGAGTGGAATGTTGTGCATGCTGAGCACTCACTTATCTGCCATACAGTGCCAAAAAAACATTTGCCCATTGCTGCTCCAGTTTGCAAAAACCCAAATGGAACTTTGATCTTTGACCTGTTCTTGATGCCCACCGGCAAGAATTTGGCTGCCCCTGGCCCTCATCTGCTACCAGCTGTCATGGTTTCATGGGAACCTGAGGCCTTGCCTCATATCCCAAGTCTTAAGTTGGCTTATCATCATGAGGTCGCAAAACAACTGAGTTTAGACATGGGGGTTTGGGAGTGTATGTATAGGACAGTCTTGCTGTAACTGGAGGGAGACAATCGCGCTGTAATTGAGCAGTCCTGCTGTAACAGGTATCTCAGATGGCTCAGGGACCGCTTGATGGCACCGACAACTGCAACGTGGAATCCTGTTACCCTCTCCTCCTAGAATCCATCCCATCCCTGAAAAACATTTTAGCTCCATCAGGTGTGGCCAATTCATCTGTTCTTTTGGCAAAGATTTTTACTAGAGTCATGCTCTTTATGCTCTTTATGACCCAAATCACCCAGTTATTTGAGGGCTCTGACCACAAAGGACACAAACGTAGCCTTACGCCTTGTGCTGCAGATTCTGTACCTGATCTACCTGCAGCCTTGATGGCTTCTGAGCCCTAAGTCTCTGATTCTAAGTTAATACAGTCTTTGCCTGATGAGCTTGCCCCTGAAGATTCACAGTCCCCCAATATTACCCCACAAGTAAAAAGACAGGTTTGACTTTTATTGATGTAGTGTGCATCATTCTGAAAACTAGAAGATCTGTCCATTGCTTCTACGTTTCCAGCCTTGAGTTCTTTAGAGCGCCTAAGCCCAAAAAGACAATCCCATTGCACCTGCCGTTCCAACTCTGTCTCTACGGAGATTGAAAAAAATCTAACAAGCATTTTTCCTCTAGTGGGTGCTTATTACCCTTGTATCTGTTTGCAGAAGATTTTGTATAAAATAAGGTTGTCTACCCCCACTCAGATCTGGCAGTGTTTACAAAGAGACTACTATATTAATAGAGGAAGCTTATGCTCGGTTCTCACTAGCAACGCTGCTCTAAATTTTATGCGGGCTGTGACTTTTCAGTGTCAATTCATGCCTGACTGGTCAAAATCCAGGAGCTTCTTGAAGTTGCGCGTAGCGCGAAATGCATAGAGGTTGATTCGCGACGCCATATCCAGTCTATTGCCTGTCACCCATCCATCCTTTGGAACACATGCTGGTTCGGTGGCCACGAGCGGCAGCGCTACTATTTTGTAACAGTTGAGGTGAATGTTGCATGTACTTACATGTCCACATTTTTCCACTGCATTAGCTAGTCCTTCCTTTTGCTGTGGAGCCCCTACACTACCAGTCGTTTAGTTTAGTTTTGATTGAAATAAATGAACTGTTTGCTTTCAATAAACTGGCTGGCGGTTATTACAGAGTTACCCCCAGGTTACACATCCTATACTGTGGATACCACCCTCTCAGGCTAAAGACGAATCTTGCACAGGTAAATGGATCCTAAAGTAGAAGCAGAAAATGCTCATGTGGTTCTGTGGAATCAATACACCCTAATTTATGCCTTTCCTTCCCTGAACTTTCATCCTTGTCTTCTTTCCAGAACTGAGGTGAAGGGCATTCCAGAGATCCTCATTGTTTGATAAATTTGCACTGTGAAGTGAATACTTTCTAAACATAGCCCCAATTTTACAGTAATAATTGTAAAAGATACAGAGTAACCCTCTCTTACCTGTCCATGACACTGGACTGCACTATATATAAAGTACTTTGCCTGTCATGGTGTGCATACCAACAAAGGGGTGTTCAAAAACTGTGTTCCATAGTATAATATACAAAAAGACAGAGAGGACCCACTAAGTAATACAGCACCTCATCCCTTGGTATTGAAATATAAACGAGGGGGGATGGTGAACTAGGGATTATAGCGGTGCGATAATAATGTAAGAGAGTCGGGGTAACTCACAGTTCAATGCTCATAACACATTTTGATTAATAAAGATAATTTTATTACATATAGAAAATTACATAGACACAAAAATTAAGGAAAAATTATTAATGTACATTTAACAAGGCTCAATCATAGGAAGTCATGACAAAAAAATGGTTAAAATTCATTTGAAACAACGTATAGTCATTTATGCAGAAAACGGTCCAGAATTATCATTTGGTTCAAATAGTGCACATAGAGTTTGGAAACGATTCAAAATTGCTGTGAGTAAGATGACCTGAGATGGATTAGGTACGTCTTAGTAGACAAATCCGACATGTTTCGCCATTACAATGGCTTCCTCAGGGTGGGTCTACTTAGCAGGATAAATGTATCTAATAAAAGAGATTATCATAGTTAGTCTGATTTACTGGTAAATGGGGCCAGAGGTAATCCAATATCAAAGTTAGATAGGAAAAGAGGATTTCTCATGGGGAGGATTCCACTGGTTGCGATTCCAAGAGGGATGCCTTCACCCCACCTCCCCTGATGGTAAGACAGGGGGACCCCCCTTAAACCCATCCAAAAACTTACCCAAATCGGTGAAAGTATCAGATTCGGCTCAAGCTGTGGAGTAGGGCGGTCTTAAAGGATGCCTTTCATGCTTAGCAGAAGGCGGGTAAAGCCAGGTGAAAAACAGGAGTTTATTCTAATTAAAAGAAAGGGGAAATATTTAAAGGGAAGGAGAATTTGTTGAAAATACATAGGAATTTAAGTGATATAGTGTTGTAAGTCCATGATAAATTGATTCATGGACATAATGCCATACACTATATGAAGGACAAATGTCTCAGATAATTACTTACTTGGGTAATTTAAAGGATGCGGGTAATGAGATGATTGGGGGAACCTTGAAGTTCTGTGAAGGATTAATTGGTAAACGGGAGGCACCTGAAAGGTATTGAAGGAACGTAAGGTTCCAAGACTTTACAAAGCAATGGATAAGGAAGAGAAAATTGTATATGGATACAAACAAATATAATCCAATACCTGTATTGAAAGAGGAGCCAATTCTGCCTATGACAGACAATTATGGGCACCCTAGAAAAAGGTGGAGGGGTGTCCTGGCGACCAAAGGTCTACAATAGATTAAAAAGATATATATATTCAGAGCAGACCAAATTGGATAAGATGCAGGGTAGCGCTGAAAAAGTAGAAGAATAAGTAGCAAAGAGGTTTGGATAACTTACTTAGATGCAAGAGGGTTCAGTACGTCAGGTGCCTCCAGAGTCCCGTAACAGACTGGGCTAGCAAGCTGGCTTTTAGGGCTAGCCAGCTTGCTAGCCCAGTCTGTTACGGGACTCTGGAGGCACCTGACGTACTGAACCCTCTTGCATCTAAGTAAGTTATCCAAACCTCTTTGCTACTTATTCTTCTACTTTTTCAGCGCTACCCTGCATCTTATCCAATTTGGTCTGCTCTGAATATATATATCTTTTTAATCTATTGTAGACCTTTGGTCGCCAGGACACCCCTCCACCTTTTTCTAGGGTGCCCATAATTGTCTGTCATAGGCAGAATTGGCTCCTCTTTCAATACAGGTATTGGATTATATTTGTTTGTATCCATATACAATTTTCTCTTCCTTATCCATTGCTTTGTAAAGTCTTGGAACCTTACGTTCCTTCAATACCTTTCAGGTGCCTCCCGTTTACCAATTAATCCTTCACAGAACTTCAAGGTTCCCCCAATCATCTCATTACCCGCATCCTTTAAATTACCCAAGTAAGTAATTATCTGAGACATTTGTCCTTCATATAGTGTATGGCATTATGTCCATGAATCAATTTATCATGGACTTACAACACTATATCACTTAAATTCCTATGTATTTTCAACAAATTCTCCTTCCCTTTAAATATTTCCCCTTTCTTTTAATTAGAATAAACTCCTGTTTTTCACCTGGCTTTACCCGCCTTCTGCTAAGCATGAAAGGCATCCTTTAAGACCGCCCTACTCCACAGCTTGAGCCGAATCTGATACTTTCACCGATTTGGGTAAGTTTTTGGATGGGTTTAAGGGGGGTCCCCCTGTCTTACCATCAGGGGAGGTGGGGTGAAGGCATCCCTCTTGGAATCGCAACCAGTGGAATCCTCCCCATGAGAAATCCTCTTTTCCTATCTAACTTTGATATTGGATTACCTCTGGCCCCATTTACCAGTAAATCAGACTAACTATGATAATCTCTTTTATTAGATACATTTATCCTGCTAAGTAGACCCACCCTGAGGAAGCCATTGTAATGGCGAAACATGTCGGATTTGTCTACTAAGACGTACCTAATCCATCTCAGGTCATCTTACTCACAGCAATTTTGAATCGTTTCCAAACTCTATGTGCACTATTTGAACCAAATGATAATTCTGGACCGTTTTCTGCATAAATGACTATACGTTGTTTCAAATGAATTTTAACCATTTTTTGTCATGACTTCCTATGATTGAGCCTTGTTAAATGTACATTAATAATTTTTCCTTAATTTTTGTGTCTATGTAATTTTCTATATGTAATAAAATTATCTTTATTAATCAAAATGTGTTATGAGCATTGAACTGTGAGTTACCCCGACTCTCTTACATTATTATCGCACCGCTATAATCCCTAGTTCACCATCCCCCCTCGTTTGTGTTCCATAGTAATGGACCACAGGCCTGGACCAGTAGAGCACCCTGCTGCTAAGTCACTGCAATGCACCAAGTGCCAAGGTGAGCGATCAAGTGCCCGAAGCAAACAACAAAAACAATTGGAGAGAGCCACTACAAACGGGCACAGCACTGCATCGAGATCAGGCTTGGGTAAGTATAAGAGGGGAGGAAGCGATACACATAACAAAACATTTTTTACTTGAATACAGGGAATGTATTAAGGTAAAAAATGTTAAAGTGGTTGTAAAGGCAAAATGTTTTTTATCTTAATGCATTCTATTCATTGGCTCCCACATCTGTCAATCAAAGTCAGTTTGCCAATCAGGAGAGAGGGAGCTGCAGCTCAGCTTGGGTGCCCCCATAGCAAGCTGCTTGCTGTGGAGGCACTCGACAGGGGGTTTAATGCCTTATATCACACCAGCCTGTTGCAATGGTTTGCCTGTGCTGGGAAGGTCATCTAAAGCTCTGTGCAAGGACTGCTCCGCATTTGCATTGTACTTGTAATGATAGTTTCCATTTATACCTTGGCCTTTTTTTTAGTTTATATTATTTAAAAAAGAAAAACAAAAAAGTCAAAGCAGTGAGGTAACCAAGTACCTTTAAGTTTCACAAACATCATAATGTTCAGTCCTGCAAACAGCTCTTAAAGATGAATGTTTACCTTATCTTGCTCCAGTTGCTCAACCAAATTTTTGGCATCCCTCAGCTGGGTAATCAGCTTGGTCTTTTCACTAGTGTGAAGTTCCTGAAATTTCACATAGAAAACATTTGATATTGCAAACAGCTCTTTTTAATTTGGACAAAATAATGAAGTATATTAAGAAAAGAACAATGTTTAGTTAGAAAACGTAAGCATTTCTATTGCAATAAAGACTCATATTTACAAAGTTGAAATCTGTTTTCAAGTCCTAAGTGATTTGGAAGTCATATTACAGAAAAAGTAGCCCAAATGAAGCAACAATCATCATATCTAACTTCAGGTTATGCTAAAAGAACTGCATTAATGCAACTTAATTATTTGTGTGCATGAAGGTAAAACACCTTTCACTAGCCGTTTCTTCCCTGAACATTTACCTCTATTGATTCAGGGCTGTGCCCAGCTTCACTTCTCTCCCTTCTTCCTACTCTCACAGGCTACACTGAGAGCAACAGAAGCCATGGCAATGGTGGCTATTGACCCAAACAGCCTGGCTTGGGACTATGCCCACACAAAGCTTGCTATATGGGGGAAACGAAGGAGAGGAGGAGCAGAAAGTGTCAGCAGGGGACTCCAAAAGAGGTAGTAAGGGACCTCTTTTTGTAATACTATTGCACAGCGCAGGTAGGTAAACCGTCTTTTTTATTTAATTTAACAATCACTTTAATGGCTTAATAACTAAATGGCAGGCTTGCTCCCTTACTAGGGCGGTAGGACATACTTGTATGCCCTTTCACTTTACCTTTGCGCGCGTTGCCGGCTAACGCAGAAAGCCGCAGCTCCAGAGGTCATGAGACATTGGGGAGCATCAACTAAAGGCAGAGAGACAACTAAAGCAGCTCTGTGCCATGAGACCCCTGTGGTGACCAAACTAAATGGTGCCCACCCGCACACTGCCTCAGCATGTAGCGTGGCGCAGTGGAGATTTGTCCAGACACAGGAGTTCAAACGTGGTGAGGTGACGACTGGGGAGGGTATCCTGGCATTGTTTATACTAGAAAGTGAAAACAAGCCTTTTTCCAAATTGTTCATATTTTCCCTTTATAGGGTAAAAAAACTGGTGGTAATAAAGAGTATTAAAAAAGCTCTGTGTAAAAACTGTATAAAATTAATTTGGGTATAGTGTTGCATGACAGAGCATTTGTCAGTCAAACACAACACTGAACAATGGCCTGGACAGGAAGGGGGTGTAAAATGCCAGTGTTGAATAATTTTGACTAGATCGATACACTATCACTGAATGGAGTAGGAAGATCCCCCATTCACTCTATCTGTCCTGGCGGTCATTGTCACTGAGCCAGTAAGTAATGGCAAATTCTGTGTTTAATGGCTGTAGCCTCAACAGAGGGTTAGGGGAAACTCTCCTTTTGGGATTCCCGTTTAGGTAATAACTATGTCACTTAGGAGATACTTCATTTCTGTGCCTCTGTAACACGAAGTGAAGAAAAAGTTCCCAAACGAAACACATAGAGCAAAAAAGAAAAACTTGCAAGGTTTAAGTGACTATACACAATATCCTTATTCTTCAAATATAATCAATATAACATCCAGTACTTAAAAAGTGTTACTAAACCCACAACAGTAAAATCAGTGTGCATATGCCGTAAAGCATGCTTGTTATACTCACTGTGGAACCTAAGGGGTTAATCCTCTGCATTGTGTAAAAAGGCTGTTTAATCTTGTATGCACACATCCTCCCCTCCCTGCACTGTCCCCCTGGACAAGTCCAGATAAGACAGAGCCTTTGGAGTCAGGCTGCACATGCTCAGTTTGGTGTGTATTGCTTTTTTCTTGGGAGAGTGCATGTGATCAGCACAGGGCCAATCGGCACTGTTCAGACAGAGGGTCAGGAGCCCTGCAGCCTGATAGGACAGCTCAGTGCAGTATGAAAACTCCTACAAGCTTCATTAGAAACTGATAGAAATCACAAGACTGCTATATAATGCTGATGAGAAAAGGTATTTATCAGTTTAATTACTAAAATAATTGCATTTCCATGTTCTGTGTACTGTGGGAGACCAGATATAGTGAATGCAGTGTCCTGGGTTTAGTAACACTTTAATGGCCCTATAATCCATTTTCAAGAAATGAATTCCTACTGTGTTTACTGTCTCCTTGTAACATACTCTGAACTGCCAAACCTCTCCATCCACCCCCACCCCCCTCACTTCCGTTTGTTTGGAATGAGCTATGCACATTGGTTGCAGTTATGTGCACTGCTCTAAGCAAACTTTAAATCCCATAGTCAATAGCCCCTAGTCCATCTTGGGAGTAAAACAAGATGGTTAGACTACTATATACAGGGGGGACCATGGAGAACAAATGTAGCCACATTAAAACAGGAAGTCGGATCACAGGAATAAAAAAAAAAAGGGATTTGGAGTAGACAAAGAAATAGAAGATACTTTTTTGAGTCAAGAATACATACTTTAATATCTTTTTTTAAACCAGTGTTTAGTTTAGTGTCACTTTAACCATTTCCTAATCGATCTAAAATAAAAAGTTTGAACTAGAGATACTTATCTCAAAGTAACAGGGTAAATATATAAATAAAAAATGTCCCCATTATTTCTCAAAAATGTAAAAAGTGAATGAAAATAGAGCAGCAGCAGGGACATAAAAGAGAGGGAACTGGAGTGTCACAGCAGTGGATGAATGTGAGAGTCTGAATTGGTGATGAAGGAGGCGGCCAGAATGTACTAAAGGCTCAGAAGAAAAAAGATGGGGTAGAGAAAGATGGGCACATGTTCAGAGTGCTGGTGTGTAACACCTGTGCAAGCAGGAGGTCAAAAGGATTGTGATATTACAAACTGTACAAGTAGCAATTGGAATACTCCCCACAGAATGGGTAACACATTTCTTATTTCCCCAGTAGAAGAATATAACAGCAATAACCAGTGCACCTTAATCTTTTCAAGCTCTTGAAGCCTTTCATCGAGTTGGTTTTGAAGAGCTTCTTTTTCACTGCTAAGCTGAGTGGACCGTTCCTTATGTGATCGTATCATTTCTTTACATCTCTGAAGAAGGTTCTCCTGGCGTTTCACCCTTACTTGTAGACCCTCTATAGTTTTTGCAGGATCACCACTTTCATCTGCTGAGAGGATTAACAGAACAAGTTAGTGAAGCAGAAGGTGCATTTTAACTGCCACCAATCAAATATTAGTCTGTTTTGAGAATCGTATTAAATAAAGTTAAATGGACGCAAATTTAAAAAATGGTCTAGAATGTTTTGAAGCTATAAAGAGCAATGGGCTGCACAGCAATATTTCAACCAAAGTACCGTATATACTCGAGTATAGGCTGACCCGAATATAAGCCGAGGCACCTAATTTTACCACAAACAACTGGGAAAACTTATTGACTCGAGTATAAGCCTAGGGTGAGAAATGCGCAGCTACTGTAAGTGGAAAAGAGGGTCAACGATGCCCATTTGCAGCCTCACTGTGCCCATGCAGATGGACACAGTTGACCGATTTGGGGCCCTGTATCTCGGGGTCACTTAGTGCTAGGAACCCCATCTTTGGATATGTTGTAGTGCTAATTCCACTGGGTTGGAATACAACATTTGGGGTTCCTAGCACCAAGTGTCCCCGAGATATGGGGCCCCAAATTCGGGTCAGAAAATCTCAAGCACTTTTCTGCAGCAGAGAATGACATTTTCTGAACCGACTTTGGGGCCCTGTATCTCAGGGCCACTTAGTGCTAGGAACCCCATCTTTGGATATGTTGTAGTGCTAGTTCAACTGGGTTTAAATGCCAAATTTGGGGTTCCTAGCACCAAGTGTCCCCGAGATATGGGGCCCAGAATTCGGGTCAGAAAATGTCAAGCCCTTTTCTGCAGCAGAGAATGACATTTTCCGAACCGACTTTGGGGCCCCGTATCTCGGGGCCTCTTAGTGCTAGGAACCCCATATTTGGATATGTTAAAGTGCTAGGTCACACCAAATTTGGGATTCCTAGACCCAAGATACGGGGCCCCAAAGTCGGATCGGAAATTTTTTTTTTTGCTGCAGAAAAGTGCTTGACTCAAGTATAAGCCGAGGGGGGCACTTTCAGCACAACAAAATGTGCTGAAAAACTCGGCTTATACGGTATATGAAAACCCAAGCACTATAATCTCATAAGATTTACCATCTTAATGGAATTTTAAAAGGCATTTTTAATGTTTCTAAAATCTAAAGCTCTCACTAAAGTGGAACTTCAGACCACAATTAAAGATGGGGGAACAGGCAGGAATTGTAATGCAGAAGAGACAAGCTTCTTTTGCATTAAAGTTACTTAACTGCCTATCCACCCATGTGGAGCTCACTGTACAAATTTCGGCAATGCTTGCCAGCCAATGACCCAGGAGCCCAGCAGTCAGTTGGGGGAGCTCAGGAATGCTGCATCGCTGGAGCCGAGGGGAGTATAGTTTTGCTTTAAAATACCAGAATACCTTGTTATCCAGCCAAATAAAAAAGACAAACAAAAACAAAACCTTTAAAACATATTTAAAGAGGAACTAAACCCCTTGGTTTAACATTACCGGTACGTGGCAGGAATTTAACGGTCACATTGGTTGTGCTCTCAACCAAACTGTCATAGCGGATCTTATGAGCAGCATCATGGCAGCTGAAGATCAAACAGAGGCCAAGATGGCAGCTTCCTTGGCTGAAAACAATAGGAGGGTTTAGTTCCACTTTAAGAAGAGTGTTAAGAGGTCTGAGCATCATTCTCTGTACTTGTGTGAATGAATCTTCTCCGCTTTATTCTTCAGTGGACCCATTTCCAGATATTATTCCATTGTGTGGTAGTGTTGTCCTCTTAATTAGCTTTTCTCCCTCTGTCCTTTTTACAAAGAGCCTTGGGGAAAGCCACCTATGTGTTTTGCTTTTTAACACTAAGGCCCCTTTCACACTGGGGCGGTTTTCAGGCGGTACAGCGCTAAAAAAATAGCGCCTGTACACCGCCTGAAAAAAACGGCCCCATTCACTCCAGTGTGAAAGCCGGCGGGCTTTCACACTGGAGCGGTGCGCTAGCAGGACCGCAACAAAAGTCCTGCTAGCTGCATCTTTGGAGCGGTGAAGGAGCGATGTATTTACCGCTCCTATACCGCTCCTTCCCATTGAAATCAATGGGAAACCGCGGGGATACCGCCCGCAAACCGCCGCTGCAGCGGCGCTTTGCGGAGGTTTTTAACCCTTTTGCGGCCGCTAGCGGGGGTTAAAAACCACCCCGCTAGCGGCCGCATACCACGGGTAAAACGATGGTAAAGCAGCGCTAAATATAGCGCTGCTTTACCGTCGCCGCCCCGCACCGCCCCAGTGTGAAACCAGCCTTACCAATGTTTTCTGACTGCAGAATTTGCTTTAAGGCCCCTTTCACACTGAAGCGTTTTTCAGGAGCTACAGTGCTAAAAATAGCGCCTGTATAGCTCCTGAAAAAAGCGGGTCCTTTAACTCCAGTGTGAAAGCCGGAGGGCTTTCACACTGGAGCGGTGCGCTAGCAGGACGGTAAAAAAAAAGTCCTGCTAGCAGCATATTTGGAGCATATTTGGAGCGGTGAAGGAGCGGTGTATTCACCGCTCCTACCCATTGAAATCAATGGGAAACCGCGGTAATACCGCCGGCAAAGTGCCGCTGCAGTGGTGCTTTGCGGGGGAATTTAAATCTTTTTCCGCCGCTAGCGGGGGTTAAAACCACCCCACTAGCGGCCGAATACCGTGGCTAAAACTACAGTAAAGCGGCGCTAAATATAGCGCCGCTTTACCGTCGCCGCCCGCACTGCCCCAGTGTGAAGCCGGCCTAAGAATGCACTGTATGTTACTGTACCTATGAGCATACCTTTGGGTATCTTATATATACACCCTATCCTTGGGTCCTCTCTTTATTTCTCTGTATCGTTATGTATTATTGTAATACATTCATTTTTCTTAGAAAATGAATAAAAACTGATTGAAACAGAAAAGGTTTGAACATCTTTTTTTTTGCTGCTCTGACAATGTTATTTATGCCTGTTCTAGTGACTAGGATTTAGTTGTGCTTTAAGGGATATATGTACCAGCTGCAGCATTGTGAACCGTCTCCTCTTCTTGGATAGGCCCTTGATTTTCAGACTCTGACTGAGTAGCTGTTGTCTCTGAATCCCCTGGTACTTTTCCAAGCCGCTGTTTTAGTAAAGTAACCTAAACAAATAAATATACTGTGCGTTAAACAAATGTAAAAAAGACACGTGTATTGTAAAAGGAGGTGGTGACTTTCTTAGGCAGTTTATCATACTTCTTAACCCCCTTAGCTAATGTCCCACCCACCCCACCAGAAAAGCATGCAAAAATATGATAGGGGTATGCAGCGACAAGTCCTCTCTGTTAAACTCCTGATGTTTCCCCTGCACTACTTTGAAGTAAAATCGGTACTGAAAGTAGTTGACCTTCTTAGATTCCTGGATGCCACCAGACAGTCTGACTGCCATGAACTCAGAAGTGCTCACAGTGGAAAACTTCTGGGTTCATCAAATAACTTCTTGGTATTAATCCTAAGGGCACTTTCACACTGGGGCATTGGGGGCGTTTGCGGAAAAGCGCTGCTATTTTTAGCGGCACTTTACCGTTGTTTTAGCAGCGCTTTTCCACCGCTAGCGGGGCGCTTTAGACCCCCGCTAGCATACAAAAAAGGGTCAAAAGCACTGCCGAATCGCTTTGCAGGCACTTCGACAGCTCTGCCCATTGATCTCAATGGGCAGGGACGCTTTAGAAGCAGTGTATACACCGCCTCTTTAAGCGCCTCAAAGTTGCAGCTTGCAGGTCTTTAACGTCCCGCAAGCGCACCGCTCCAGTGTGAAAGCACTCGGGCTCACACTGGAGTGACAGGAGAGGCGATTTGCAGGCGTTCTTTTTAGCGATATAGCACCTGTAAAGTGCCTCAGTGTGAAAGTCAAGAATTCAACCTTACAACTATTACCCCTAATAATACTTGTGAAAAAAACATTTTTACACCAAATTCCCAGCCAGAGGGGTTAGCGCCAGGGAGGGTAAAGGTCAACTCCACCCAAAAAATGTATCAGAGCTTTTGGTGGACAGTGAAAGGTAGAATTACCTGATAGTTTCTTAAATCTCTTGGATGCTAAAATATATGATACACTACAGCAGTTTGTGTTTTAGTATCCTATAATCAATGTATTATTGTTTCACAGTAAGGCCCCCCAGTTACTGATTCAGTAATATGAAGAATTCTTAGGGGGAATGGGACACCCTTATTTAGTTTTTAAGGACTACTAATGATAGAACTAATAATAGAACTTGAGAATATGTGTGAATATTTTGCTACTAAATAGATATAAGAAACCAGCTTTTGAATAAATTTGCAACTGGATAAAAATAATTCATCAGTTGTTGTTGGCGATGACATTTAGTTTCTTCGGTTATGTGCCAACCTGAGTCTGTAACACACTAATAAGCTGGTCTTTTTCTTCGAGAGATGCATCAAACTCTTCATGCAGATGTTTCTTGGCCTGCTGGTCCATTTGGAGCTCCTGGCAATATAAAGGATGTATGTATGAATTAAAAAAAAAAAAGAAAAAAAAAATGTTATAATAGAATAGTCTGCTGTCAACCATGAAGATGCCTTTCAATATGGGTGCCCCCTGCAATATGAAAAAAACGAACAGACCATTCTGTACAATAGAGCATTTACTAAAAGCTGAAATGTAATGCTACATAAAAATGTATCAAATGTTTTCTGCTTACTATCTAAGGATGTATTGTTTTTCAGATATTGCAAATACTATGCCACATGGCGTAGGATTAAAAGATTGCCAAAATGAAATTATTCTATTAAACCCTGCTATCAGTAAGGTTAAATAAATACATACTGTACTTGCATCCCAACTTTTTAATTAATCCACTCTTTAAGGATCCTGCTTAACAGCAAATAAAAACTTATAGGCACCCAACAATTTCAGGTGTGTCAAATCCTAATCCTCAAGCTGGCTATAGACAGTCAGCCGGTTGAGCGAAAAAAAATAACAAACTCCTCTTTCCACACAAATGAGGTGGATGGAGAAACACAATGTGATTGGCTGCACTCACTGATTAAGAAAAGTTTTCCAGCATGTCCCTTTGACACAAGTCAATCATGAGTGGGAGGGATGACCACATACTGATTAAAATGTTACCAGTTCTTGTAGAACAGGCATAATTTCAAAAGTGTATTTTGTTCTGCGGGCAAAAGCTTTTGTTCTGCGGGCACCTATACGCTGCTCCAGAAAGTTTGTGTTTGCATAGAAACTTCAGAAGGCTGTGGCAGCACTGTCAGGAGAACGATTTCAAAAGGTACAATCAGCCATCTTATGGAGTCTACTAACCAAAAACCAGAATAGGTGAATAGTATTTACCCCACTGCCAGTGTACTTTAAGTACATTTTATATTTATCAAAATAGCCTACATACTGTAAATAATGACATCCATGAGTCAAGGTGCAACTAATCTTCTGTTGACAAGATATGTTTTTATATTTTGAAGAATTAGAGGTTTGGTGCTTACCTCTCGAAGCTCTCCAATTCTTCTTAGTGCTTTATCCTGGCTCTGGCTCAAAATGGACTATATAAACAAAATAATTTTCACATCAGTTTTTTTTTACGAGAAACACATTTACATTTCCAGGAATGGATCCGTAAAACATTCAATTCATGGCAATGTTTGTGCCACCAATTGTTCCATTGACTAAAGTAGTATTGTACCAATGTAGAGAGGGATTTTTTGGGTCATGGACTTTTCAATTTAAATCTAAGCACCACATACCTGAATTTGATCAATGAGCAAGGAGGATACATTGTATTTTTTAGGTGCAGAGTGAATTACCAAAACATCAAATATAATGTTTAAAAGTTTTTTTATTTTGAAACCCAAAATAAAAATAAGGTTGGAAGATATAGCAATAGGCAAGTAAAATGTGATACAATATTATCAAGACAGCATATGATGTAGACTTCCCTGTCTACAGGGAAGTCTACATCATATGCTGTTTTTACAATAACCACGGAACCCTGGTTGACAAACCTAGAGCAACTGCACTTAACCACTTAAGCCCCGGACCATTTTGCTGGCCAAAGACCAGAGCACTTTTTGCAATTCGGCACTGCGTCCATTTATACAGCGATCAGTGCAATTAAAAATGCATTGATTACTGTGTAAATGTGACTGGCAGTGAAGAGGTTAGTGGTGCTGTAGGGGTTAAGGGGGGGGGGGGGGGGGGGGGCGTGTCCGGATGTAGAAGAAGCAAGACGTGTTCTAGAGGAGCTCCGCTCATCCTGACTCCATCCGCAGCCATCCTGTCACTGCCAGCGCCTGGAGAGTGCCCAAACTCTCCCTACGCAATACCGGACACTATCTGCATTAGCCCCAGCAGGAATTGTGGAGCTCGATCATCCGATCGAGTCTCCATAGGGCCGCGTTCGGCTCCACACTGCAGGGAGCCGCCGCCATTTTGAGGCCTACCTTCCCTGTACCATCCCCGGGCTCGATTGCCGCGATCTGCGGGAGGATCTGCGGCAAATCCACAGCCATCCGCATCGGTTGTTCCTGGGTGCAGCTGGACAGTGAGGAGGCCTGAATCCGAGCCGAGATACACACAGGAGCCCGCACCGGGAGCCCGCGGCTCGCCGCCATCTTTTACCGGCCATCCACAGCCATCCTGCTGCCACCAACACCTGGAAGACCTCCAAACCTCCCCAAGTCGACGCCGGACAACATCTGCTCAGGCCCCGGCCAAAATTGTGGAGCTCGGTCGGCGATCGGACACTCACAGGGCCGTGGCCGGCTCCACACTGCAGGATCCCGCCGCCATCTTGGGGCCTACCTTGCGTCTGACGTCCTCGGTCTCGGGTGCCGCGATCTGCGGAAGAAGAGGCAATAAATCCCCACACATCCATGCCAGCCATCCCTGGGAGCAACTTGGATTAAGAGAGGGACAGGAAGAACGTTGGAGGACTCGCAGAGGCAGTTTCCAGAAGCCTGTGATCCGCTGCCATCTTGTGGCCTAATATATCAGGCGCAGCCTGCACACCAAGGTACTGTGTTACTGCATTACCCTCTCACTGCCCATATCTGTGCCCCTGCAACACTGCACTTCCATCTCTGTGTCACAACTAGTGCCCCAGCAATACTGCTCTGTCCTTCATGTGCATCCACCCTTACTGAGGCTGCATTCCACTGAAGACCCTGACCCAGAGTGTGAAGCTCATCACCACTCATCCTATTACCAGATCCCCTGAGTTTACCAGTTGCCCCCTGACAAAGGCAATTTGCTTCCATACCAGCGCAGCAATAAAGACCCAGCCCTCACCCTGCTCCAAGGATACAGGCCCCCTGCCCTCAGGCTCCCCCGGGACCCTCCTCCATCACTGGGTAAACCTCGGATGGGCCACCCTAAGACCCGCTACTCCAAAACCGGTCCGAAAGGCCCTCGCGCTCCCCCGCCGGCTGCTACCTCGTCTACGAGACGGTCCGCGGCTACAATGGCGACCAGTGCGCAGGCGGTCGTGGAGCCGGGGGAGGCGGTGGCCCCCACAGGAGCGGCAATTTTAGAAGCCATTACGTCCTGCAAGGAAACCCTGACAGCAAAGATTGACTTCCTGACACTCGATGTTGGGCTCATCCGGCAAGATATGGATAAATTCCGGTCCCGCATCGCCGAAGTGGAGGATAGGGTATCCACGGTGGAGGACACGGTCCGGTCGGACTCCAGGGAGGTAAGGGCCCTGCAAATCCAGGTAAAAGCGCTTCAGGAGCGTGCAATAGATACTGAAAACCGCCTCAGGCGGAACAATATCCGCATACTTGGACTACCCGAGAGAGCCGAGGGCCCTAGACCCGCTGAGTTTACTGAACAGTTACTGGCCACCTTGTTTAACCTGGGGGAAGTGCCACCCACCTTTGTGGTCGAAAGGGCTCACAGAGTCCCACCGCTCCCTCCAAGACCTGGGGCCCCTCCGCGCCCTTTCCTGTTGCGGCTGTTAAATTACCGTGACCGAGACCGCATCCTGGCGGCGGCTCGTACCATGCCTGAAATTAAATATGAGAACACCAGACTGCTCTTCTTCCCAGACTTCTCTCAGGAAGTTCAGCAACGACGCAAATCCTTTACTGACGTAAGACGCCGGCTCCGAGAAAAAGGAATTCGTTTCGGCCTTTTGTATCCCAGCAGGCTACGGATCACTGATGGCGACAACACTCGCTTCTTTGACACTCCAGAGGCTGCGATGGCATGGCTGGATACCCGCTAACCACACGAGGCCAGAGACACAATGGCCGACTACAGCCAGCAGGGAGTAGCTAAAAAACTCTTCTCCTCTCAAGAGGACTTCCCCCTGACGATTTCCAGTATTAGTTACTCTCTGTCCCCAAGCCCATCCCACCCACTACACCCCACTTTCATCTATGGTGAATGTTTTTTTTTTTTGCCGTTTTTCACTGACTGGTCTGCAGCTCATTCCTGTCTGTGGAGCTCCAACGACAGCCACTGAACCACCCCGTCTCTGATCGGAGGCGCCCCCTATTGTTCCCTGTTTCCCTATCCACACCTTGGATTTCCCTCCCTATTTCAAGGAATATTACCTCGAGAAGGACTACCCACCTCTGGCCTTACGGCCCAACGTATAGGGGACCTAGTGACCTAGGGACTCTAAGTTTTTTTCTGGTTATGGGACGAAACCCTGCATCGGTTTGTATGGTTCTCTGGCCTACTTTTTTGGTCTTTGAACCTGGTGTTAATGATGTCTGGGTAGGGTGTTATGTGTTCTGGGGGGAGAGGTTTCTCTGCTTTAAAATAAGTACTGTGTACTGTGCTACTCAAATGCTGCTCAATATATATGCCAAATTTGGGTTTGTTTACATCTACCGGTTGGTTAGGACCATCCTGCCTCTGTTTCCCCCTGGAGTTCCATGATGGCCCCCTCAGATGCTGAGTCATTGACCATTCTGTCGTGGAACGTCAGGGGGCTCAACTCCAAATACAAACGCTCACTGTTATTTCAATATCTAAAAATGCATAACCCCCACATAGTATTGTTACAAGAGACGCACCTAACAGGTAGTAAGGTTCTAGCACTGAAAAAACCCTGGGTGCAGAGGGCGCTCCATGCAACTTACTCCTCGTATTCTCGAGGGGTATCTATACTGATCAGTAAACGAGTTCCTTGTGCAATCCATGAGATTCATCTAGATCCCCAGGGGAAATTTGCCATGGTGGTGTTGAGCATCTATAATAAGAAATATGTTATTGTAAATGTCTATCTGCCTCCTCCGAGCCAGATACACATTCTGTACACGCTATATGAAAAACTGGCTCCGCATTGTCCGGCGTGTGTCCTGTTCATGGGAGATTTTAATGCCACATTGTCCCGTGACCTGGATAGACCCTCCCCACAATCTACTTTCAATCCTGATCTTGGTACGTGGGCCCAGGCAACGGACTTCCAAGAAGCATGGCGGTGGCTCCACCCCCAGGATAGAACGTACTCCTGCTTCTCATCCACATATAAAACGTCCTCCCGAATCGACTTGGCCTTTGCAAATGCTGCCCTCCTGGCTAATATCCAGGAGGCCAGTTACCTTCCCTCTGGCCTCTCTGATCATCATCCTCTTAAACTAACCATTAGGACCACCAAGACAAAGGGTAAAGCCCTCTGGAGGTTACAACCCTACTGGATAAACAATGAGGCAGTACATGATAAAGTTTCTCCCTCCTTGCAGGACTACTGGGTGCACAATGCGGGGTCAGCCTCCCTGGAGATGACATGGGATGCCTCCAAAGCCCACAGCAGGGGTCAGTATATTTCAGCTGTGGCGGCGGTTAGGGCGGAACTTGGGGACAAGGTCTCTGACCTACAGCGACAAGTTGAGGAGGCTCTGAATCAATACTCAGCCTCTGCAACGGTCCCCAACTTCGAGCACTTATCGTCGCTTAGGCGTGAACTGCATCTCCATGTTTCAGACACCACCAGGCTTGGTATACAAAACAGCAGACAGAAATATTTTGAGCATGGTGACAAGAACAGCAAACTACTAGCGATGCTGGCACAGCAGGATAGGCCCTTATCGGTCATATCTGAAATACTCACAGCAGAGGGAGTACTAGTCACATCTCAGGAAGATATTCTGTCCGCTTTCACCAGGTTTTATACCTCTCTCTATGTTTCCTCACTTCCTGATGGATTTGACCCCACACCTATGACCACCATGTTAGACACACTTGCATTGGGGTGGCTCTCTGATGTGGAGAGACAACTCCTTGTCTCGGAGATCACACCAAAAGAGGTTGCGATGGCCATCGGGTCTTTTCCGGCAGGAAAGACTCCAGGGCCAGACGGATTACCTATAGAGTATTATAGAGCCCACGTGGAGCTGCTTGCCCCCAGGTTGGCTCAGATGTATCAAACCTGTCTTCAACAGGGCTCCCTGCCGTCCTCCATGAAGGAGGCTCATATTGTTCTCATCCCAAAGCCTAATAAGGACCTTAAGCTGTGCGCCTCCTACAGGCCAATAGCACTTCTAAATTGTGACTTAAAAATACTAACCAAGTTACTGGCCACTAGACTCAATAAAGTGATAAAATCTCTGATCGATCCTGATCAAACTGGCTTTATGCCAGGTAGGTCCACAGACATTAACATACGTAGACTGTTTTCTAATATTCATGCCCTCCATGCCAATCAAGGCACTAGGACCATTGCCACCCTTGATATGGAGAAGGCATTTGACACGGTGGAGTGGGAGTATCTGTGGGAGGTACTTAGAAGAATGGGTTTCCCACTGAAATTTATTGCCTGGATGCGCACACTGTATACCGGCCCCCTAGCATGTATTAAACTGAATGGCTCCCTGTCTCCTTCGTTCTCCCTGCAGAGGGGCACCAGACAGGGATGCCCTCTCTCCCCGGCCTTGTTCGCCCTGGCCATGGAACCTATTGCTGAGGCCCTTAGGACCTCGGCCGAGGTCCGTGGTCTTAGGGTGGGCTGGCTGGAGGAGAGGGTGGCTCTCTATGCGGATGACCTACTACTATTTTTAAATGACGCTGGTGACTCTCTGCGGGGCGCACTCGGAATCATGGACACCTTCTCCGTTTTCACAGGGTTGAAAGTGAATTGGAATAAATCTCAGCTCTTCCCGGTGGATGAGGGGGCCAGGTCCTCCTCACCCTCCTCTACCCCGCTTCAATGGGTGGATGAGTTTACCTATTTAGGTATCATCATTTCAAGAGAGAGCAAGGACTTTGTCCGGCTCAATCTTGAACCTGTCCTGACAGGGATTAAATCCAAACTGAAGGCGTGGGGCAATCTTCCCCTCTCCCTCATTGGACGCATCAATCTTCTAAAAATGAAAATCCTCCCCAAACTAACGTACATCTTTAGAAACTCCCTACAATGGCTGACCAAAACCTTCTTTAACTCTCTTAAACAAATCTTCCTCTCCTTTATTTGGGGGTCTAAATCTCCCAGATTCAAATACACCACTCTGACCAGGCCTGTGGACACTGGGGGTTTGGCTCTCCCTGATTGCCACAAATATTTCCTGGCCACTCAGCTGGTAACTGCCCATTGGTGGTTGCAGCCAGACCTGACCAACTCCGCGGTGGTGCTGGAGGCAGCTATAGTGGGGTCTCTGGAGGCTTTGAAGGGGTTGATATTCAGGGGGCCAAAAACACCTCATTGCCTCACCCCCTCCATGCGCACCACTATACGGGCATGGAGGGTGGGAGAAGCGATGAGGGCACCCCAGCCGAACTCTTGGTCTCCTCACACCCCCTTGTGGCTGAATCCTAACTTACCGCACTTTAACACCATTCCGGACCCACAGGCCTGGGCCAAATACAAGGTGCTGACCCTTGAGCATGTTATCACTAACGGAGAGCTCACTCCCTTTCCTGTATTGCGTGCCAAGTATAATGTACCTGCGCGGGCCCACTTCAGATATCTACAAATTGCTCATGCTCACAGGTGTCAGTTCTTAGGCCAACCAATTACACTAGAATATTCAGAGCTTGAATCCACTCTCCGGGTGCAGGACCTGGAGAAGCCCACGTCTCAGATCTATGGGTCCCTGCTGGTTGCTGCCATCCCCGAGCTGTCCTCCCTCCGCAGGAAATGGGTGGAGGACATACCGGAGCTGGATGAAGATGATTGGAGGGAGATCTGGGAATTTCCATTCTCTCCTCTGATCTCAGCCAGGGACAAGCTGGTCCAATATAAAATTGCACACAGAACTCATTACACACCTCATAGGCTGCACCAGATGTCGCCGGCGCATTCTCCGGCATGCTGGCGCTGCTCATACCAGCCGGGAGATTTCTTTCACATTTTCTGGACCTGCCCAGCAATTGTGCATTATTGGAAAGAAATACTCCGAGTGATTGCTCAGGTCACTAAGACCAGTGTCCCTTATGATCCCAAACATTGTCTGCTGGGACTGGTGGAACAATTGTCAATGCTCAGAGCCAGGAAAATACTTATATCCTTGTTATTGTATTATGCACGTAAGTCCATCACGATGACTTGGAAACAATCATCTCCCCCCTCTGTCAAATTCTGGAAGGACCTAGTGAATGCCAGCTTACCCCTATATAAAGCCACCTACTCGGGCAGAGGTTGTCCACAGAAATTTGAAAAGATATGGACCTGTTGGCTAGAAGATAGCACCACAGCAACTGATACGGTAGTCAACTCCTAGATTCACATTCTGGCTGCAGTACGGTAGTAGACTGACCCAATTACCTTCATGTCATACCATCCTGTCATTATGAATTTGAGCACGTATTCTCCTAAACTAAACCTCTCCCCACACACATTGGGGTATAGATAAGTTAAGTTGTTTCAAATGTTTGTTCTGCCCTGTTGTGGCCTGTTGCTGCATCAGTGTCAGGTTATCTATATGGTAGGATGCGCCCCGTTGTGGATTGTTACCGCATCGGGGGATCTGCCCCTGCGTGGGCAATGTTTAGCCCCGGTGTGGGCAACTTGTATGTAATTGAAAAATTCAATAAAAATGATTTTCAAAAAAAAAAAAAAACTCTGACTTTCACAGACATGACTAGGCATGATGGGAATTGAAGTTCCTGAACAACTGGAGGGCCATAGTTTGAAGACCTCTGGTCTAAGTGATTTTGGGAGGGTAGTCTGTCAGTGACCTTTATCAGGACTGTTATGCTTTATTTTACATATGCAATTATGGATTTGACTTCATGTCTGTGTACTGAACTCTGTATCTCAATATTCTCATGTTGAGTGTTTTGGGTATTGTACCAATGTTTTGTATCTTAGTCAACAGAGTCAAAAAAAAAGTCTGGAAGTGGAGAATTTGAAGTTTTTCTTAAAGTGGATGTAAACCCGATTTATGAAATTTGAGCTGGGCACATATATCTGCAGTGTTTTCTTATCTTTCTTCAAAGCCCTAACTCCCGTGGCTTTCTCCTGCTCCATTATTCTGTTATCCGCATGATAAGCTCTCTATCAACTGTGATAAAACCAGGCTAAATTTTGTGTCAGGGTGGGTGTTATAAATAGATTAGCAGAGAGATGGTCTATTCAGAGCACAGCTCTGCAAGTCTCTGCCTATGTGGAGATGGGGTGTGTGCCTTTCCTCCAATCAGCTGTCTCATGCCGCATACACACGAGCAGATTTTCCGTCGGAAAAATCTTGGATGTTTTTTCTGACTGAATTCCGCGCATGCTTGGCTTGTATACACAGGGTCACACAAAAGTTCACTGAACTTTCGCCCGTCAAGAACGCGGTCACATACAACACTACGACGAGCCAAGAAAATTAAGTTCAATGCTTCCGAGCATGCATTGGAATTTTGCGCTTTGGAATTGGTACAATTCCGACGCGCAATTTCCGATCCAAACTTTTTCCGACCAAAAAAAAAAAAAATCGAGAACATGCTCTCAATCTTTTGCAGGCTGGAATTCCACCTGCAAAAGTAAGATGGAGCATACACACGGTCGCATTTTTCCGACCAAAAGCTCTCATCGGACTTTTGCTGGCGGAATTTTTCCGATCGTGTGTACGCAGCATCACAGTGTATGGCAAGAATCCACACCCAAAAGGTGAATCAGGAAGAGAAAATTCTAAAAGGACGTGCACGTTCTAAACAGCATATAAAGCTGAAGACAGCAGATATACATGTAAATCTTATGTAGGGAGATTTTATTCACCTCTGTGTATCATCTGAGGCTGTTCACTTCACTGGGTATATTTGAGGGTTTACGTCCACTTTAAGGAAGGCCAGAGGTGACCAAGTACCATAACTGTAGGCTGCAGCAAGAGCTAACCCAGCTGAAACAGCTTGTCTCTTGCAACAAGCAGAAATGTCAGGAAGGTGCTACCTCATACTAAATGTGGGTAAAAAGCACAGAGTGTGCAAGCAGAACACTCCACCTAGCAATGCAGAAAATTCCTCTGCGTATTAACCCTTTCCCTGAAGGCCAACAGAAAAAAATGGGTGTAATTGTGGCGCTCAATGGTAAACATACTGGGTAGCTTTTCTGAGGATATGCTGATCAGAATAGCTTCATAAGAGGCCAATTCAATCTGTGTGCAGATGAAGTCTTGGAAGAAGAAAAAATAAATAAAAATCTTAAAATTGATGGTAAAGACTTCATTTTTTTTGTGAATAAAACAAGAAACATGTTATACCTTATTGCTCAGTTTAATAATATTGCCCAAAGCGGCCCAAATCTCCTTTTCTGGGAGCCACCGCCAGCGCTCTCAGCTCTTCCTCTGTGTGTCCCCCCCTAGTAAACTGTGTGCTATGAAAGCACATGCGCGGGCGTGCTCCTGAGCCGTGGGCATTCAAAGGCAAAACACAGCAGAGGGCGCCCTCGCTCCCTCCTCACAGGATTTGATTGACAGCAGCAGGACCCAATGGATCATGCTGCTGCCTCTGTGTCCTGTGAAGAGTGAAAAAGAGACTGCAGGTGCTGCAAAGGATACAAAGCTGGATCGAGATAGGACTCAGATACGTTTTTAGGGTAATGCAGGGACTACATTAAGGTAAATAGAGGTCTTTAAAACAAAACAAAAATGGCTAGTAAAATAATGACATTTTACTTAGAGAAAGGAAATCATCATCCTAGGACACGAACAAAAACAGAGGCATGCTGAGCGTGGGAGGGGTTATACCAAGCTGGTTACTCTTTTCTTTGTTTACCAATATCTAAATCCTCCTGTAGGTGCCAGTTTAAGCCAACTGTATCTGCATTCTTTACCTACCATTAATGAAAAATAAAAATATTAGGTTTTATTTATGGAACAAACTGACATGACCAGTATCTGTCATTGTACTAAAATGCAGCCAGCAAGTAACTATGAAAAAAAAAAAAAGGCTAAAAAAAAAATAATCTTGCTCCACCCTAAAGGCTTTCCGATAGGAATTGCCCCCCTCAACCCCCATATGACTTAAATGAGCCTAATCTCTGTCCAGCGATGTCCATGAGTCCCTAACCTACAGGTAAGCCTATAATAAGGCTTACCTGTAGGTACTGGAAATATTTACCATATACGCTTGCGCCGACGTCATCGGCTCATGCGCACTGAAGAAAGGGCACGACTGTGCTGTTTCTAAAGGGCCCGTGCCATGACTGGCAGCTCCCGCCGCATGCGATGTCTCGCGACTCCGGCCAGTCACAGTGCCAGTCCACGACCCCGGAAGGAAGAGGGGGATAAGACGCATGCGGCCTGCAGTGGGGACATGACAGGCTTCGTCTGCAGTTAAGTGCAACATAATGGGCTAGTATGCAATGCATACTAGCCCATTATGCTTTTACTTTGCAGGGGGAAAAAAAGGAAGTAAAAGCAATCAGGGTTTACTTCTGCTTTAAGACCAACTTTTCTGCTATATCACATCTGCCCTCCATTCAAATGTCTGAGCAAGCATTCCTTTTTAGCAATCAAATATAATAGTGCTGCATATTACAGTGAGTGGTGGTAATAGAAACACAAGCAAAATTCAAACAAACATACAATGACATAATGCATTTGCTACCTGAAGTTTCTCTTTGTCCCGCTGAACTGTTCTATATGCTGTAACCAACTGCAATGCAAAAACAGAATTACAATCAAGAGAAAATTATAAAAATGTCAAGGTGTATTTAATAGTACAATGATAGGATAATTACTGACTTATAACTGTATATGCACATATGCTAATTCACAGATGTTATAAAGAATTTTGAATTGGGTATATGTAGAATATTTGAGGTTCTCACTCATATCTTTGTATAAAATGTAAATAATGTCTATCCATTTCAGTTCTCCTGTGGACTGGATAGGAATATAATGCAATAATAATATAACTGCATGCTGAACACAAGAATGTAAAGTTGCAGCAGATTAATTAAAAACATATTAGAAAAAATAAAAACTATGCCTATGTGGTGGCCAGGTCACCATGCACGCATTTGTTTAAAATGGTACATAGGTTCATGTTCAAACACAGACAAAAGGGTGTCTTGTGAAAGACAGCTTTGACAGATGATTTGTGTTGGACATTACCCAGTCTGGCATGTCATTCCTCTTACATGACATAAAGAAGGTGCACTGGATGGTAAGAGATAAAAGCAGAAGCAATAGGAAAAACTAACCAACAGCTTGTGAATTTTGGAATTTAGTAATCTGTAACCGAAGAATAATGCCCCCATGTAAAGAAATACCACAATAACGAACATAACATGGACCAGTCATTAATGGTGCACACTTACCTTTCAATATGCAAGCAAAAATAAAGATGTTCAACATAATGGGATAGGAAATTAGGACTTCTGTGCTCACCATAAAATTATTATCTTGCCGTCCACTGAGGGGCACAGGACGTCTTTAACCTTTTGATTATACTGCTGCCTACAAGATGACAGACACTGGCAAACAAAAAAATCGCAATTCTAGCCCAAGATAATCTTCCCTACCAACAGCACACCTCAGTTGAGTACAAAGCAGTACCAACAGTATAATAAACACATAGGTGTGGGAGCGGTGTTCTTGCAAAGAAAGATTTTACAGTATGTAAAAAATCATATTTTCTTTACCGTTGATTAAAAGATGCAGCGAGACCAAAAACAGTGCAACCGAGGTGTGGGCAACACAGAATAACTGCTAAGAGGCCAAAGAAAATGGGGAGTGTCTAAAGGACCTTACATCTCAAGCTGGCACAGATGAGGCCAAAAAATGTCCATCTTGTAGAACTTAAAGAGTGTGAACAAAAGATCGTGTGGAAATAGTTGCTTGATACAACAAATCTCAAAGAGCAATCACAGATTTAGTAGAATGCGATTTTATAGGAAAGGGTGGAACCTAATCTTTGAAACCGTAAGCTTGGATGATGCTCTGCAGTAAGCAGGTGGTGGAACAAGAAGCGATTGCAGGGTTCAACCAGAATGACAAAAAGGGATTTAGCAGTTACTGAGAGAAACTATAACAGCCTGAACCACATCCAGGCAATGAAGGGACATTTTCTTTAGGTGAAAGGCATAAACTACCTTAGGCAAGAAGAAAATCCTGGCCAGCAACACAACCTTATCCGTTTGCAAAGCCAGAAAAGGCTCCTTGCAAGATAAGGCCACCAGTTCAGGAACTCACTTTGCAGGAGGTAATAGCTACAAAAAACAGCACATTGTTTGTGAGGGTAGACAGAGGAATGTCTCTAATGGATTCAAAGAGCGGTTTCTGAAGGGCAGAGAGAACCAAATTAAGATCACAGAGTCCCAGGAAAACAGAGAGAGCTAGAGGAGCTACAAAGGTTTTGATCAAAGATTGAGAACCCAATGGTCTCTAGAACAGAATAGAAAGACTTCCTAGATTTTAGCATCACACAGACTCAAAGATAACCCTGTCCCTTGAAACCTGGTCTCTAGAACAGAATAGAAAGACTAAAACAGTAGAGCTTCAGAAAAAAGTAGATCAGGAAATATATTTCATGTTCCTGGTGACCAACCTGCCCACTTTGTTTTTGAACCTTAGGGCAAGGAGATCCCCGCCCAACAGTCCTTAAACAGGAGCAGCATTAGAAAGATGCTTCAGACACTCAGAAGTAAAACCAGCAGGAACGGGGCATAGGTGATCTAATTAGCTGGGGTAGTACTTGGTCTGACCAGCCTACACACTAAGGCTGCCCATACATGGTTCAGTTTATTTTTTCCAGTGTCCAATCCAACTGTAGGCATTGTATTCTGACAGCGGAGAGACTCCCCTGTCATAAGAATACACAAATCAACATTGCAGTCTATTTTCCTGAAGAAGCTAAAGATTTGCTAGATCGATTTCTCATGAATGGGAACCTCCATACATACAGAGCCAAGTCAATGCCAGTGCCTCTAACAGAACACAGTCTGGAAAGTGCCCTATGCAAAACCCAGTGGCTGGAGGTCACTTCCAGGCTATGCTTGCAATATTCAGTCCAGTAGGGTCCCTATGCAACACTCCAAAAGTCAGGACAACTGCCCCAGAGAGACTCAATTGAAGAGACAAAGTTCCAGGAAAAAAAAAAAAAAAAAAAAAGGAAAATGTGCTATCAAAAAAATAAGTTAATCTTTAAAACAGTAGAGCTTCAGAAAAACATCCATCCTCTTCAGACACTACCAAAAACTGAGGCATGCTTTTTTCCAGTGTCCAATCCAACTGTAGGTGGCAGTATAACCTGAAAGCTAAAGACTTCCTGTTTACCTCAATGGGCAAGGGAGAAACTAATTAAAAAAAAAAACACTGAATAGGCCTTTCTATTGGGAGGATTCAGGTAGCTACTGTATAAAGCTGCCCATTCCCTTTCGACACACGTAGCCTGGGACAGCTATGTCAGATAGAACTTGATCTGTGCTTAATCAGCTTCAACTGAGTGCAAAGGTGATGTAAGGGGCAAAGTAATCCCTGTAATGTCTCCATAAAAACATGAAAACACAAGTTTCGGGTACATAAATGTACAAAAAATAACAACTGCCCAAAATTACAGAATTAGGCTTTAAGAAAATATATAATGTTTGGGGGTTTCATTAGGCCTAAAATGTGCATCTTAAAATGTGTACAGAAAATGAAAAACTAGCCCTGGTAGCAAATGGGTTAATTACAATCCTTCCCCTAGATATTGAAAACATAAAAAAAAAGTTTTGGCATGAGACTTGTGGACCTTAATAGAGACCTGCAATTTTTGCAATCCAAACCCAAGCCTTAACTATCCCTAATAATGTCATGATCAGCACTTAGAACTACCTGTCTGAAGAAGTGATCTACTACCCACCCTGCCCCCAAAAGGGAAATAAGTCCGCCCGACAGAAATTATGTAGTTTTGGCCCAAAGAGGAGGGAGAAAGCAGTGCGAACCACTTATCACCAATGAACAGGCTTTTTTTTTGCTTTGCTTCCACTGAATACCAATGGAGAGAAGGGTATTTATTGTAGCCACTGCACAACAATTGACAAAGAGCTATTTATAATCATTATATAAACACTTACCTCAGAATATTTCCCTCTGTAATTGCCCAAGCTTTTCTCCATTCTTCGCAGCCTATGAAAAAGCTGTTCTTTGCTGAGTCCCTCGAAATTGCTCACAGAATCTTCAGTCTCACTTTCAATATCTGAAGAAGGATCAAACATGGGTCCTGCATTGTCCGACTCAATTCGGTTTAAAGATTCACGTGAACCGCTTCTTACAAGTGATTCTTTTGATGAAGAACGGAACAACGTCTCCTTCACAGGACTACGAAATAATGACTCCATTGAAGGGACACGAAGCTGCAGCTTCTGTGCAAAAGATTGGCCCTCACTTTTCTGAAATGATAGTTAAACTTTAAATCTTTCAAAAATCTCCATAGCTGAATAATATTAACAGTTGAAATAGAGCACATAGGAAAACTTGGAGGTGGTCACCAGCAATCTTTAAGGGGATTGTAAAGCTTCAGATATTTTTAAATACCAAACATGTCATACTTACCTGTTCTGTGCAATGGTTTTGCACAGAGTAGCCCTGATCCTCCTCTTAATGGGTCCCCATGCTTGGCCCCACCCCCACTCCTTCCTCACTGGCTGTGATTGATAGCAGCAGGAGCCTATGGCTCCTGCTGTCTCTGATCTAACAAGGAAAGAGAAAGCCGAGAGAGCCTCTGCACATCGCTGGACCAAGATCAGGCTCAGTTAAGTGTAAGGGGGCACAGAAAAGAAAAGGATTCGGAATCCGCTGCACTTCTTTAACCTTGTTGTATGTTCCACAAAACCATCACAGACAGTGTGGGGTACAGCTGAAAGTTAACACGTTTTGACGCTTACTCATAACCTCCTATCACTAGGACAGACCTAACCAAATATATACTATCTGTATAACAATGAGGTCGATCTCATCTGATGAGAGGATTCCTCTCTTCCTATACAAACGTGGGGCATAAAGGAGTGTCTAATCAATAGGGTAGATTGGTTCTAAAACCACTTACCATGTGCAATCTTGTCATCCTATGTCGGTTTGAAAAAACCTCCCAACACACTACCTCATAGTTCCACATACAAAAGTATAAACCAATGTGTACAATTAAACACATCTATCAACAGTACCTGTATTTCCAGTGGACAAAAAAGCAGGGTAGATGTAAGGCGATAGTAGACACCTTATTCAAGTCGCAGCCAGAACTATACATCTGGCAGCTCACTCGTTTACAAAAAGCTTATATACATTATACATAAAAAGTATAGTGAAAAAAAATATATAAAAATATGACACAGTAAAACCTTGGATTGCGAGCATAATTCTTTCTGGAAACGTGCTTGTAATCCAAAGCAGTTGTACATCAGAAGCGAGTTTCCCCATAAGAAATAATGGAAACTCAGATGATTCCTTCCACAACCATTTATTCATAAGTCCTTCCGTTTGTAGTCCTTAATAAAAAAAGATTATAGCAATGTGATGGGTTGTGTAACCATAAAATGTCCAGCCACAGTTGGCAGCCTCCACAAGGGGATTAGAAGCAAAATCTAGCAGGAGCTACAGGAGTAAAAAAGTGCAGCAATATGGTAACATTTAATGAAGGTACAACATTTAGCAACTCACATGGTTAATGATTTAAAACAGGCACATCCAAGTATGCAGGCATCCAAGGTAAAGCTGTCCACATAGACCATCCTCTGCACCGCCATCGACGTCATCCCTTCCACGCGGCCATCCATGAGCACTTCAGGCCATGCTTTTGGATCGCTCTACTGCAGGGCAGTCTTCCCAGCCATGATTGCACACAGACAGTGGTGAGAACCGGCAAAGCGGAGGATAGTCTATGTGGACAGCTTTACCCCAAGATGCCTCCATACTTGGATGTGCCGTTTTATTCATCAACCATGTGAGTTGCTAAATGTAGTACCTAGATTAAATGTAACCATATTGCTGCACTTAGAGGCGGCTCTCTTCTCATTTATACTCAGTTGTGACGGGACGCTACTTGTATATCAAGACATCGCTTGCATATCAAGTCAAAATTTATTTTCAAAAAAATGTTGCTTGTCTTGCAAAACCAAGTTACTCTCAATCCAAGGTTTTATTGTACTCAATTTCTCTTCTATAACCTCATAAAGTTGTATGGGTGAAGATGTAATATCTCACCCACTTTAAACAGGCACAGATAACCCACCAAGATGTTATCCTAGTATAAATCTCTAGTCAGCTCCCTGAGTAAAAACCCAAATACCAAGCCCAAACTCAATCTATCATTTAGAAAAAGAACCAACATACAGGATCGAAGAATGCTCTATCAATAGGAGTCAGAGCAGCCCCCACACATGAAGCAAACAGCGATCCTGATGCTCAGCAGTAATAGATGTCGCCTACAACAACAAAAACAGCATTCCTGTATATACACATGACTGTATAATTGAGAAACCCTGGGCTGGGCAGAGAGCGACTGCCTCAGTCTCTCAGAAGCATAGCTTATAGGCCGAGCCAGCTGCCAATCCAGACATGTGGGTGGATCCTGACTGTAAAGTTGGGATCTTTCCCCAGCTTGGACCGGCTGAGTGACGCCAGCCGACAGCGGGCTTTAGCCCGCAGTCAGCAGAAAGCGGTCCCGGGAGTACAGAAAAAGACTTCACTCCTGTGATCCATAAGATAAGCAAGGCCAAAAAAGCTTTGCCCATACTTCTCCTTTAAAGCACAAGTTTTCCTTTTTTTTTTTTTTACTACAGTCAGCCTTCTACACAAGCTAATCGTTGGCCAATTCCTATCGATTATGTTTATATAGCTTTAACAACTTATCGGGTCTAAAATTTCTTTCTGGACTGTGTCTCATGTAGTCGATGAATCAGAACATACAAGCTAGACTTTATAATTAAATTAGGACACCCCTGTGTTTTTAAAAATAAATAATTATCTTCAATGGAACAACTTTATCCAAGGATAACTGTATTTTAGTACAATTATCCTTTAAAAGTCTCACGTGTCGCCATGTGCACTAATTTTTGTGAAATGGCCATTCACCTGTGAAATGAATAATGAGAATATCGGAAGACCTTCCCTTAGTAAGCAATTGTGGTCCACAAGAAAAAAAGAGCCATCCAGGAAATATTTGAAGCAGCAGCTGTGTGGTTCCAGCTAGCTGCAAAGTAAACATTCCAGGGAACAGATCTAGGTACCAGCTCTGTAAATATGTATTATGTAAAAAATCTGGTAAAAGATGGTTATACTTGCTCAGACAAAAAAAAAAGTCAGCCTTTTTGGACTATTAAGAGATTTTTTTTTTTTTTATGTAATACACATTTCTTGGTTCAATTGTACAGCCTACGTGGAAGCTCTCCTGCAATCTCATCAGGAGAATGACATGTCATAAGACAGGAAATTGGGCCACACACAGAACTGAATGAGCTGCTAGCAACGCACCTTTTCTGATATACACAGTTAAACTTAATTGCAGATTTGTGTCTCTCTTAGGCCCTTTCACACTTGTGCATTTTTTGTGCAGTTTAGATGTAGTGCGTTAAAAAAAAAAAAAAAAAAAACCCCTGCCCATAACCAAGGGGGTTGATAAATCGAAACCATCCTCATCCAAAAAAAACCTGCATGCTACATCTTTAAGCGTTTGATTTTAACGTGCATAAATGTATATAAAATGCGCCTAAAATGCAGACCACAGCACAGATGTGAACCAGCCCTTATTTAGCAGTTGTGTCAGCTGTAAGGAAGGAAAAGAAGGCTCTATTTAAAAATGATGTCCTTTTACTGCCCTCTTATATTCCAGCTTATTATAATAAATGTTCACCAGTCTTTTATACTGTAAGGGTTCATGCACACTGTATTCTTCAGATGCCTTTTCTCCTTGCAGGAGAAAAGCAGCAGAAAAAACAAACATGGTAAAAGATGCATTTTCGCATGTGAATTCAGCGTTAATGCATTCTATTGGATAGACTATAAATGTATTATGCCAAACATGCAGAACAACCTTCAGTGAAAGAGATGGTATGGCCCTCACACCCTGTCCTCAGCACCGAACGTAAAGAAAGTAAAAAGACCATCCAGCTCTCAGAACAAGGAACTTTACACAGGGACTGTGGCACGTAGTTATTTCAGCGATGCAGACTGGGCAATCTTCAGAAAACTGTGAAAACATGTACAAGGGGGGACCTGTGCCCTCTTGTACATGTTTTTACAGTTGTTCAGCCCTAAATGTGTCTGGGATTACATGAAGGTAGAAGCAACAGACAACCAATTGTGCAATTGGACCTGGGAGACTTGATGTTTTTAAAAGAAGAAATGGAAACACCAAATATCGTTTTGCTTTCGTTTTTTTCAGTTTATGCATTTTTTATGTTGTTAAAGCAGCAAACAAAAAAAATGCAATATATTTCAGCTTATCAATCTTTTTAGAGGAAGTAAACACTAATGGGTTTACTTCCTCTTTCTTTCCCTGCAAAGGTAAAGCATAATGGACTACTATGCATCGCATAGTAGTCCATTATGTGTCACTTACCTGGCACAGGAGCCAGCGAAGTCACCGCTGTCCCCTTGTGTACGGAGCCTCCATCTTCTTGGTGGGTCTCACTGCTCCGGCGCTGTGATTCGACGGAGCCGCAATGACGTCACTCCCGCGCATGTGCACGGGAGCCGCCATTCGCGGCATATCGCCGTTAACGCCGCGCTGTCTACGGTGCATGTAGGTTTAAGAGATATTTCTTGGACCTACAGGGAAGCCTTAATCTAGGCTTACCTGTAGGTCAAAGTGGTTTGTAAGGGTTTACAACCACTTTAAAGATGGTGGCTGCATTAGCTTTTTCCCTTTTTTTCACCAGGTGATCGGTAATACACTTCCTGTCTTAGAGTCTCCCCACTCTGAATGGAGGAGCGATGGAGACACCATTGAACAGATTCTCCACCTTGCCTAAAAAGTTCTGCACTGTACTGGATATCTTATAAAAGTAAAAAATTTAAGATTTGCTCTGTGATTAACTTACCTGACTTGAGGCAGGATCATTTCCATTTACACTGTCTTGAGACCTGGATAAATTCTGGGTGAAATAAAAGCACAAGGCATGCATTTATGTGTATATCTTATATAAGTATATACAATTTTTAGGTACAGGCATACCCCACTTTTAAGTACACAATGGGGTTTATTTACTAAAGCTGGAAAGTGCAAAATCAGGCTCCCTTCTGCATAGAAACCAATGAGCCTGTAACCCCAGCTTGTTCAATTAAGCTTTGGTAATAAAACCTGGAAGCTCGTTGGTTTCTATGCAGAAGTGAGTCTGATTTTGCACTTTCCAGCTTTAGTAAATAAACCCCATTGTGTACTTAAAAGTGGGGTATGCCTGAAATACTTCATTAGTCAAGTCAAGCTTTGTTAACCAGTAATTAAGCCTTGTTAAACAATTATCTCTAAAATGTCAGGTTAGATTTGTGTAACAATACTCAAGAACAGTAGTCGTACATTTCTTGCAGCTTGGCATACTGACATTTCTGTAAGTACAGTGCCTCGAAATTTTCCACATTTTGGAATGTTACAAACAAAAACGTAAATGTATTTTATGCGATAGACGAACACAAAGTGGCACATCATTTTGAAGTAGATGAAAATGATAAATGGTTTTCAAAAAGGTTTAAAAATAAAAAATATGTGAAAAGCGTGGCATGCATTTTTAGTTAAGCCCCCTTTACTCTGATATCCCTAACTAAAATCTAGTTGAACCAATTGCCTTCAGAAGTCTCCTAATTAGTAAACAGAGTCAACATGTGTGTAATTTAAGCTCAGTATATATACAGCTCTTCTGTGAAAGCCTCAGAGGTTTGTTAGAGAACCTTAGTAAACAAAAAGCATCATGAAGGCCAAAGGAACACACTAGACAGGTCAGGGATAAAGTTGTGGAGAAGTTTAAAGTAGGGTTAGATTATAAAAAAATAGCCCAAGCTTTGATCATCTCAAGAAGCACTGTTCAAAGCCATTGTCTGAAAATGGAAAGAGTATAGCACAACTGCAAACCTACCAAGACATGCTCTGGTCAGAGGAGACCAAAATTTAACTTTTTTGCCTAAAAGCAAAACGCTATGTATGGAGGAAAACTAACACGGCACATCACCATGAACACACCATCCCCACCATTAAACATGGTGGTGGTAGCATCATGTTGTGTGGATGCTTTTATTCAGTAGGGACAAGGAAGCTGGTCAGAGTTTATGGGAAGATGGATTGAGCAAAATACAGGGCAATCTTAGAAGAAAACCTGTAAGAATCTGAAAAAGACTTGAGACTAGTGCAGAGGTTGACCGTTCAGCAGGACTATAAACATACAGCCAGCCAGAGCTAAATGGAATAGTTTAGATCAAAGCATATTCATGTGTAAGAATGGCCCAGTCAAAGTCCAGACATAAATCCAATTGAGTATCTGTGGCAAGACTTGAAAAACTCTGTTCACAGATACTTTCCATCCAATCTGACAGATCTTGAGCTATTTTGCAAAGGAGAATGGGCAAAAGGTTCACTCTCTAGATGTGCAAAGCTGGTAGAGACATTCCCAAAAATCCTTACATCTGTAATTGCAGGGAAAGGTGGTTCTACAAAGTATTGACTCAGAGGGGGGGGGGGGGGCTGAAAACAAATGCACGCCACACTTTTCAGATATGTGTAAAAAAAAAAACTGAAAGCCATTTATCTTTCACTTCACAATTTTGTGCCACTTTTGTGTTGGTATAGTACATAAAATCCCCAAAAAAATTCTTTACGTTCTTGGTTGCAACATGACAAAATGTGGAAAATTTCAAGGGGTATGAATACTTTTTCATGGTACTGTATATCGAAACTAAAAAGGGACATGAATGTAAATTTATTGGCAAGAGCATATTGTAGGTTTATTTAGTATCTGAAGATACTTTGAAAGTACTTTTTTTTACCATGAATGATATACTTTAACATAATTTGCATAAATCACTGTATGCATAAACTGCACAAAAAGAACTACTTTCCTTGAATATTAATTCTGATGAGATGCAACACAAGTATGTACTGTATTTGTATATGCAATTCAAGAGAGTTCACCACATTTGCATTAGTGAAAAGACCCCATAACCAATACTGACAGAAATTAGGAGTAAGTTTGATTAAAAATGTTTGTTGATGCAAATAATCCCCTTGCAACCACAACCATATATTAGTTCATGAAAATGCGCATTACAGATAATCTTAAAGAGCAACTCCAGCCTAAATGATAACGGTTTCCTAAACTACAGTAATCAGCCATTTAAAACTCAAAGATTTTCTAAATTTGGCATTCAGTGTGACATACAACCCAAATATAGTTTGGACAGCTGTGACGAAGGTGGTCTGCCATTGTTACTCAACGAGACAGGATAATCAGAATTGGGAGCATATCTTCCTATACTGTGAATCTTTGCCCCTGAGGTAGTCATCTTTAATGTAGGATGGGGTAAGGAGACGTGAGTGGGTGGGGTTTAAAGACATAGTGTGTGGGTAAGTGCATGGTAGGATAATATGTGATTTCGAACAAACGCTGCTTGAAGCCTATTACATCCTATGCCTAATACAGGTGCATCATAAAGTGTGTGTTAAAATGGAACTTCACTCTCCCAATCAACATTGATCATTTTTAATCCTCATGCTGCTTGCATTAGTAGATATGATATACTTTCCTATTTACTTGTTTTAAACTTTTTTTGTTTTGGTTGTAACATGACAACGTGTGAAAAATGTCAAGGGGTATGAATACTTTTTCAAGGCACCATATATTGGTTTTCAGTGCAGAGAACCCTAACATGATAATAATTTTTTAGTGTCAAAAACAAGTATCCCACACACCCCATGAACTCAAACTTTAAAGGGTGTACCTAACGTATATGTAAAGCTAAGACTTGCTTATTTATTTTGGATTTCTGTGTCCCTGCTTTGGAGAATAACCCTCTCTAAATCTCCTGGTAGTCATAGTCACAGAACAGAATATGAACGAAATTCCCAAATTTTACAGTTATTACCACAACAAAAGGCAGGGCATTGTCCTTCAATCAGGGACCCTATTCCAGTAACAACTTTCTAAATTGCATTTAGCCATACAGGGCCCACTTCGTGATACCAAAACTTAAATATGAAATTTTCCTCGGTTAAGATCTTAAAGTGGTTCTATAGGCTGAAGGTTTTTCACCTTCATGCATTCTATGCATGATATTTACCCAATACATGCACGAGAGCCTCGGCTTTCCGAGGACTCTCACTCCTCATTGGATGAGGCAGCAGTCAGTCAGAGAAGGCAGTCAATCACAGCCAGTAAACCAACGAGGAGGGGGCAGGGCCAAGCCGCGGCTGTGTGTGTGTGTGTGTGTGTGTGTGTGTGTGTGTGTGTGTGTGTGTGTGTGTGTGTGTGTGTGTGTGTGTGTGTGTGTGTGTGAATGGACACGCAGAGTCACGACTAGGGAGCAAGCCTGCTTGAGTTCCCCCAGAGCAAGCTGCAGGGGACCCGAAAAGTGGAGGATCGGAGCTGCTCTGTGCAAAACCGCTGCACAGAGCAGGTAAGTGTAACATGTTTGATATTTAGACAAGACTTTAATATCACTTTAACGGTGTGGCCCACCTGACGCAACACAGGCACGTCACGGACTTCAATTGCCCAACTGCAGCCCACCAAATTGCTGAACATACTTCCATTCTTTCACTGAAGTAAATGGAGTTTTCACTGCACATAAATATGGGGGGGTACTGGCAAACAGGAAAAACTATGGAAGACAGGCAGTGTGACATTAAGCAACCCTTGCAGCAAAGATCTCTGAAAGGAAGCCTTACTGGTAAACATGTTATACTTACCTTACCTGTGCAGTGGTTTTGCACAGAGCAGCCCCAATCCCCCTCTTATCGGGTCCCCTGCTGGTGCTCCTGGCTCCTCCTCCTTGACCAGTGCCCCCAATAGCAAGCCGCTTGTTATGAGGACATTGGTGCTTGCTCGCTCCCGAGCCCTGCTATATGCGTTCAAAAGACAGAAGTCCATAAGGACTTTAGATTAGCCCTGCCCCCTGGTCTCTCCTCGTTGGCTCACTGGCTGTGACTGACAGCAGTGTGAGCCAATGGCTCCTGCTCCTGTCTCGGCCAATGAGGAGAGGGAGTCCCAGGACAGCTGAGGCCCTCGTGCACATTGCTTGTCCGAGAGGGGGCTCAGGTGAGTGTTAGGGGGACTGTGGGGGGAGCAGCACATGCTTTTTTACATTCATGCATAGAAAGCATGAAGGTAAAAAAAAAACCTTCAGAATTTAAATCCACTTTAACTGCCAATTTTCTGGACAACTTGGTCTGTTGAAAAATAACATAATTACTGGTGATTACCAGGTGACAATGAAGGCAAGAAAGCCAAAAGAGAAAAACGAATGCAGCCATGAAATTTACGGATTGGTATACTACAATATAATTAGATTAAAACCTAACACTAAGTAAAACCCTTCTAATCCATACTTTACCTTATTCTTGCACTGAGAAGCAGATATCAGCTGAATCGTATATGTACATGTATGTGTGTATTTTGTTTTTACTTTCTCATACTTGCATGTGAAAAGGAGGGAGAAAAAAAAATGCCACACTGCGACATTTATCATACAGCTAATAAAATGATAGTGGCTTAGCTCTGCACCCACATTTTATTGCACTTGTTATTTTAGCCTTGTAAATTGGGGGGTATGTGGTGCTTTATTTAGCCTAATGTTACTGAAAATCATTCATCGGCTGTTGAGTTATTTAGTTCAAACATTGCTCATGTCAGAAAAGATACTGCTGACGATAAACTAATGTGAATGCCCTGACACCCTGACACACAAAGGGAGACGTGAATAAAACTCTTGCAATCAAAACTGGTGAACTGTTTTCAGCTAAATATTACTTACAGTGGATATAAAAAGTCTACACACCCGTTAAAATGTCAGGTTACTGTGATGTAAAAAAATGAGACCAAAATAAAATAATTTCTTCCACCTTTAGGCCCCTTTTACACTGGGGCGGTTTTCAGGCGGTACAGCGCTAAAAATAGCGCCTGTACACCGCCTGAAAAAAACGGCCCCATTCACTCGAGTGTGAAAGCCGGCGGGCTTTCACACTGGAGCGGTGTGCTAGCAGGACGGTAAAAAATGTCCTGCTAGCAGCATCTTTGGAGCGGTATAGGAGCGGTGTATTCACCGCTCCTACCCATTGAAATCAATGGGACACTGTGGTAATACCGCGGCTATACCGCCGCAAAGCGCCGCTTTGCGGGGGATTTTAACCCTTTTTCGGCCGCTCGCGGGGGGTAAAACCGCCCCGCGAGCGGCCGAATCCCGCGGCTAAAACGACGGTTAAGCAGCGCTAAATATAGCGCTGCTTTACCGTCACCGCGGCTCCCCCCCAGTGTGAAAGGGGCCTAAATGTGACCTATAAACTGTACAACTCAATTTAAAAACAAACAGATCTTTTTGGGGGGTGGGGTAAAACTAAAATAAATGTGGTTGCATAAGTGTGCACACCCTCTTATAATTGGGGATGTAGTGGTGTTGAGAATTAAGCAATCAGGTTCAAACTCATGTTAAATAGGAGTCAGTACACATCTGCCATCATTTAAAGTGCCTCAAATAAAGTTCAGCTGTTCTAGTAGGCCTTTCCTGACATTTTCTTAGTCGCATCCTACAGCAAAAGCCATGGTCTGCAGAGAGCTTCCAAAGCATCAGAGGGATTTCAATCTTAAAAAGGTATTGCGACGGGAGTCACTTTGGGCGGGGGCCTGTGGAACCCAGAATCCCTTGGAGAGGTTGAGAAACCCTTGTTTCAGCTCCCCATGCACCTCCTATGTCTAAGTGACCCTGTGTCTATTAGGGGCACAGGGTGACCGAGAACCCCAGTCTTATCTGTGCTAATCGGCCTCACTGTACAACCACACTGGAATTTTGTATACAGTTGAGCTCATAAGTATACATACCCTGGCAGAATTTATGATTTTTTGGCCATTTTTCAGAGAATATGAATGATAACAGAAAAACATTTATTTCACTCATGGTTAGTGTTTGGCTGAAGCCATTATAAAACAACAGTTTTTACCCTTTTTAAATCATAATGGCAACAGAAACTAACCAAATTACCCTGATCAAAAGTTTACATACCCTGGTGATTTTGGCCTGATAACATGCACACAAGTTGACACAAAGGGGTTTGAATGGCTATTAAAAAGGTAACCATCCTCACGTGTGATCTATTTGCTTGTAATTAGTGTGTGTGTGTATAAAAGGCCAATGTGTTTCTGGACTCCTGACAGACCCTTGCATCTTTCATCCAGTGCTGCACTGACGTTTCTGGATTCTGAGTCATGGGGAAAGCAAAAGAATTGTCAAAGGATCTGCGGGAAAAGGTAGTTGAACTGTATAAAACAGGAAAGGGATATAAAAAGATATCCAAGAAATTGAGAATGCCAATCAGCAGTGTTCAAACTCTAATCAAGAAGTAGAAAATGAGGGGTTCTGTTGAAACCAAACCATGGTCAGGTAGACCAACTAAAATTTCTGCCACAACTGCCAGGAAAAAATTGTTCGGGATGTAAAGAGAAACCCACAAATAACTTCAGGTGAAATACAGGACTCTCTTAAAATATGTGGTGTGGCTGTTTCAAGATGCACAATAAGAAGGCACTTGAAGAAAGATGGGCTGCATGGTCAAGTCGCCAGAAGAAAGCCATTACTACGCAAATGCCACAAAGAATCCTGCTTACAAAACACCAAACAGCACAGAGACAAGCCTCAAACCTTCTGGCACAAAGTAATATGGAGTGAGGAGACCTAAATTGAGCTTTTTGGCCACAACCATAAACGCTACATTTGGAGAGGAGTCAACAAGGCCTATGATTAAAGGTTCGGAGGTGGATCACTGATGTTTTGGGGATGTGTGAGCTACAAAAAAGGCACAGGAAATTTGTAACATTAGCATTCATCAGCCAGAAAGTTGCGCATGGGACGTACTTGGACATTCCAACATGACAATGATCCAAAACACAAGGCCAAGTCGAACTGCCATTGGCTACAGCAAAATAAAGTGAAGGTTCTGGAGCGGCCATCTCAGTCTCCTGACCTCAATATCATTGAGCCACTCCGGGGAGATCTCAAAACGTGCAGTTTGTGCAAGACAGCCCAAGAATTTACAGGAACTGGAGGCTTTTTGCCAAGAGGAATGGGCAGCTTTACCATCTGAGAAGATAAATAGCCTCATCCACAAATACCACAAAAGACTTCAAGAGGTCATTGATGTTAAAGGGGGCATACACGGTATTGAGAACTGGGGTATGTAAACTTTTGATCAGGGTCATTTGGGTAGTTTCTGTTGCCATTATGATTTAAAAATAGTAAACACAGTTGACTGATAAATGGCCTCAGCCAAACACTAACCATGAGTGAAAGAAAAGTTTTTGTGTTAGCATTCATATTCTCTGGAAAATGGCCAAGAAATCTAATTCTGCCAGGGTATGTTAACTTATGAGCACAACTGTGTATGTCTGTGTAATATATATTAGGGCTGTGGAAATTAAAGATTAATTCCTCGAATAATCGATTTATGTTTTTGATCGATAAAAATTCTTTTGATTGGTACTCACCTCTCCGCCGGCTTCAGGGAGTTCCGTCGGTGATCCGGTGATGTGACAGACATCGACGTCACCGGACTCCTACCCCCTTCCCCAAGTGCCTCCGTCTGCTAACAAAGGGAAGGGGGGGATGAGTCCGGTGGCATTGAAGTTCTGATTGAACGTAACGCGTACAGGGGAGGAGCTACACACAACGTCACCCGCTGCTGCCCTACAAAACTAAACACGATTGTTGGCTTTACATGCTGTGTTTTAATCATCTTTATGTGAGTAGTTTGTGTTAGAACACAAAAATTTAATCTTATACTTAAGCGTTGAGCACTTAGATCTTTTCTTTCTACCCATGACCTGGCGTCCTTGCTGAGATCTAAGGAGACGTGAGAGAAGTTTATGGTCTGTGTTAACCCTTTTGATACCCGCTTGCATGACCACCTGTTTGCTCAGGGGTCCATGCCATAAGGTGAGAGTGATCAGTTAGACCGGAGGTGGAGGGATTGTCACGCTACTGTGGAAAAAGAAAATAACTTACGTCAGTGCTACAGTTTGAATTTAAAATGTATTTGTGAACTGTGAAGTTAAGTCATGGATATGATGTATACCACATTTAGCACTGACTAATGCAGAGTTGCAATGCAAGGAAATCATCTAAAAGTAGTTGTATCTGAATGTGCGTTATAATTAATCGAAATTAGTCGATTAAAAAAAAAAAAAAAAAAAACTTGAACATTTTAATCAGTAAAAGACACATATACATAATATAAAATATATATATATATTGTAACATGGGGGTGTTTAACTCAAGTGAAAAGATGCATTTTTTTAATGCAGTGAGTCCTCATCAGACAGGCGTATAGAGTTAAGGGCCTGGTAGCCCACGTTTATTGAAAAAAGGAAAAACACAAAAAGTCCATCCAGAAGTCCCACGCAGGGGTTTAACTTCATTAAGCATTCATAAATGAAAAACATACCAAGCCACCTGGCTCTCTCTTGTCAGCAGTTCCTCTGCTTACTCTCAACAGAGTTGATTCCTTCCAGTCCCCTGGACTCACTGGCTTCCTTAGTCTTCCCGACTCTCAAGGCTGTCCCTCCTTTCCCAGTCTCTGGGCAAAGAATACCCCTTACACAGGGATGACCCCTCCACAGGTCTGTCTTCATACAGCAGCAGCAAGCTGCTCACACTCCACCATCCTCCACTCATTAGCCCCTCATTATATGGTCTGTGTGCAGCTGGGCACACACCTTGTTTGCCATCCTCAAGACCCGGACACAGTTGGAGATCCCATCCAGGACTAGCAAAACCTGGAGAAAACTGACAGAGCAGTTTTCTCCATTTAAATTCTATAGTCTGTAGATATGCAAACTCTGTATCTCCTTTACCTCTAATTTCAAAGGGACAGAGCTTCGCTCTGCCACATATCCCCCCCCTTTGTTTCGATCCGGAGGGAGGAACACCAGCACCCGTCATGGTTGGGACACCTCTGTGCTGGCTGTCAGCCACGTAGGCCCAACCTTTTTTCCGGGTGCGCTTCCAGGCACGTCCCACCCTGGATCTTAACAGGGTCCTATATTTTCCCATCCTCAGCCTTCTTCTTGGGTCCCTGGGCTTAATCATTTTTTTGGGGGAAACTCTGCTTTCCCTGATCCTACCTTTAAACTCACTGACATCAGCTTTAACCTTCAATATACACCAGTACAACCTCCTCACTTTGGCATGACCATGCAAGCTGCCACCCACATGGGCCAAATCTTGTCCCATCAGGTGAATTTCTCCACGTCCCCTTGCTGCATCTACTTGGGCTTTACAAAGACACTCCCATGCTTTTTTACGAGTGCCCTTCCAAAAGCGAAGTTTTCCCACTTCTCTTGGGCCTACACTAGTCCTTTTACCAATCTTGGTACCTTTTTGCACATGAGGTTGATTTCTGAATTTTACGGATCCAGTACCATTAAGGTTATAAAGTGCTCCCTCAATTTCCACTAGACCACCCCTTTGCTCTTTACTTAATTTAGAAGGAACCACATTTTTAAACCCTGGTTTAATGATAAGTGGGGGCTCTTTTATTAGGGTGACACTGGTCCCTCTCTGTACTCCAAGTACGGGCACCCTCTTACTGTCCAAACTTAGCGTCACTTGTTTCCTCATGTACACTGCATGCTTATTTTTGTCAGTTTCATCACCAACATCCTCATATGACTGCAGCCTCATCCTAGTCTCCCTCTGAAGGACATACTGACTGTCTTGCGACTTTAAACTTTTAAAGTCATGCGACACCTTGCTGAGCTTTGGGCCATTTTCCTGCAACCATTGTTTATCACGATCCTTCTCAGACCTTAGAAATTTCTCAGACCTCAGGAAACCTTCCCCAGAAATACCCTCCTGAACCTGTAGGGGGCCTAATTCTGCTGTATCTTTTACTTCTCCTGTGTCAATCATACCATTCCCTATCTCATTACAATTTTCAGGGTTTGCTACAACCAGATCAACTTGACCAAGATCTTCAGGTCTACCATTATTTTTGTTGTCACCCATGGTAACCAAACCCTTACAAATTGACAATGAGCTGTATGTTTCATCACGGTCAGAAATATCAATGCATTTGTCATATTTCATTTCACTCATGTTCGGCAGGGCAGTGTCTGAAGAGGAACTGCATCCAGCGGAGTGGTTGTCCCCGGCAGCTTCACTATCCACCAACTCCACTGGCCTGAGATCCTCTGCCAACAACTGTCCTGACTCCTGACCATCTTCCCATAAAGCATTTGGACCTGTGACTACAATCACTTCATTTATTGCTGTGCCATCTGGCACTTCCACCAACACATTTGGCACGGCATTATCCATTATCACATCATTGGGCCCTTTGTGGATCACAGACATGACCTCTTCTGTGCGTTCGCCCTTACTTGGCGTTTCCATCTCATGAGCACCATCATCTGCAGTAGCAAGTGCATCCTTGCATACAAGTTGCTCTGCAGGTCCTTCATCTGGCACTGCAGAAGTCATGTCTGCTTCACTTTTACCAACAGAGGCCTTTTCCAACAAAGCCAACAGGCTTTTTGTCCACCTGTCCCAGTCTGTTATCTCTGTGCTCCCAGAGGTACCACGCAGTACCGCTCCTACTGCACAAGGAGACTCAGAGGGACAGAGTGGTTCAGCAACAGACACATTGCACATATCACTTTAGTTCAAATAAGATTTTGGCACTACATTTTTAACCATAGCAGACAGCAATACCACACCTTCACCACCTTGCTCTGGTGGCGCTTCATAAAACGCATTAGAGCTTCGATACCGGTCGTTGCTAGACTGCATTAACCCATTTCCACCATGAGTGTTTTCAAACATTTCAGTTTTAACATTTAACATCCTGTCATCACTATGTTCAGGTACCCTCTTATCCCTCAGAGCAGCACCAAAGTTGTCCCAGGCAACCTCCGGCTCCAAAACGCAGAGCTCCCTGGGGGTTTCTAGGGGCACCTCTATGGCCTTCTTCACAGTTGCTAGGGGAGATAGCACATCTTTAACCGCATTCACAGCAGGGTTATCTCTAGTGAGCTGCACTAGCCCATTAGCAACTGGACCATTCACTTTAGCCAACACAATATTAGCAGTTTTACCCATCATATTGTCACATTCAAGTTTACCACTTGCCTCCCCACTGGACAGGGCACTGCAGCGAGGCAAGTCCTTTTCCAAACCGACAGTGGATCTCCCATTTGGGGCCACTCCAGTGTGCACAGTCACATATTCAGTCTCTTCTATGCATTTACCAGCACCAGTCTTTTTCAACATCAACCCAGCGGTTCCAGCCATTATTTCATTAAAGACAGTCTTACCCACCGCAGTAGTAGGGGTCACCATCTTCATTTGAGTACGTTGTCTCACAAACCAGTCCTCTGCTGCACTTTTACTGGCCCACTCTCCCTGGTGGCCACCGGATGAAATTACAGCAGGCATCTCCAACTGTTTAGCACCCCCTGCCGACACAACAGGAAAATCCTCATTGCCAGGGGTGACTGCAAACATATTTGCACAGGAATCTGGGCCTGGAGATAACGACCTTTGCTCCTGGTAATTTTGAAATGCATACGCATCTTTAGGTGGATGCTTAGCTACATATGCCCTGTAGCTCCTCCTTTCCTTTGGCAATCTTTCTCCCATTGCCATGGGAAACCGCACTCTCCCAGCAGAGCTTTGCTGATTCTCCCAAACTCTTTGATGCATTGTGGCTTTCAACTTGCCACTACTCTCTGCAGGCAATACTTTTCTCATATGGTCTGCAGACTTGACATCACCACCGTTGCTATGGGCAACCACATACCTCTCCAACTTCCAGTCAGGCTTTCGGTCCATGATGCGATGGAACTCTCCTCTAAAAAGGATTTCCTCTTTAAACTTGCGGTAGTCATCCTGGTCCCCGTCCATCAAATGGTAAACCGACCGGAACTCTATCCGTAATAAGGTTTGCAGCAGTTTTGGCCACCAGTCCCTAGGCCATTTTCTCTTTACAGCAACTTTTTCAAATCTTACAAGGAAGTCCCCAACCTCCTCTGTAGGCAGCATGGGTTGCATATAGTCAGAGGCCAAGATCTGAGCCCCTTGCACTGCGCCACACTCTTTGCGATTCTGCTTGAACCATTCATTCACTGTCTCACACATCACTGGCCCCTTTTGACTGGCCCTCCAAGGTGGAGACATCTTCTCAGGCCACGCTGAGCTCACTTCACCTTTAACTTGATTTAACATGAACTTCTTGTGTTTTGACTGCCTCATCCTTGCAGTCACATGCACAGCAGCCCGTTACACAGTTCACAGCATAGAAAAAAAAAAAATAAAAAAAAAAAAATTCTCACAAGTGCACTACCTGCACACAATGCAACACAGTCAATTGAACTCCTGCGCAATGCAGTTTGCCTGGCTGCCACACACAGCTAGCAGCAGTTCCTGAAATGACTCACCACTGGCGCAGAGACCGGATTTCACCGTCTGTATGCCCGCATTCGAACACCACTTGTAACATGGGGGTGTTTAACTCAAGTGAAAAGATGCATTTTTTAATGCAGTGAGTCCTCATCAGACAGGCGTATATAGTTAAGGGCCTGGTAGCCCACGTTTATTGAAAAAGGAAAAACACAAAAAGTCCATCCAGAAGTCCCACGCAGGGGTTTAACTTCATTAAGCATTCATAAATGAAAAACATACCAAGCCACCTGGCTCTCTCTTGTCAGCAGTTCCTCTGCTTACTCTCAACAGAGTTGATTCCTTCCAGTCCCCTGGACTCACTGGCTTCCTTAGTCTTCCCGACTCTCAAGGCTGTCCCTCCTTTCCCAGTCTCTGGGCAAAGAATACCCCTTACACAGGGATGACCCCTCCACAGGTCTGTCTTCATACAGCAGCAGCAAGCTGCTCACACTCCACCATCCTCCACTCATTAGCCCCTCATTATATGGTCTGTGTGCAGCTGGGCACACACCTTGTTTGCCATCCTCAAGACCCGGACACAGTTGGAGATCCCATCCAGGACTAGCAAAACCTGGAGAAAACTGACAGAGCAGTTTTCTCCATTTAAATTCTATAGTCTGTAGATATGCAAACTCTGTATCTCCTTTACCTCTAATTTCAAAGGGACAGAGCTTCGCTCTGCCACAATATATATATATATATATATATATATATATATATATATATATATATATATATATATATATATATATATATATATATATATATATATATATATGTTTCATACTATGGTGTGCTCTCTGCTGGGTCATTTGGGGTGTGGCTGTATTCCATTGTTTGCGTCTGCCTTGTGAGCAAAGTATTATGGGATGTAGGTCTATGTGGATTAGCTGTGAGAGGGCAGGGGGGAATTCCTCCAGCAGCCCCTCCCAAAGACAGTCTACTTCTGGATCGTTTAATACCCGTGTGTCATGCTACTGGAGGAGGTAAAGTTTACCCCGCCCTGAATGCAAAGGTGGGGGGGCGGGGAATTGTCCCGAGTGTTACCTCTGTGTACCTGTGTTTCAATAAAGAGTTCATGTTCCAGCTTGCAGCCAAACGAGTCCTGCCTTGTTCCTGGTTGTACTAATAGGCCAATATCCACTATCTATATTGAGACTGGAGGAAGCGGTATATGATGAAAAACACTCAAGAGTGTGGGACGTTTTGTTACATTAGTGGCAAGCAGTGGGATGCTTCCTGCAGTCTGGGACATCCAAACCTCCGCCTGGATCCAAGATCAGGATAGCAGACTTCGGTCACCCCAGCGGAGATATGAATCTGGCATCAGAGTACCTGGGGCTGCTGCGGATCGTCCTTTCAGTATACACCAGGACTGTGTCTGCGGATGAATACCTAGAGCTCAGGCAGCAGATTCACTGGTATACAACAGGGCAAGTACTTTACAACCCCAGAGCAACGGGTCAGTGACCAGCAGGCATTGCGGATGGCATTCCTGGGACAGCAGCCCCAGGAGCAATGGGTGACTGGAGTTGGACAGGCTGGTCCAGCAAGAGATGGAGCTGCACAATCGTTATCAGGCTCTGCAATAGCACGCAGAGCAGGAATATTTAGGGGGGACAACAGAATGCTCTCCAGAGGGATATGACTTTGGCAGCTCTGGATTGCTGTGGGAGAGCCTTACAAATAGTTTTGTGTTTGGCAATGAAGGGGAACCTACCCTTTAGGAAGTGCGAAAATACAGAAAGGCTATGTTCGGTCTTGCAGGGGTCTCAGAGCTTAAACCTGATCTGGACTATTTGCTAAAGGAAGGAACAGCATCTGGAAAGGGCATACAAGAAACTGCTAGAACACGTTCAGCAGCATGCCAGAGAATTAGCCGTAGAAACTCCAGAGATTGCAGTCTCCAAAGCTGAAGGGCTGACAACAGGGTAGAGCTCTGCCCAGCACCAATAACATCTTCTGGGTTCTACGGACATGAGATGGTGAACCTCTATCCCCAGACACCAGTTCTAGAGACTGGGAATTTAATAGACTTCTCTGCTGATGAAGGACAACCTGGTGAGCCTCCAGCAAAAGAGCTGACATCAGGGGCAAACATCACTGAGCTCTGCCCAGCACCAACAGCAGCATCTGTGGAGTTACCAGAAACTTGTCTAGCTGAAGCACCGACAACTGGACAGAGGGTCTAAGACCTCTACCCCACACCTTCGGCAGTTCCAGAGGCCTAGGGTGAGAAGGAGGTGGTTGCTTCCCAACAGTTTGCCAGGGTGGAGGAGGCGATCCTTCCTCTCCAGAAAAGATCAGGGCACCTGGGAGACAGTACCAGAGACATATTGTCCCAGCAGCCAGATGAGGGTAAGGGGGATGGAGAAGCCGGCTCCCCTTCCCAGCAGCAGACGGCACCCGAGAATGATGACACCAAACCAGCAGAAGAGCTGGCAAGGGAGCAGAGTGCTGCTGGCCTATCCCCTCAACTAACAAAAGATGCAGTATCCACCTGTATACTCCTGGGATGTGGGCAGTCAGCCCAGATCCCCCAACAGCATGATGAAGTGAGCCAAGCCACCCTGTCTTCTTTACAGTTGCTGAAAAGACTCCAGGGAGAAGGGCCAGTCCGCACTTCTCCCCAGCGGTGGGCATGTTCTCTGAGAGAGGCAGAGGTTGGCTGGGTGAGTAATGCTATGTTTGGGCCAATTTGGGGTACTGTGTGGATACCAGCATTGGGGGACTGGAACTACTGACTAACTTCCGAGTCAACCCGTCTGGGGTCTACTCCTGTGTTAGTATTCTGCCTAAAGGGAAGAGATGCAACGGTAATCACTTTGGGCGGGGGCCTGTGGAACCCAGAATCCCTTGGAGAGGTTGAGAAACCCTTGTATCAGCTCCCTATGCACCTCCAATGCCTAAGTCACCCTATGTCAATTAGGGGCACAGGGTGACCGAGAAACCCAGTCTGATCTGTGCTAGTCAGACTCACTGTACAACCACACTGGAATGCTGTATGTATATTGTATATTGTCTCATAGGATGGTGTGCTCTCTGCTGGGTCGTGTGGCTGCATTCCATTGTTCTATTGTTTGTGTCTGCCTTGTGAGCAAAGTATTATGGGATGTATGTCTATGTGAGGGGGGATTCCTCCAGCAGCCCCTCCCAAAGACAGTCTACTATTGGATACCTGTATAAGGAATAGTTCCATCCACTGGTAATATCTGTAATTTTGCGTGCAGTACCGAGGTCCACCAGCAGGTGTCTCCTGGCAGTTTGGAACTGTCAGGAGAGCTTTCCCCTGCTGATGTTATGTCATCTTTGGGTCGCAGTACTGGCATCAAACAGCGGATGGATCCTGGCAGTGTGGAGCAGACAGCATCTCATGCAATCAGGTGTCACTTGAGGCCAATTACAGGCATATAAATACCCAGCAAACACTCACATGTTTGCCTTGGTATCCTCCTTGCGCCCTGACCCACTAGCCTGTAATCTGAGCCTGTATCCGTACCCGTTACCTGATCCCTGATCCCGAGCCTGTATCCGATCCTGAGCCTGTCCTGATCCGGTCCCTCCTGCGTTTCCTGTTCCCTTTTATTCTTGCCTTGTGCCCTGATCCCATTCTCCTTCCACCATCTGCTTATTCCCTGTGCATGACCCCAGCCTGGCTTACGTTTTCGATTACGGTATCCCCATCTACTGTGTATTGTTATTTGTGGGTCACTGGTTGGTTTATTGTCACGTTTTGGTATTGGAGGTGTTTGTGTATTTATGCATCACTAATTTTAATAAACATTTATATTCACTTACATGCCTTTTTGGCTCTCTCTGTGCAGTCCACACAGTCTGGTCTTACCAATTCCAGACAACCTGTGTGTCATGCTACTGGAGGAGGTAAAGTTTACCCCGCCCTGAATGCAAAGGTGGGGGGGGATTGTCCTGAGTGTGTCCTCTGTGTACCTGCGTTTCAATAAAGAGTTCATGCTCCAGCTTGCAGCCAAACGAGTCCTGCCGTGTTCCTAGTTGTAATATGCAGCTAATATCTATATTCAGACTGGAGGAAGCGTTATACGACTAAAGCACTCAAGCGGAGTGTGGGACGTTTTGTTACAGGTATCATTCAGGAGAAGGGTACAAAAGAGTTTCCAAGGCATTAGATATACCATGGAACACAGTGAAGAAGACAGTCATCATCAAGTGAAGAAAATATGGCACAACGGTGACATTACCAAGAACTGGATGTCCCTCCAAAATTTATGAAAAGACGAGAAGAAAACTGGTCAGGGAGCTGCCAAGAGACCCACATCAACATTAAAGGAGTTGCAGGAATATCTGACAAGTGCTGGCTGTGTGGTTTATGCGACAACAATCTCTCGTATTCTTTATATGTCTGGGCTATGGGGTACAGTGGCAAGACGGAAGCCTTTTCTTATAAATAAAAGAAAAAATAAAACATCCAAGCATGTGGAAAAATGTGTTATGGTCTGATGAAAACAAGGTTGAACTTTTTAGCCATAATTCCAAAAGATATGCTTGGCATAAAAACAACACTGTACATCACCAAAAGAACACCATACCCACAGTGAAGCATGGTGGTGGTAGCATCATGCTTTGGGGCTGTTTTTCTTCAGCTGGAACAGGGGCCTTAGTCAAGGTAGAGGTAATTATGAACAGTTTCAAATAACTGCCAAAATTGGCACAAAACCTTCAGGCTTCTGCTAGAAAACTGAACATGAAGCATGGTGGTGGTAATGTCATGGCGTGGGCATGTATGTCTGCCAATAGAACTGGTTCTCTTGTATTTATTGATGATGTGACTGCTGACAAAAGCAGCAGGATGAATTCTGAAGTGTTTCAAGCAATATTATCTGCTCATATTCAGAAAAATGCTTCAGAACTCATTGGACGGTGCTTCACAGTGCAGATGGACAATGACCCGAAGCATACTGTGAAAGCAACCAAACAGTTTAAGGGAAGTAGTTTAATGTTATGCAATGGCCAAGTCAATCACCTGACCTGAATCCGATTGAGCATGCATTTCACTTGCTGAAGTCAAAACTGAAGGGAAAATGCCCCAAGAACAAGCAGGAACAGAAGACAGTTGCAGTAGAGGCCTGGCAGAGCATCGCCAGTGATGAAACCCAGCGTCTGGTGATGTCTATGCGTTCCAGACTTCAGGCTGTAATTGACTGCAAAGGATTTGCAACCAAGAATTAAAAAGTGAAAGTTTGATGGATGATTGTTAATCTGTCTCATTACTTTTGGCCCCTTTTAAAAAGTGGGAGGCACATATACAAACTGTTGTAATTCCTACACTGTTCACCTGATTTGGATGTAAATACCCTCAAATTAAAGCTGAAAGTCTGCAGTTTAAGCACACTATGTTCATTTCAAATACATTGTGGTGATGTATAGAGCCAAAAAGATTAGAATTGTGTCGATGTCCCAATATTTATGGACCTGACTGTATATTAACCTTCATCCCACATATTCCACTCCTTTCCCCAAAGTTTCTCCCCACCAATTCTCCCAAATGTTGTTATAAACTCCTCTCTAGATGTCCACCCTCATACCCTCAGAACTCTTCTCCTGCATTTACTGCTCATTAGGACTTTCCTTTAATATGATTTGCAATACTCCCAACTGAGATGTGAAACACATTTTTAAAACATTCACAGAAACTATTTTAAACAGGCACTAATTAGGTTAAAAGTAGAAATCCTTATAAAACTGCAATAGTGATCAGGAAAGTGCTCATACAGGAAGGAAGGAAAATTAAGAGCCCTTTTACACTGTGCCGCTTAGGGCGTCAGCAGTAAAGCGGCACTATTTTTAGTTTTAACCCCCCGCTAGTGGCCGAAAAGGGGTTAAATCCGCAGCAGCATTTTGCCGGCGGTATAGCAGAACTGTCCCATTGATTTCAATGGGGAGGAGCGGTGATTTCACAGCTCCTTCACCGCTCTCAAGAAGCTGCCGCCAGGACTTTTTCTGACGCCCTGCCAGAAAAAGTCCTGGGGCTTTCACACTGGAGTGAATGGAGCAGCTGTTTTAGGGCAGTTTGCAGGTGCTATTTTTAACGATATGGCGCCTGCAAAACGCCCCCAGTGTGAAAGGGGTCTAAAAGGATATTATATGCATGAGCTGCTGAAACCACCATGACATCCAGCAGACTATAGGTGCAGGAGCATTTTTTTTTATGAACTTGCTGATTAACTTTTCTAAAGGGTTTCTGACAAAATGCCTTTACTTTAACTTTTTGTGTTGTGTTAGATCTAGGTTGAAGAATAAGGCTAAAGTGATTGTAAAAGCTTAATAAAAAAAATTCAAATAATAAACATGTTATACTTACCAGCTCTGTGCTATGGTTCCTCCTCTTCCAGGGTCCCCTGCTGACACTGCCCACTCGTCCTTTTCTGCTTGCTATGGGGGAATTTGTGCACGCTAGATCCCTAGCTGGGCTGTGACTGTCCATAAACACATATAGCATGGCTCCAACCCCCCCCCCTCTGCTCCCTTCTGACAGGATTTGACTGAAAGTAGCAGGAGCCAAGCAGTGGGAGCCACTGCTGCGGAGTCACCTGCAAGAAGAGAGAGATGACTGAAGAGTTGCCGGAGAGGGGCACAGGGCTGGACTGAGATTGGGGCTCAGGTAAGTGTTTAATGGGAGGCTTTGGGGGGGGGGGGGGTAAGCAAAATTTTAAATGTTCTTTTACCTTAATGCAGATTTTTCATGAAGGTAAAAAAAACAATTTTTACCTTTATAACCACTTTTTTACAACTTAATTACACCAAAATAGTTTTTCTTATTAAATAATTTCCCTGCTGTAGTAATTAAGCAGCTCTAACTGCAAAACTCACCCAATACCCAGCACTGCCTGCGATCCAAAGCTGGTAGTCTTCCAGGTTAAAATGACAACAAACGTCACTCAACCCACATGTCATACAGTTCCCCTGGACATTTGGCATGACACAGGAACATGCTGTGTCATGTCATATCAATATGTATAACATTTTGTGTAGCATTCCCCACCCCCCCTCCCCAAAGCAGGCATTAAAACTTAGGTTAATGTCTAATGTTAAGAGTTCAGGTTGAGGATAAGGTATCTATCACAAGTCATGGTGCTTTGCAAAAAGGAAAATAAATAGTACTTTTTCTGACACTGAAAACCAACATACTGCGCTAAACCCTATGCTATACAGTGGAAAGAAAAAGTATGTGAACCCCAGCAGGCACATAGGTAAATATATGTATCTATGCATATGCAGTGCCAAGTACTGTAAACACACACACACATACATACATAATTGCATCATTTAAGTCCATTTAAAACTGAAAAAAAATACATTATATAAATATTAATTTTTTTTTTTTTTAAGTTTTAAATGGACTTAAATGATGCAATCATGTTGTTTTGATTCACGAGATTCAGTATACAGTTTGTTTGCACTTTATCTCACTACACTACTGTGGGTGTGTGTGTGCGCGCGCGTATATATATATATATATATATATATATATATAAAACCGAACGTATAAGTGTATAAATAAAGTGAAACTGGTGAAATAAAGCTATAGTGCGTGAATATACTGCACTGATAATGAATCAATGCAACATGTTTAAATCATAAGGTCCATTTCAAAACATAATTAAATCTTGTCATGGTGACCCAAAACGTGTTCATGTGTCCACACACTGGTGCTCCTCCTATGTGAATCTGTTCACCTTAGAGCGTGTGACCTCATAATTAAGTCCAGTTAAAACACGCTTGTGAACCACCTCTGGGTTCTGTGAATACTGTGGAATCCTGGGCTGCCCAATAGGGCTGTCTCCACATACATATAAAATATATAGAAAGGCTAGCTAGTGTGATACCATTTAAATTAATTAAATTAATACAGTTTAAATAAAATTTTATTTAACAATGATCCCTCTCTAGGGTACTCACATTGTAAAGGTGCTTTAGTGCACCACTCTACTTTATCGACACGCGTTGGGGAGGGGGGGACAGGAAGTGCAGGAGACAGCTGGTCTGTCTCAAGTTGGAGGGACATACGATCTCAACATTTTATGCTTACTGTAGAGTGGTGCACTGAAGCACCTGTACCCTGGAGTACCCTGGAGAGGGATCATTGTTTAATAAAATTTTATACTAAACGGTATCACACTATCCAGCCTTTCTTTATATTTTATATGTATGTGGAGACAGCGCTATTGGGCAGCCCAGGATTCCACAGTATTCACAGAACCCAGAGGTGCTTCACAAGCGTGTTTTGACTGAACTTAATTGTGAGGTCACACGCTCTAAAAGGTGAGCGGATTCACATAGGGGGGGAGAACCAGTGTGTGGACACATGAACACGTTTGGATCACCATGGAAAGATTTAGACCGCTTTCACACTGGGAGGCATTTTTCAGGTGCTTTATCGCTAAAAATAGCGCCTGAAAATGCTTCATCTGCAATCCCAGTGTGAAAGGACGTAAAAAAAAAAAGAAGTCCTGCAAGCACTTTTTTGAGGCGCTATAGGAGCGGTGTATACACCACTCCTAAAGCGCCCCTGCTCATTGAAGCCAATGGGCAGGGCCACCTCGGCAGCGGCGCTTTGCGGGCGCTTTTAACCCTTTATTCGGCTGCTAGCGGGGGTTAAAAGCGCACTGTCAACGGCCAAAAAGCGCCTCTAAAACGACACTCCCGTGCTGTCAGTGTGAAAGAGCTCTTAATTATGTTTGAAATTAACTTTAATTTAAACCCGTTGCATTGATTCATGAGATTCATTATCAGTGCAGTATATCCACTTTCAGACCGGACCAATTTGCAGCCAAAAGGACCAGGCCCCTTTTTGCGATTCGGCACTGCGTTGCTTAACTGACAATTGCGCGGTCATGCGACGTGGCTTCCAAACAAAATTGGCGTCCTTTTTTCCCCACAAATAGAGCTTTCTTTTGGTGGTATTTGATTGTCCCTGCGGTTTTTATTTTTTGCGCTATAAACAAAAATAGAGCGACAAGTTTGAAAAAAAGACAATATTTTTTGCTTTTTGCTATAATAAATATCCCAAAAAAATATATAAAAAAACATTTTTTTTCCTCGCAATTAGCGATTATTGATTGGTTTGCGCAAAAGTTATAGCATTTACAAAATAGGGGATAGTTTTATAGCATTTTTATATATTTTTTTTTTACTAGTAATCAGGATCAGCGATTTTTATTGTGACTGCGACATTATGGCGGACACATCGGACATTTTTGACACATTTTTGGGACCATTGTCATTTATACAGCAATCAATGCTATTTAAATGCATTGATTCCTGTATAAATGACACTGGCAGTGAAGGGGTTAACCACAAGGGGGCAGTGTAGGGGTTAAGTATGCCTAGGGGTGTGTTTCTTAGTGTGGGGGGGGGCGTGGCTGTCAGCTAGTGAATGCTGATCTCTGCTCCAATCACAGGGAGCAGAGATCGGCGTCACTAGTTGCAAGGCAGAATGGGGAGATGCTGTTTATTTCTGCATCTCTCCGTTCTGCCTTCCCGTGAGACGATCGCTGGTGTCCCCGCGGCGATCGAGTCCGCGGGACCCGCGGTCGGCCTCACGGGGTCCCGACCGGTGCGGGAGCGCGCCGCTCCCGATGGCACGGACGGCAGTAAGGAGGGACTTATATATATACGCCCTCCTGCCTGTCCGTGCCATTCCGCCGACGTATATCGTCGTGCGCCGGTCGGGAACCGGATATTCATGCAGCATTGCACTTTATTTATGCACTTATAGGTTCAGTTATTATATATATAGTTTTTTTATGTTTTAAATTGACTTTATGATGTAATCATGTTTTGATTCATGAGATTCATCATCAGTATGCCATTTGTTTGCACTTTATCTCACGATATATAGGCACGAGCTCATGGGACGTGATCAATGCTAGCAGCTGTCCACATAGGAGTTTAAGTTATTTCAGGATTGGTAGTTTGCAAGGTTTCCTTAGATTTATCTGTTGCACATAGGGGAGTATGTTTGTTTTATTTTAAATCCTGCACTTCTCTTTTAAGATAACAAACCGTTTTCATTTCTTCTGTTTTTACTGAACACGCCCATTAAACATTCACAGTGCTGGAGGAAAAAGTAAGTGAACCCATAGGCTACTTCAACAAAAAAAAGGTTCTTGAACCTAAAGCCCAATTCATGAAATGAGTTTGGAGGTAAGGTCTACAGCTACTTTGATTGATAAAAGACTTTCAAACATTTTAAGACTGCTGTTTATAAGAAGCATCAGCTGATGTGAACCATACCTTGCAAAAAGGAGCTCTCTGAAGACATACATATTTGAACTGCATAAAGCTGGAAAGGGATACACAGCAATCCTAAAGTGTTTAGGCATCCATTAGTTGACAAATTGTCTATAAAATGGACAGTTTAGTAATGTGGCTAATATTCCTAGATGTGGCTACCCAGCCAAGATGACTCCAAAAAGGCACAACACAGAATCCTCAATGAGGTAAAGAAGAACCCACGGGTAACAGCTAAAGGCTTGAAGACATCACTGGAACTGGCAAATTTCCTTGTTCATGAGTCCACCATATGCAAGTCTTTGAACGTAGAGATGCTGTGGAATGATCTCAAGAGAGCCGTGTGCACCAAACATGTGTTGAGCCAGTTTTGTAAAGAGGAACGGTCAAAAATTCTTCCGGAGCGTTGCTCAAGTCTGATCCAGAGCTACTGAAAGCGTTTGCTTGAAGTCATTGTTGCCAAAGGAGATTCAACCATCTATTAACTCCAATGGTTCACTTACTATTTTCTTACAGCCCTGTTATATTTTTAATGGGTGTGTTCAATGAAGACACGAGAAATTGGAATTTTGTGTGTTATTAGCTTAAAGCAGACCTTCAGTCATTTTTTCCAACTTCCCATTCATTAAATCTTCTGCCCTTGTTGTTTTAACTTTGGATAGTAAAACATTATTTTTTTCTTCCAGTAAATACCTTATACAGCCCACTTCCTGTTTTTTGTCTAGTAAACAGCCTAGGCTTATGACATCATGCATAGCTCTCTCTCTCACTCTCGTGAGAGTTTGCCAGCAAGGGAGGGGGGGATGAGTCATAAAAAGGCCAATGTGAGCTGTAGGTGTGCCTTTGTGTTTCTGTGTAAATCCAGGAAGTGAACAGCAGCAGCTTCAGCTGCCCACAGTTAAAATGGCTACAGCCAGACTCCGGGGAGGCAAGTACAGGATCACAGTATATATAAAATATGCAAAGTGGTTGTAGGGAAGCTTCAGAATGGCAAAGATGTTATTACAAATAATGCGAGCAGACTGCAGTTCCTCTTAAAGTACATAGTGTTTGTCTGTTGTGACTTAGATGAGGATCAGATCGCATTTTATGCCAAATTTCAGTTAATCTAGTTAATTCCACTCTTTCTTGCCAATGTATACCAAACAAATGTATTTTTTTTTTAAATTTTGCTAAAACAAACAATTTAAAGCAAATACTATTTTTGTAGATATTAGTTAAAATTTATGTAAACCCTAAGATCTCACGCACACTGGCCTCTTCTAAACACCTTTCTCCATGCAGGAGAAAAGCAGCGTTAAAAACATGCCTAAAGCCGCATTCAAACATGTTCATTCTTTTGGCCAGAAAATTAACTCTTTAATTTATTCTGGTCACTTTAGCTGATCAACGCTCAAGAAATAAATACGCCAGGTGTTTAGGCATGTTTACACGCTTGTAGGCACATCAGGTGTTTTTTCTGCCTAAATGCCCCTCTACTGGATGGAGTCATCTGTTAGATATTTTTATTCAGCCTGAATGAAAAATATGTGTGTATGACCAGATTAACAATGAATGTCTCTTATTTGCCTCTTATCTGTCGATTTTGCTTGTGCTCTCTGCTTGTGCATAAGGGGTTAAGAAGATGAAAAAGGGGTAGGGCAATGGGGAGAGGTATGTGTTCTTTCTAGTGCATCAGAAATTAAGTAGGCAGTGCTGACAACACATGCTTTTGAATTCAAAACATGTTGTCATGTTTAAAAGTAAGGTAGGGGGCACACTAAAGTTCTGGTACATCAATAGTTTTTTTTCTGTACTTGGAATATTTAAAACAATAAAACATGAGGAAATGTGAATTTACTGCATAAATGTATTAACTATGTTGTATTTATTTTCTCCACTTTCGCCATATGCTTTAAGCCATTTATACTTGTAAACATGATAGATATGGACACTATTTAGTATTAAACACACATCCTGACAGATTCAATCATTAAAGGCCTTGCAAATGAGTAAATTTACTGTGTTTAGGCTTATCCTTCCATAGCTCATGAACAAAGACTAGCGTTTGCCCTTTCTGGAGACAAGTAGCTGTGTATTAATGATTCAGAAGCACTGAATTAGGACCGTGCAAAGGCTTGTCAAAGAAATGTTAGAAGCACTCGCACATTAACAGAAGTAATAGGTTACAAGAAAAAAAATTAAGGAAACTCCACAAAGAAAAGCACACAGTAACAATACGATTAGTGCTGGTTACTAATACAGCGGCACTGAATTACTACTAGAGGGGTCTAGAAGCAATTCTAGAGTAAGTACACTTCAGGCACTGCTGAAAGGAAGGGCAGGACTCACCACACTGTCACTCTGTGGCTTAGACCATTTGGTATGGTCCAAAGCAAAAATAGTGTACTCAGAGAGTAAAGCAGGCTCTGCTATCATCCCGGCCAGAAGCTGCCATTCAATGCAATGGAATGAGGAAATAAATCATCAGACAGCAAGAAACAAGGAAATGTTCATTTAACATTATGCTTCCAAGTTAATGGAGGATTTCACATTTCACCACAACACAAGCATGTAGAAAAATCAGTCACAAAAGCATGTAGAAAAATAATAGTCATAAAAGCATGTAGAAAAATCATAGTCATAAAAACAGGTGTTGCACCCCAATTTAGCTATACTGTCTGCTCTTGTTCAGAAATTGTAAAATTAGTTGCTTCCCATTTCCCCTGGGCACATGTTCATAAATATTCATGAATTAATGTATTCAAATATTTAAAGAAACAGAATAAAAAAGGAAAAATGTATAATATATACTGTGCATATGTATGAACAAGTACAGGGTATATAGGGGTCCCAAAAGTCTGGATCCATAGGCATCAAGTTATTAGAAATCATAACTTACATCCGTTTGTTGGTGTATCAGAATCAGCGCAGTACAACCATCTCTGCATCTAACAGATTTTTGGGACACCCTGAATATTCGTTGACACACCCACGCATATTTTGATATTCTGTCAGGTTTTTGTTGCTCTTCATGTTTCTCCATCACTTTTTACCAACTGCATTACTGTGAAGACTTTGCCATTGTCCCTCTCTGCACTCGTTACACATTCCTTTGGCAAATTTGCCAGAAATATGAAGACACCGTCATAAGGTTTATAAAAGAAATGCACCCATCTGCACAAAGTCCAATGGGAGTGATTCAGGGCCATTAAAAGGGGCTCTCTGAGGAAATTAACTGCACTGACTTCTGGAGTAATCCAGAACAGTTGAGGAAAGCGGAAAATATTGATGGACCCATAGGGTTATCTCACAGGTATTGCCATCTTAAAGTATTTATGCTAATATAAATTTGGTTCCTGGGCAGGCAGGTTCTAAATCTCAAAGGATTTCCATGGTCGTCTTGGCTTGTAGTGTAATGTAACAAAGAACTGAAATTGAAGTGCCACACCACTGCTAAAAAGATCCAGATACGTTATTCCAATAAAAGTCAGGGGGAAAATCCAAAATGTTTCCAATGCATTTCGGGGGTCCAAGAGCACCCCTTCATCAGGGTTGAATGACTACAATGTGAATAGACAATAATTGAACTGGACCTTTAAAAGGTACTTTTCCTGTGTCATTACAAGCCCAGGCCTTTTCAGCAGCTGGCTTGGCTGCCAAACCAACTGCTGAAAAGGCCTGTGCTTGTAACCGCATTAGAAATGCCAATAAAGTGTTTGTTAAGCCATATAAGCAAGTCTATGCCAGTCCCTCTGTTAGAGCCTGGCATAGTGCATGTCTTTATGAAAACGAAGCGTGTAAATACCGATTTAGAGCTATCTTCAGGCCAGTCACGTGACTCATGGCCGCTGTACAGCTCAGATGGATGGCTTCTGCAAGAGGGGGTCGAGATCTCCCTCCGACGTCAGCTGGGCAGGTCACGTGGCCGCTCAGCCCCTCCTGCAGTAGCCCTAGAAACCAACATTAACGAGACGGCCTGAAGATCACTCTTAACAGGTATTTACAAGCCTTGTTTTTATAAAAGAATACTAAAGTGTGGTATGCCAAGCTATAATAGAGGGGCTGGCAGTGACCATTTAAAAAATTTTATTTGTACTATTTGAGGCGGGGGTGGCGACAGAGACACAGAAGCTGACAGGCAGGGAGGAGGTGGTGTATTTAATATGTATTGTCACAGTGTCTCCCAGTGTTAGTTCTCCCGCAGCCCGCTCTAAAGAGTGGACTGGGGCAGACTGACGCTGGTTAAGACCCGTTTTGGTAGTGGAAAGCTTCTTGAGGATGCAGAGAAGTGTTTGTGGAGTGGGGATATGTCCGCCAGCGAAGGGTCCCTGTGCAATGCACAGACGATCGTCTGGGGGGGATGTGTTTGCTCTGCAAAGACATGATAGGTTACGGGGGATGTACGCTTGTGTGCCCCTGTGTGTCTGATCAGCACATGGGGGGGCTATGGCGTGTTCCTGCAGATAATCTCCCATCCTCAGGATGGATAGAATAATCCGGGTATGCATTTTTCTCTGAATAAGGATTCACACCAATAGTAAAAATGGCAGTCTTTGAATTGTTATGGTCAGGGACAGCATCCATGATTGCAAGGCCAGTCATGCAGATTTCTTTGTATAGCTGAAGATGATGGCTTACAGAGACAGGGGGTGGGAAATCATACACACTGCCCCTGCCCAGACACACCCATAAGACTCCCCTAGTCATTGTTCATTGGTTGAGATTTGTATAACTCCTTCTGTTTGCCTTTGTTTGGCTGATTTGTGAAGCAACCAGGCTCTATTGTTATATAGATAAAGATTGCAAGAGATAAAGAGAGCTGTGGAGCTAAGGATGTAAGGATGGTGGTCATGTCTGTGTTACTTGAGAAGATACGAGAAACAGGGTTGTACTAAGATGCATTATACCAAAAGGCTGAAAGTGACATTGAGTACGTGCAGTGTATAGTGGAATTTCCACGACAGTGAGGGGGAGAGATGAGAGCAGAGCTGGGCTGCAAATGACAGTGGGACGTACACTGACCACGGTAGTCAGGGCTCAGCAGCCCTGGTTTTCGTGGTCAGCGCAGAAAGGGGGACACAGGAAGTGGCAAAAACAGACAGTTTTTTACAGTTTAGAGAAGGGCAGATTACATAGCACAAGCACTGTGCTGTTTAATCTGCTTTAACCTCCCCGACGGTAAATCCCGAGTGAGGCTTGGGGTGGATTTTCAGCACCAAAAGTGGTAACCCCGAGCCACACTCGGGATCACATCGCAGGATCCTGGTTCCTGGTAAAGTTACTTACCTTGTCCCCTGGATCCTGAGATGTCTCCCCGTAGTGTGCAGTGGCTGTGTCTCCGCTCGATCTATCAGAGAAGCCAGGCTCCGTTCCTTGCAAGAGTTGCGACGCACAGGGACAGAGATCGGCGCCAAATTCAAAAAGTGAAACACACACAGTACACTGTAATCTTACAGATTACATTACTGCATAAAATAATTTCACATCCCCTGTGTCCCTTGTGGTTTGTCCAGTGCCCTGCATGCAGTTTTATATTTTCAATACTATTCTTTATGCCTGGAAACTGAAGATTGTCCATAGCAAACAAAAAACTGTCCCTTTACATCAAAGCGGTTTTAGACCAGCTAGAAAACAGCGATAATAAATTAGAATCACTTGCAGAATTGAGCGATAGTGATTTGTGGGGAAATTCGTCATCAAACACTGAAAGTCATGACAGCGACAATTCTGCAACTGAGCAAATTTCTGTGTTTTGGATTTGATTACATTATTGAATAATTTTTATTATTATATTATTATTAATATTTGTTATAATTATTTATAGTTATATATTATATTTTAAATTTATGATTTCGTGTTTCAAACTTTATCATACCCAGGATGTCTACTAGACTCTTGTTTGGACAGATTTAAGTGTGTTATTCCTAAGAATTACAGGTCTACAATATAAAAATGCCAAATTTCCAGGCAAAAGAATTGTACAGCTTCAGCATCAAAAATCTGAAATAATCATACCACCAGGAAGGTAAAGGGGCCGGGATCTTTATTTTTTTGGGTTAACAAACACTTTAAAGATTCAGTTTACTTCTAGACTATTCATAGTGTTGTTAATAAAGCGCTGATAAAGGGGGCGTTCTTGAACCCAGAAACGTGTTGGATACTTTTTGGATTATCCCTCAGACTTTTTTTGGAATAAAGTTGGATCTGGACCCATTATGGTGCTTCAATTTTAAGATTTTAATTTGGTATTTTAATGTGGTATGGTGATTCAATTTTAATTTTTGTTGGATTAATCCAGAAGTCAGTGTAGTCAATTTCCTTGTAACAAAAAGTGAAACTAAATAAAAGTAGTGCACACATTGGTTTTCTGGCTAATATAAAAAGTAGAAGTATAAGTATATTATGACATTAAAAGCTAAAAATGTCTTATTTAAATAACACCTTTCCTCTTTATGAAACTAAAATTGGTTTCCAAAGGCAAAAAAAGAAACTGAATGCCAATATGTTACCTTCCATGCCTGAGAAACCTCTATATTTCCAACCACTGTACATGTGCCTTCTCTGCCTTCGCTCTTACAAGGGACTCCTGAGGGCAGAAATATTGGAACTGCTACAGCAGACATGTTTTAAAACATGTAGGAATCCTGATCTGCCATTCTCATCCTTCATTAACAACCCAACTAATTAGTGACCCAGAGCAAATATGCAATACTGTAGTAAATTTGTAGAATTGTTCTGGGTCACTGAAGCATATGCTGGCAAGCATTTTGAAAAATGTTGTTACGATTCAATGAATATCACAGATTTATCAGTATTGAAATAGGGGCACCCAAAATAATTATTCACATGTGGAAAGCACATCACTGCAATGCAGATCTACTGAAGTTTAGAACAAATGAAATATGCAATAGTAACCAACTTCTTGGAAGTGAAAATATTACAAACACATTTAAAAGAGAAGTATGGGTTTGTTTGTATTTTTCGCAGAATACTTACTTAGTTGGATGCAGCATCGGTTCGGTTTTGCATCTGTCCCTCGCCGGCTCTAACACTGAGAACCAAGGGATCAAACACCGCCGATCGATCGGTTTTTAGAGCTCCCTGAGCAGATGAGCAGAGAGCTGGTGACTGTCAGTCACTCTCTGATTCCACCCCCCCCCCCCCCCCCCCCCCCCTGGAGTGCTGGGCTGTGGAGGGGGCATGAGCGATGACTGGCCGGCTCAGGCTCTCAGCGGCTTTGGTCAAGTGAGGGAGCCTAAAGCAGCATTTTTTTTTTCAGGCAACTGCAGGTATTCCAGCCCTAAGCAAAATGTAAAAAAAAACAACCAAAAAAAAAAACACACACAGTATAGTAGAAATCAGCAATACATACACTTTCCCTGCGTTTTATCCCTTCAAAAATGTTGCAGACAAGAAGCAGCTTATCTACCAAAAATACAGCGTGCGTCCAAATTCCTGTTTGAGCTGACAACACAGTGCTTTTGCTGCTGAAGTTGATAACATTACTATCAGCCTTTACCAGAGGCTACACTACAGAACACCTCATTCGCTCTGCAGCTCTATAACATACTGTTCTGTAGTCCAGCATCAGAGAATCTGGCAAGGCTGATAACTCTGCTTGGAACTTCAGCACAACAGAGCAATCAACTCAAAACAGAAATTTAGATTTCAGTAGGATCTACAGGCATTTTTATGTGCTTGCAGCATTTCTAAAGAGACAGATCACTGGGAATGTGAATGTAGTAATGTAACAAATGTTTTTATTTGTCACAGACACACTTTATTGCTAGCAAGACTATTAAGGAAAAGCTGTACAGAGAGTAGTACCAGATCTGGCATTGCTGACGTCTTTCTAAAAACACTAGTTACCTCTAGTGCATCTAAGCTTGCAAGTCAGAGTGAATTAACAACTCCTTATCTGTAAAGGCATTAAAATTTTCATGGGAAAGAGGCGACAGTAATGTGTGTATTGATGTCACTCTATCTTGTTTCAAGGCATACAATGTTATACCCTCCCTAGGTTTCCATTACTATTGAAAAATGCTTGGTGGGTCCTTAAAAATGTACTTGAATAGTTAATACTCTTCTAATTCTATTTACTGTATATGAAAAAAGCTGCTTGCAGGACTTTTTTTTCTGTCCTGCAAGCGCATCGCCCGTGTGAAAGCGCTCAGGCTTTGCAGAAGAGGCAGTTTACAGGTGCTTTTTTAGGCACTATTTGTAGCGCAAAAACACCTGTAAAATGCCTCAGTGTGAAAGGGGTCTTATAGAAGGACAAATGTGAATGTATCCATCATATATACAGTATGCGTGTTTTGCTATTGTACACACAAATGTTACATTTTTACAGAAACACAGGAATGTAGTGAATCATATGGGGTTGTGTGTCCTGACAGCGCAGTTTAAAGCACCTTTTTACACCTACTTTTGGGAGTCCGCCTCACTTTCCAATGCTGTGACCACAGAAAAATACTAATCTGACAGGGGCTCCAACCTAGTTATACTTTACTTTTATTTCTCATTAGAAATATTTTTGCTCACTTTTTGTCCTAGTGGCCACAACAAACGAAGCAGTGAAAATGTGTCCAACAACAGCAGAAAAAACTGCTTTCGTTTTTTTTTTTTTCAGGCTTTTATTTAATTTATTATTATGGTAATCCTGTGAATAACACACTTCCTGTTCCTGTGTGGCTACGATCACTCCTCCACTGTATTTAAAATCCAAAATGAACTTCAAACAATGCCTGTCTTGGCTCTTCTTCTGTAGGATGGGGAGATTACTATTACACAGAGGAAATGGAACGTATTTTTGTTTTTCTTACAGCTCTGGGCTTTGATAATACAGGAATTATGAAGGACACTGCATTTCTGAAAGGGAGCGTTTTATTTTGGAATTAAAGAAACTATATACTGTAGTGTTTTAAGAATCCACACATTTTATTTATAGGTTCTCCCTCTACATATCGGATATACAGCCATACCCCAGCTGTATAAGGGACCATGTACAAATGTATCTGTTTAGGAACACATAAAACTGACCTTCTTGGTTTATCGGTCATTAATGACTATTCTGATGAGCCTAGCTATCTTCATCTCTATCCACAAAAAAAAAAGAAAAATGTGTGATGAAAAAAATCCAGCCTGCCTAACACCTGGAGATTTTCCACGCACATTTTATTTCTCTGCTCTGCCAATACCGTATGTTTTTCAGATATACAGTACATATGAAAACTTACATTTTATATAAACAATACACTTCTCATATTTTCTCCATTTTGGTCTGTTAAATATACCATTACAATAGTTTTAATTGTATCTGTTGTACAAGTGCAAAAATAAAAATAAACAAAATAGCTGTTCATCCAGACAGAAATCCTGTGAGATGACAAATTTCGGTACGCTCCGCTTCTGGACTGTAGATAGTTGGCCTCGTTCCCTGTGTTCTCAGTGGACTACAAAACACCCCTCTCTGGAGAAGAGAGGGGGGTGATATGTAGTCCTAACACACTCCCTGTCCTACGGTGACAACATTGCTCACTGCAGTTGTCACCCTAGGACAGAAAGTATGAGGACGGCAGGATTAACAGTTCGAAAAAATGAAAACCAACATAGCTGCAATACTATCAATTTTTGTTCTTGGGTTTACATACATGTTAACGTAAAACAAATCTTAAAAGAGAAGTATGGAATTTTTTTAAAAAATCATACTTATCTAGGTGGATGCAGCATCGATCTGAAGCTGCAACTGTCCCCCACCGGCTCCAAGACTGAGAACCGTGCGATCAAAGTCCCCCGTTCACTCAGTTCTCAGAGCTCCATGAGCAGAGAGATGGGGACTGTCATTCTCTGGCTCTCTGCTCTGCCCTCCCAAGCTCACTGGAGCGCTGGTCTGTGGAAGGGTCAGGAACAGCCGGCTCAGGCTCTCAGCAGTCTCAGGTCAGGCTCTCACCAGGCATGGGGGTGTTTCCGGACCATATGGTCACAATCTTTCACGAGACAAGACTGGCTCTGTGACATCAGCATTAAGCAGACTTCAGCCCACTATCTGCTGAAAACGGTTCACAGGAGTGCAGAATGAACTGCTATGTAAAGCCTGTATTAAATATGTGTAGGGGGCTGCTGTATTGTTCATAACAAATTCAGAAAAACAGTAACCTCTTTGCAGTTTCTGATAACACATCATAGTGACCTTTCACCAACATTAAAGCTGCTTGGAAACATTGGTTTTCTATCCATGATAGGGAAAGGTACTTTTCATAGGAAACCTGTACTGAGAGAAATACAGAAGCTAGCTTCCCATTTCTGACTTTTTCAAACACTGATCTGTGAGTAGGAAAAAAAACTCCAAAGCAGCAAGAACTCCTGATCTGCTTACTAACTGAGTCTAGAAAAGTAGTGAGGCATCTGGAAACCAAGCAACAGGTATTTTCCAAATACAGAAATGTGATCTACTGATTTATGTAAAGGTGAAAATTAATCATAGGACAGCAAATCCTCCTACAGTCTGCATAGCAAACAGCGATCCTGTAATGGCTGATATGAAAACAGACTGACATGCTAAGAATAGATTACCAACCTCTTTGTCAGGAGTTGCTGTACTCTCATCCTGCTGATCTGTCATTGAAGAAGTGCGACTCCTGTTTCCCGATGACGCTGATCTTGGATTACCCTAATACACAAAAGATCTTTTAGTAAGCAGTCTCAATTCAACCTATGGATCCCATATACTCATATTCTTACAGTAAAATTTTGGTTCTGCCTGTATTCAAAGCAAAAATAATATAGTATTATAGAATAATAGTAAACTGGTCATATTATCCACTTGATCTCCAGAAGATTTATCCCCCTTCATGACCAGGCCATTGTTTGCTATACGGCACTGAGGCACTTTAACTGACAATTGCGTGGTCATGCAGCACTGTACATAAATTAAATTTATATATTTTTATTCCCACAAATAGAGCTTTCTTTTGGTGGTATTTGATCTACACTGGGTATTAATTTTTTTGTGCTATAAACAAAAAAAAAAAAAAAAAACGTTTTACTTACTGCTATAAAGCATATCCAATAAAAACAAAATGTTAAAAAAATAATTTATTTCTTCATAAATTTAGGCCAATATGTGTTCTGATACATATTTTTGAAAAAGAAAAATCCAAATAAGCGTATACTGAGAGGTTTGCGCAAAAGTTATAGTGTTTACAAACTATGGGATATATACTGGAATTTTTATACTAGTAACAGCGGCGATCAGCCACTTCTAGCGGGACTGTGATATTGTGACAATCTGACACTAACACTTTGTGGGAACCAGTGACACCAGTGCTCATTTTACTAAGGGATGTGATAGATTTTATTCCCTGCATTGCAGGGAAGAAAAAGAAAACGGCACATCCCCTCTGACAGGATGGAGCTCTTCATTGTTTACATAGGCAGAGCTCCATTCAGCCTGTCTCCTCGCCGATCAGCGGCCATCCATTGGCAGGCAACCACTAATCAGCTTCTGCTGTGACTAATTACAGCAGTAGCGGCGCGCTGGCGGCACACAATATGATGAATGCATTTCTGGTCATTCTGGTAAATTAAGATAAGTATTTGTCTACATGTAGACATACTTTGCCATCTGTGATATTTTTCTACCTACTACAAACATTACTTTGCATTTCTTGATAAAATGGATTGCTTTACAAGGTGGGCTGCCCGCTTTTTATCGGGAGCCATTATGGATGGGACTGTCATAATATTAAAAAGTCCTTACTGCCTGGCTATGCACAATATCATTGGTTTTCTGCTGCCAATCACCAATAGCCATCTCTACAGGGCTGTATGCAACCATTATCCTTGCTGCCATCCACTAACATCTTTTGCTGCTGACGTTGGTCAACTAGATGGTGATAAATAGGAGGAAGTTCTGAAGGCTTGCTCCTTGAATGTGACCCAAACATTGACACCAGCGCTATATTAATTTTGAGGGTGTGCTATACCTCTCAGATTACACACTATGGGACTGCCGTCTACGCCAATGTGCACTAGGTGTAAGCTGGACCACAGTGATTTGATGTCAAGTGTCACTTCCTTTAGACCTCAAATCTTGTTTGCTTAATCTATTAGACGAGTTTGAATGGGAAAATCATACTAGAGGCACCAATAGAATGGAAAAGTTTATTTACCAGTATAGAGGGTGTTCACGCAAATATGGCGAAATTTTGGAACGTATGGTTAGATGTGCCTGGGCTTGCCCTGGTAGATCTGACCATGAATAGGCTTCTGGGCCTTAATGTGGGCTAATTTTATAATTTGAACTCCATATGGGTATAGTGTTGACAAGGTCATGTATTTTCTTTATGTCAGTTGCATTATATTTGTGTTGATTGCTTTTTGATGTATACATTCTGTAGTCACTGTCAGCACGAATCTGGTTTATTTTTGTATAATGTACAGTATATGCGGTTGGCTATGTTCTACAACAGTCTGGGATCACTATATTTTGCATTGCTTCTACTAAAATAGTCTTGTTGCCATTTCAGTTTCTCACAGAGGATTTTATGCTACTCCCTAGTAAGTCCTCATTCAAACAGGACGTTGCACAAACTCTCCTAGAAACCTTTCTTCCTGGCAGCAGCAGTTTGTCAGGAAAAAATGCCTGACGCTTGTAAAAGTGTCTAACACTTAGGCCGGTTTCACACTGGGGCGGTGGGGGCGGTGGGGGGGGCGGTGGTAAAGCAGCGATATATTTAGCGCTGCTTTACCATCGTTTTAGCCGCAGTATTCGGCCGCTAGCTGGGTGGTTTTAACCCCCGCTAGCAGCCGAAAAAGGGTTAAAACCCCCCGCAAAGTGCCACTGCAGCGGCGCTTTGCCAGTGGTATTGCCGCGGTATTACCGCGGTGTCCCATTGATTTCAATAGGTAAGAGCGGTAAATACACCGCTCCTTCACCGCTCCAAAGATGCTCCAAAGATGCTGCCAGCAGGACTTTTTTTACCGTCCTGCTAGCGCACCGCTCCAGTGTGAAAGCCCTCTGGCTTTCACACTGGAGTTAAAGGACCCGCTTTTTTCAGGCGCATTACAGGCGCCATTTTTAGCGCTGTAGCACCTGAAAAACGCTTAGGTGTGAAAGGGGCCTAAGGCCTTAATTCATTTCATTGGCCAGAATAATTTTAAAAAGCAACACTAGAGCTTGTCAGGCCTTTTTTTGTAATGAAAAAGCGCTTGAAAAACTCCTCAGTGTGAAAGCAGCCTTAGTGGGATGGGCAAGTGATTACAAGTCCCTTTAAGGCCCCTTTCACATCTAAGCGTTTTTCAGGCGATACATCGCTAAAAATAGCGCCTGAAAAAAAAACGGGTCCTTTAACTCCAGGTCGTTTAAATCTAAGAGATTTGAACATGTATGGCCAGCCTATGGGGCAATCGAACGTTTTAGAGTTGTCCCCAGAACAAGGTAACAGGAATCTCTAATGTGGATACTTGTTCTGTGGACATCTGTCTAAAGCTTCATACACACGATCAAAAAGTTGCATGAAAAATACAGCTTTAGAAGTGATCACATGATAATTCAATCATTAGTACACAGCCAATCACGACAGTTCATCCAAAATTATCTGAAGGGACAAACACGAAAATGTTTCTCGTACATTATCAGAACGTACGACTTTTGCATCAGTGCACTATTCATCCAAAACAAAATCGGAAGAGCAAGACTACGCATGCTCGGATACAAAAGAGTACATTTCAATGCAATAAAACACGTTACATCACTTCAAAAGTTGTATTCTGTGGAACGAGAATTTTCACAAGTCTAGTAACCCATTTATTTGAGATTGTTCTTCTCATCGTGTGTACGAGGCTTAAAGTTATTGTAAAATCCTGTTTAAAAAAAAAAAAAACACAACACACAAACATGTTATACTTACCTGCTCTGTGCAGTTGGTTTTGCCCACAGCAGTCTGGATTCTCCTTTTCTCGGGCCCCTCTTCGCTGCTCCTGGCACCTCCCTCCTGTCGAGTGCCCCCACAGCAAGCAGCTTGCTATGGGGGAACCCAAGCCGAGTCACAGCTATGTGCGTCTATTCAAACACAGAGCCCTGACCTGGACCTGCCCCCTCTCTCACCTGATTGGTTAACTGACTTTGATTGACAGCCGCGGGAGCCAATGGTGCCGCTGCTGTGTCTCAGCCAATCAGGAGGAGAGTCGCTCGTGGACATCGCTGGAGAGAGATGGGGGCTCAGGTAAGTAATTAGGGGGTGCTGGGGAGGCTGCTACACACAGAAGGTGGTTTTATCTTAACCACTTAAGGTAAGGATTTGCCTCCTTAACGACCAGGCCATTTTTTGCGTTATGGCACTGCGTCACTTTAACCACTTCACAGCTGCCATAACCCTACCATTTTTGGGAACGCCGTGCGTTTCTCTTTAAGATAAGTGGTCTCCGCAACAAATTTTCCGCAAGATCAATTATCGGTGGTGGGACCCGCCAGTAGCGACGGAGACGATCGCGTCCTCTCCCATTAATGCCTGGCTGCCGACTGAGGGGGGAAGATGGCCCCTGCTCGGCTCCATGGCATGGGAGGGCAGAAGTGACGTGTGACTCTTAAAAAAGGAAAACATTTATTTTATTGCATTTTAGTGTAAATATGAGATCTGATGTATTTTTGACCCCAGATCTCATATTTAAGGGGTGCTTTTTTTTCCTATTAGGAAAAGGGATGTTTACATTCCTTGCATACGTAATAAAAATGACGCAAAAATTATTTTTTGAAAAAAATTGTCAAAATAAAACAATTAAAGTAAAATAAATAAGAAATGAAAAAAAATTTTTTTTTAAAACCACACGTGAGGTATCACTAAGATCGTTAGAGCGAGAGCAATAATTCTAGCCCTAGACCTCCTCTAACTCAAAACTAGTAACCTGTAGAAATTTTTAAACATCGCCATTCCACGAGTGGGCGGTGACAAAGTATTGCAACGACCGCCATTTTATTCTCTAGGGTGTTTATATATATATATATATATATATATATATATATATATATATATATATATATATATATATATATATATATATATATATATATATATATATATAAATAATGTTTGGGGGTTCTAAGTAATTTTCGAGCAGGTTCAAAAAAGAGGCTCGGTCCTTAAGTGGTTAACTGACAATTTTGCGGTCATGCAACTTTGTACCCAAACAAATTTTGGGTCTTTTTTTCCCCCCTACAAATAGAGCTTTCTTTTGGTGGTAATTGATCACCTCTGCGGTTTTTTATTTTTTGTGCTATAAACCAAAAAAAGAGCGACAATTTAAAAAAATAAACAATATATCTAACTTTTTGCTATAATAAATATCAAAAAATAAAAAATAAATCGCAATAAGCATTTGATTGTTTTTTTTTTAAAGTAATGGGGGCGATCTGCGATTTTTTTTTTTAGCAGGACTGCGACATTGTGGCAGACAGATCGGACACTTTTGACACTTTTTTTGGGACCAGTGATATTTATACAGCGATCAGTGCTATAAATAGCCACTGATTACTGTATAAATGTCACTGGCAAAGAAGGGGTTAAGACTAGGGAGCGATCAAGTGTTCCCTAGGGAGGTGTTTCTAACTGTGGGGGGCAGTGTACTGACTGCAGTGACTGTACTGACTGTAGGAGAGATCGCTGTTCCTGATCACTAGGAACAGCAGATATCTTTCTATTCCCCTGTCAGAACGGGGAATCAGTTTTTTTTTTTACATACACAGATCCCCGTTCTGGCTCTCTGTGGCGTGATCATGGGTGGCCGGCGGACATCGCGGCCACGCGCATTGGCTCTGGCACCGTGTCCCCTATCGCTCTTGAACCTGCCGATGTACACTTATGGCGATTCGCACAGCCGTTGCAACCTGCAGCAGTATAATGACGGCATCTGGTCGGCAAGATATTAATGCATAGAATACATTAAGAAAAAAAAAAACCTTCTGCCTTATCAACTGCTTTAAGAAGGGAACTCACGCCAGAGTGCACAGCGACTTTCAACTGATGAGCTGCAATTTGCAGTCCTACAAAATGTGAACACGCCTCTTAACAAAGAAAAGGCAATTATTTTAACTTGTTCATCTAGACTGACAACACTGTTCAAAACAATGGAAAGTAAATAACCCTCCCACTCTTATTCTGAATGCTTTTGTGCAAAGAATATCCGCCTTTAGTTCAGGTAACATACAAACACAGACTGGAAAATAAAAAACCCAGGTCAAATACTCTCACAAATTTATGCTGGCCATAAACTATACGAAAAATCGGCTGAACCCATTTTCGAAAAACGAACATTCGGCCATGAGAGCAAACCATAGTGCCATCATGTAATGACCGATAAATCGTTCAGTGGACATAAATAAATCCATTTTTTGTACGTGTTTTTTTACAAATACCTAGTGAAAACAGTTCGGACCGGAAGCACATTAATCTTTCAATTTATTGTTCGTTTGCCAGAAAAATTACTAAAGTTGTCAGTTTTTTCGGCTCAAAAATGTCCCAAAGATTTTCGATTTTGTGCCCATAAACTGGCAGAATGTTTGAAATTTCAGCCCATTTTTTGTATAGTGTATGGCCAGCATTAGGCTGCATACAACACTTTTAAGCACCCGACCTTTTAACAATGTATTTCTTTAACCTCCCTGGCAGTATGATTATGTCAGGAATTTTGTACCAAAAGCGGTACAATTATTTTGCATGGAAAATTGGTGTTTTATATTGTAGGCCTGCAATTCTTATGAATAACTCACTTAAATCTGTCCAAACCAGAGTCTAATAGACATCCCGGGTATGATAAAGTTTGAAACACAAAATCATAAATTATAATATAATAAATAACTATAAAAATTACTCAATAATGTAATCAAATCAAAAACACAGAAATTTGCTCAGTTGCAGAATTGTCGCTGTCATTAGATTTAGTGTTTGATGATGAATTGTGATTCTAATTTATTATCGCCGTTTTTTAGCTGGTCTAAACCACTTTTGACATAAAGGGACACTTTTTGGTTGCTATGGACAATCTCCAGTTTCCAGGCAGAAAAAAAATGCATTTACAATATAAAAACTACATGCAGGGCACTGGACAGACCACTAGGGACAAAGGGGATGTGTATTTTTTTTTATACAGTACTGTAATCTAAGATTACAGTACTGTATGTGTTTTGTGTGTTTTAACTTTTTTGCATTTGGCGCCGATCTCCGCTCCCGTTCGTCGTAACGTTGCAGGGAACGGAGATCAGCGGCACTTGGCACTGTGGGAATCGAGCGGAGGAGCTCGCACAGCGGGGGAGACATCGCAGGATCCAGGGGACAAGGTAAGTAACTTTCCCTGTATGCTGCAATGCGATTCTGAGTCTGGCTCGGGGTTACCGCTTATGGTACTGAAGTTCCACCCCGAACCAGACTCGGGAATACCACCAGGGGGGTTAATGCATACACCCTGAATCATATTATATGACATGGGTTACCTGCCAATGATAAAAAAAAGATTGCTGATCACACAACTAAATTCAAGCTGACCATGCATAATTCACCAGCAGGTTAATGAAAAAGGGAAAAAATAAAATAAAATAAAAAATAAATGGAGCCGATTTCCCCATCCACTCATTAGATGTGCATGGCGGAATCCTTCTCACTGAACTATTGTATTCTGACAGTGGGGAAACGTCTAGTGGTGCACCAAATGAAAATTCTGCATCAAAAACCAAAAATTCAGGAAGCACTTGGCCGAAAACCAGAAACCAAAATTGACAGTTTAAAAAAAAAAAAAATGTATGTATGTATGTAAATTTTTATTATATTGGACTTTTTAATTTATATCATGAATTTAAAAAGAATATGAATATATTTTCAACCGCTACTGGCTACCTTTTCGGCTGTCATTATCGACGCCTTTTTTTCTATTGGCAAAACGCCCATAACCCTATTTTCTGCCAATAGTTTTCGGCGGCCAATCTATTGGTACACCCCTAGAAAAGTCCCCGCCATCAGAAAACAATGGTCAGTGTTGCTGGCAATAATCATTCAGCAAAAACCTGACAGGCTGGTTTTACACAAGTTGATATAGTTCAACCTGTGTACATACATAGATCAAAATTGGGCCAGTCTCTAATGGACTGGCCCAGTTTTGATCCATGTATGGTGGGCTTGTGTGTGACTGTATTAATTTGTTGTTTTCTGATATTGGGCGACGTTCCTCATTTATTGTTTTCTAGATCAAAATAAGTGTTCACAGTAGCAAAGGCTACCAATAAGGCCCCTTTCACACTGGGGCGGTGCGGGCGTCGGCGGTAAAGCAGCGCTATACCCCACACTGGAGTTAAAGGACACGCTTTTTTCAAGGGGGTATTTTTAGCGCTGTGGCGCCTGAAAAACGCTTCAGTGTGAAAGGGGCCTAAACTATTTTCTGTGTTCATATATCAAAGTATAGCTTCTACAAAGTGTCGACATTGAATCGGACTTTCATTTGCAGAGTTTAATTTCAGTATTTAGCAACTGTGTGGCAAGAAGGAAAAACGTAAAATGTGGTCTGCAAAAGACGAGTTTTATAGTCATGTGAAAAATGTACCAATAACAACTTGATAAAGAATAATGTTCTTTAGCAAGGAACATACATTAAAAAAGACTTAGTTAGACTTACCGGTGACGGTATTTCTAAGAGCCTTTCAGGACAACCCTGGAGAGAGCGCAGCTCCGCCCACCTTTTCAGGAAACACATGCTTGACCTTTAAAACCCCTCCTCTTCCACCATGGCCTCAGTTATTGGGGACCTCCGGCATACTGGAAAACAAAGCACAGAGAACCACACAAAAAACCATGACAGATACTTGTATCCTTTTTTATGCATTCAGAAACACAAGGGAGGGAACTAGGGGTTGTCCTGAAAGGCTCTTAGAAATACCGTCACCGGTAAGTCTAACTAAGTCTTTCTCAAATCGCCTTTCAGGACAACCCTGGAGAGGATAACCGAGAAGCTTACCTAGGGTGGGACTACTGCCTGCAGTACCTTCCTGCCAAAGGCCTGATCTGCAGCTGACAGTAAGTCCAGCCTGTAGTGCCGAAGGAAGGTCGAGTAGCTTGACCACGTGGCCGCCTTACAGATCTGATCAGGCGTAGCACCGGCCCTTTCAGCCCAAGAAACTGCTGTTGCCCTTGTGGAGTGGGCAGCAATCCCCGCTGGGGGCACTTCCCCTTTGGCCTTGTAGGCCTCTGCAATAGCCCCCCTAAGCCACCTGCCCAAGGTGCTCCTCGAAGCTTTTTCCCCTTTGCGGGGTCCTGAGAAGATCACAAAGAGGGCATTAGACTTCCTGAACTCCTTGGTGACCAAAAGGAACTGCAGAAGACATCTCCTTACATCTAGCGTGTGGAACGCCTCCTCACCTGCGTTGGCAGGAGCTGTAGAGAAGGTAGGCAAAACAATTTGCTGGGAGCGATGAAACTTCGAGGAGACCTTGGGCAGGAACGCTGGGTCTGTTTGAAGAACCACTCTGTCTGGGAAGATTCTAAGGAAAGGTTCCGTAACTGCTAGAGCTTGCAGCTCACTAATACGTCTTGCTGACGTAATAGCCACCAAAAAAATAGTTTTCAAGACTAAATCTTTTAAACAAGACCCCTGTAGGGGTTCAAAAGGTGCCTCCATAAGCCCCTGAAGGACAATGGATAAATCCCAACTAGGGAAAAAGGTAGGAGCCACTGGCCTATTTCGAGCCAGAGCTCTAAAAAATCTGGAAATTAAAGTCTCCCTGGACAGGGTTTTTTCAAAATAAACAGATAAAGCTGCTACCTGTGTTTTCAGGGTGCTAGCTGCTAATCCTTTTTCCATCCCCTCTTGGAGAAATTCCAGAACGGACACTACACTTTTGACCTGGAATCCCTTAGAGGTACAGTACGAATTAAATTTTTTCCAAACTTTAAAGTATATTGCCCTAGTCACCTCCTTTCTACTGGACAGGAGAGTCCTGACTACTCTATCGGACAGGCCTCTAGCTTTTAGGAGGTCTTTTTCAGAAGCCAGGCCGTTAGCTGAAGTCTGCCTACTTCTGGGTGAACCACCGTTCCCTGCAACAGCAGGTCCTCCCTGACTGGCAGCCTCCACGGAGGCTCCACTGCTAAGCCTAGGAGAGCCGAAAACCAGGGCCTTTTGGGCCAGTAGGGTGTGATCAGGATCATACCGATCCCCTCTTCCCTGAACTTCCTCAGTACCAACGGAATTAAAGGGAAGGGGGGAAAGGCATAGCACAGGTGGTAGTGCCATGGGTGAGCCAGGGCATCCAGACCCACGGCTCCGTCCTCCCTGTGCAGGGAAAAGAAACTGCGGACCTTGCAGTTCTGCCGATTGGCAAAAAGGTCTATTTGAGGAGACCCCCACACTTTGGTGATCATAAGAAAGACGTCTTGATTCAGAGCCCATTCTGCCTCCAACAGTCTTTTCCTGCTGAGCATGTCCGCGAAAAGGTTTAAGGAACCCTTCAGGTGGACTGCCGAGAGGGAGGCTACCCATGGTTCCGCCCAACTGAAAAGTTGCTCGGCTAGGACCATAAGAGCACTGCTCCTGGTTCCTCCCTGTCGCTGTACATAAGCCACTGCGGTCGTATTGTCCGAGAGGATCTGGACATGATGACCCCTCACTTCCTCTCGAAAAACTCGAAGGGCTAAGAGAATGGCCCTGAGCTCCCGCCAGTTTGACGATCTTCGCGACTCTGTTTTGGTCCAGGTCCCTTGTGTCGTCAAACCGTCCAGATGAGCCCCCCAACCCCAAGCACTCGCGTCTGTTGTGAGGCGCTTGTCCAACGGGAAGACCCACGGGAGACCTCTGGAAAGGTTGGTCGGACACCTCCACCACCATAGAGCCCTTTTTACTCTTACCGTGAGCCTGATTTGTTTCTCTAGAGAAACCTGATGCGACCAGGACTTCAGGATATTTGCCTGAAGAGGCCTGGCGTGAAACCGAGCCCAAGGTACTGCCGGTATTGCGGCTGTGAGAAGCCCCAGAACCTTCATGGCAGAACGAACTGAGATTGCACAGTTCGTTTGGACCTGCTTCACTGCCGCCTGGACCTTTTCCCGCTTTGCCTGCGGGAGAAAAACTCTCTGGAGGACTGAGTTGATTACATAACCCAGGAAAGTTATTTCCTGACTTGGTACCAGGCTTGACTTCTCTAAGTTGAGGAGCCACCCCAGGCTTCTGAGGTGGATTTGAGCAACCTGCAAATTCACAGCTACCTGCTCCTTGGAGTCTGCAAAAAATAGAAGGTCGTCTAGATAGGGTACTACGGGAATACCCTTCAGCCTCAGGGGCTCCAGAGCTTCCGCCAAAATCTTCGTGAAGATCCTGGGGGAGGACGAGAGTCCGAAGGGCAGAGCCCTGAATTGCAGGTGCCAAACGGACTCCCCCAGATTGACTGCCAGCCGCAGAAATTGCTGGGAGGTCTGGGCAATTGGAATGTGTAGGTAAGCATCCCTTAGATCTAGGGATGCCAGGAAACAATTCGGCATTAACAATTTCGTTATCGAGTGGATGGTGTCCATACGAAAATGTTTGTACCGGATCGATCGGTTTAGGATCTTTAGATTTAAGATCAACCGAAATTTTCCTGAGGGTTTTCTGACTAGGAAAATGTGGGAGTAAAACCCCTGCCCTTGTTGATGTTTTGGGACCTCGACAACCACCTCTTGCTGTATCAGATCCTGCAGCAGGTTCGTCATGGCAGAGGCCTTGTCTTGATCCCTTGGGAGGGTCGTGACATAGAACCTGTTCGGAGGAGGTTCTAGAAACTCTAGGTTGTAGCCCTGGGCGACAATACTCCTCACGAATGGGCTCGGAGTCATCCTGTTCCATTGCGGAAGGAAAGCTGACAGCCTTCCTCCTACTGGAACCAGACCGTCATTTGCTTTTGGGTGTATGGTCAGAGGGAGCTCTAAACAGGACTCCTCCCCTACCTCTACCCCTCTGGGGAGCCCAACGGCTTCTGTTATCTTCCCTACTTTTTTGGGACTGCTGAACAGCACGAAAATTTTTCTTCGGTGCCTGTTTCTTCTTAGTAGGGAAGGCCTTCTTTTTATCAGCAGTTCTGTCCAAGATGGTTTCCAGATCTGGCCCAAAAAGTAGGTCCCCAGAAAAGGGAAGGCCACATAGCCTAATCTTTGAGGCCGTGTCACCCGACCAAGTCTTTAGCCAGACAGCACGACGGGCTGAATTAACTAAAGCAGAAGACCTAGCTGCCAACTTGATAGACTCGGCAGAGGCGTCGGCCATGTATTTTACTGCCTTCAGGATCAAAGGGAAAGATTCCAAGAGGTCTTTCCGAGATGTCCCTGCCTCAATATGACTCTTAAGTTTCTCCACCCAGCATTCTAGGTTCCTCGCTACTACCGTGGAAGCCATGGCTGGTTTGAGGCTAGCTGCCGCAGAATCCCATGCCTTTTTAAGGAGGCCATCAGCCCTCTTATCCATCGTGTCCTTGAGGACCCCCATGTCCTCAAATGCCAAATCAGTGCGGCGTGAGACCTGGGAGAAAGCGGCATCCACCCGCGGCTTTTTATTCCAAACCTCCGACTCTTTGTCGTCGAATGGGAAGCGCCGTTTGAGGGTTTTGGAGAGAAAAGGACCTCTCTCAGGGTCCTTCCACTCCCTTTTGACTGTGTCTGAAAGTACCCGATGGACCGGAAAAACCCTGGTTTTGGTGTCATCCAGGCCCTGATACATTCTGTCATGGACTGACAGTTGGACCTTTTCTTCCTGAATGTCTAAGGTAGTATATATACCTTTAAGTAGGTCATCTACTTCTTCTAGGGAAAGTTTGTACCTAGACCTACGGTCCTCATCCTCCTCTTCCCCCCTCATCCTCTGAATCCCTGAGGGAAGGAAGAGTGCTTGTCCCCTCGTCCTCGGAATCCAGGATCTCCAGCTGTCTGGAGGTGGATTGTCTAGGACTTAGAGGTGGCTGCTGGCTAGTGCTCTGACCTGCTGGGTTCTGAGCCAACATGGTTTTTACAGAACTCAGGGAACTAGCAATCTCCTTAACAGAGGAGAAGAGGTCCCTGTACTGCTGGGAGGACTCTTCCTCCACCAGCTCCCTAATGCAAGCTTTGCAAAGGGCTTTTTGCCAAGATTCCCGCAATGGTACTTTGCACGAAGGGCATTTCTTCTGGCCTGGAGGGTTAGATCGTTTAGTTTTCCCCAAGACAGTCTCCTAAAAGAAACCAAAAAAGGAATGTCTTACTGCTACTGCAGAGGGCCCACTAAAACAAACAGTGCTCACACCGACCACCAACAGGGAGAAGGACAACACCCCACTGTGACAAACAAAGGGGAAAAGACACAGCCACCATAAACCCACAGGTCTGAGTGACAGTAACCTCAGAAACCTGAAGGGGCAGGCTCCCCTGAGGGAGGGAAATACAGTTCACAAGGAAAAAACATAAGCCCATAAGGGTAAGAATCGAGAGCACCGTTGTGCCCCTCTTACCTGGGCCTGACCGGTGCTCGTGGTGCCTGCCTCCACCGACGCTGACGATCTCTCTTCCATCATGCAGAGAGCGCAGCGGGGACTGAATCTGACACAGGTGATTTTAAAACTCCCGGGCGTTGCGTCATTACGCTGGCCGGAAGCTTGCACACGGTCTAAGGACCCGCCCCCTAGCCCCTGCGTTGTCAGGCGACCGGAACCACTCGTCGCCCCGCCCAAACAGGAAGCCGCGTCACTGGCCGCCGCGTCATCCGCCCTCCAGAGGGGACCCGGAAGCCAACTCAGCGCCAGCGCGCGAGATTCAAACTCGGGCTCCCGGGTCCAAGACGCCTCGACCTCCTGCTCGGCCATGCTCCCCTAAGCTGGACAAGGCTGGGGACTCCGGAACACCCTCCGAACGTACCAGGAAGGTGCTGGGATGGTCGTTTTGCCGCGAATCGCACCTCACCGAGGTAAGGCCTTTCAGCTCCCCCTGGAGAGATCGCAGCCCTGCTGGTTCCCACAAGTGCTTCCACATGGCGGAGGAAACACAAATAACTGAGGCCATGGTGGAAGAGGAGGGGTTTTAAAGGTCAAGCATGTGTTTCCTGAAAAGTGGGCGGAGCTGCGCTCTCTCCAGGGTTGTCCTGAAAGGCGATTTGAGAAAACATTTTGCGATCTGTGTGTAGTTAATCTAACATTAACTCCCGCTGCAGATCGCATGGAGGCCATGCGATTCACAAGCGATGTGGGGAAAAAGCAAATCTTGTGCATTTCCCTCATCACCCTCATCTCTCAGCTGCCCCGCCGCCATCCTCTGTCAGGGAATCAGGAAGTGAAGACGCAACGTCTTCACTGCCAGGTTCCCTACTGCGCATGCGCGAGTGGTCCCCGCTGTGTCCTGGGAACTGTGTTTCCCAAGACACAACGGGGCATTTCCGGGTAGGGGCACTTTAGGGTGGAGCTCCACTTTAAATCATGTTTTAAATCCCTAATAAAAAGGCTTGAATTAAATCACAATTTTTAAAGATCAAATGTCATCTCTGTCCAGCAGCGTCTCCTCCTCTGACCCGCTGTTGACTCACTGACACAGTCACATTCACTTTAATGGGACAGCTGATGATGTGACAGTAGCACAACAAGGTGAGGGATGTAATAATAATGGACGTGAAACGACAGGTGTTTTTTAAATGTAAGACCTTATTATTGCTGGTAGCTAGAATCTTTAATATTTGCTAACAAAATTAAGGTTTCCTATTTAGAATAATAAGCTGTCAGGTTAGTAAAACAGCGATATCAGAACGGATTCAATCATACAGTTTGTAATGTACATAGATTTGCAAAACAATGGGATAAAGAAATATTGCTGAACTTTGTTTTATCTCATGGTTACTGTGAAATTGTGTAACTGCATCAATGCAGTGCATGTTATCTCAGCTTGCGGAGCTTGGATTCATTGAATGAGTTTACCAAAAAATTTTAATATTGCAGAATATACAGCCTCATACTACATATTTAAGCTCCAATTCATGCTGAATAAACTAAACTAATAGTTTATCTTAAATAGAAAAATAGCTAAATAAAAAATGATTTTTACTCCAAAAGCATTTTATTAAAAAAAAAGAAAAAAGAAAATTTTATTTATTTTTTTAAATCATCACATTTTTATCCACCCATGTGATGCGATTCTGGTGCGTGGAATAAAAAGGGTCCTGCACCATTTTGGTCGAATGCAATGCGATTTGAACCATACAAAACATATAGTTTAAATCGCACTACACAGACATTTACATGTGATGTGCACAGGAGTGCGGTGCGATTCCTGTGTAAATCACATGCAGTGTTTTGTTCCATGATGTTCCACCAAAAGAAAAAAAGAAAGAAAAAAAAAAAAGCTGACATGTCTGATCCCAATGCTTGACTTTCGCTAAATGACATCAACTGGTCTCTGCCACCATAATGTAAACAAAGGCGCCGGCTCTCCTAGTTGATGCCACTGACCATATAACCATTTTACATCACTTTGTTTAGGTGCATCTGTCATCTGGGAATCCCCAGCTGACAGGCGAAAGTGCTGGGTGGGAATGAGTAATTGGTTGTTAAGGAGATGTCAGACACCAACGTCTTAACAACCAGGACCCCTGAACAGGAAGCGGTCACATTTAGTAGCAGTAGTAATAGCACTTCTAAATATTTCACTTCGCACTGGAGCTGGATGTTCACTCGGCCAAGCATTCATTTGCCCGTTTGCACAGGAATCCCCATACACTTTGTACACATGAAAGAGTTGTTCCTCATAATATTTTGTCTTCTAAAGCTCTGGTCTAAAGTTCTTAGTCCATAGCAGAGGGTATTCACTTAAAATTCACAGAGGTCCGGTCAGTAAAATTGCATTATTGTGCTACGAGTCAGATCTTTCACATCACAGCCCCCTCTCTTCGTAGGCTACGTTCACATCTCTGTGGCTGGGGAACATGCGCAAAATTGCATGCTCTCCCAACCGACAGAGAAATGCGCTACATTTTAGCAGATGCATGGCACACACATCAGCGCCTATGGCACATTTTCACATGCACCAAACCACATGGTTTTCCAATGCAGTGGGGCTGTGCCCGCACTGCATGGGTTAACTGCTCGCTTTCACCTAGGAAATTGCAAAGAGGAGATATACTTACCTATCTGACACTCCCCCCCACGGTAGCGGTCTTGTGAACGGACTTCTCCTGATGTCATCACGCTGGAAACAGTCCTCCACTGGACATAAGGGGAGCTTGGTTTTCCAGAGAATCAAATGACCAGGTAAGTACTAGAGTTGCACGATTCTGGCCAAAACGAGAATCACGATTTTATTGCTTAGAATAAAGATCACAATTCTCGTGGCGTAACATCTTTTACATTATACAAAAAAAATTTGTCTAACTTTACTGTTCAATTATTTTTTTTTATTCATTAAAGTGTATTTGTTTCCAAAAAAATTGCATTTGAATGACAGCTGCGCAAATACAGTGCGGAATAAAATATTGCAACAACCACCTTTTGTTTCTCTAGGGTCTCTGCTAAAAAATATATATATATATATATATATATATATATATATATATATATATATATATATATATATATATATATATATATATATATATATATATATATATATATATATATATATATATATATATATATATATATAGTTTGGGGGTTCCAAGTAATTTTCTAGCAAAAAATAATGATTTTAACGTGAAACCAACAAGTGTCAGAAAAAGGTTTAGTCTTTAAGTGGTTAAACTTCCCTCATTTACAGACCAAAGATCATTCCTTTTATCTAAGAACGAAAATTTACAATGTCTTATAGTTATCTACCAGTGCGGACAATTTTGTGAAAAACTTTGGCAAGCCGCCTGTTTTTTTTTCCCCTTTGACAACTGAGTGAGAAGAGAACTCTCTACACTTGTTACATGAATGAAATCGGGAAATTCTGCATTGAGATCATGATTTTTTTAAACGATTAAACGTGCAGCTCTAGAATGGACTATTCCTGACATTATCATGCCCATTGACCAGTTCTGGACGTGAGGACAGCAGAAACAGTCCACCACTGGACAAAGGGGGAGTGCGGTTTGCCAGAAAATCAAAAGGACCAAGTAAGTTACAGCTTTCATTTGCGCCCCTAAACTAAGCGAGCAGTTAACCCATGCAGTGTGGTCAGAGCGCCACTGCATGGGAGAAACCCCCCCCCCCCCCCCATGTAGTTCTTCCTGTCTAAATTGGCCCTAAAACATGTCTGTCTAAATTGGCCCTAGTATATGAATACGAGTTAGGGACCTTAGATTGAAAGCTCCTTGAGGGTAGGGACCAATGTGAATGTACAATGTATATGTAAAGCGCTGTGTAAATTGACGGCGCTATACAAGTACCTTAACCACTACAATATAGGGCACTTGCGCCCCCTTCCTTCCCAGCCCAATTTTCAGCTTTCAGCGCTCTCGCACTTTCAATGACAATTGCGCAGTCATGCTACACTGTACCCAAATGACATTTTTATCATTTTGTTTGCACAAATAGGGCTTTCTTTTGGTGGTATTTATTCACGACTCTGTTTTTTATTTTTTGTGATATAAGCGAAAAAAAGAGCGGAAATTTGGAAAAAAAAAAAAAACAACAATATTTCCCAATTTCTAGTTTAAAAGAAGTCCAATAAACTCAAATTTGATCATAAATTTAAGCCAAAATGTATTTTGCTACATGTTTTTGGTAAAAAAAATTCCGTTAAGTGTATAATAATTGATTCGTATGATCACGGATATATGTATGCAAATGATCATGTACAGATGTGTGCAGGTGATCACGGACATATGGGTGCAGATAAACATTGGGACATGTGATTTTAGTGGGACATATGTGGGGGACATGTGTGTTTTGGGGACATGTGTGGGGACACCGTTTTACACTAGACTGGTGATCAGTGAGTAAAAACCTGTAAAAAACAGCTCATATTCACTGAACACCAGCCGGATGCAGCGATCCCCTCTCCTCAGCGACGACTTCAGCTGTTTGTTTACATCACATGACGGCTGTGATTGGACACGGTCATCATGTGATCAGGAGGGCCAATCACAGAGCCCTCCTGCCGATCCGAGATGCGCCGTGTCTGGGTGACACGAGCGCATCGGGATTGCGCCACTGCACGGGCACGATCCCCCCGCCTTCTGAGGGACGTTCAGGAACGTCCAGGCAGAAGGAGAGAGCTCCCACCCCGCCGTATATATACATTGGCCGGGTGGGAAGTAGTTAAATAATAATAATAATAATAAATGAATGTGAGTTAGGGACCTTAGATGGTAAACTCTTTGAAGGCAAGGACCAATGAGAATGCACAATATATATGTAAAGTGCTGCGTACATTTACAGTGCTATAGCGGTACCTCTCATAAATAAAAATTCCTAATAATAATTCATGTGCATGAACCCTAAGGCTATGGGTGCGTTTTGCTACGGTGCAAACGGCAGCATCAGGAACCTGCTCATTCCTGCTGCTGTGTTTGACAGGTGTGAGCGGCTATCTGCCGAGCCCATACACTTCAATGACTGATTGTCTGCGTCCGTGGCGATTCGTACAGGCATTGATGACCTGCAGTGACTGGGCTCGGCAGTCGCAGCTAGCCACTCACACCTGTCAAAACACAGCAACAGGAATGAGCAGATTCCTGCTGCTATCATTCACACTGTGACAAAAACGCCCATGCAAGTGTACCGTAAAGCTTGCCAACATATGACATACTAAAGATAGGTCATTATTCTTGCAGCAATTATTTGGTGGGCGGCACAGTGGTGTAGAGGGTAACACTCTTGCCTAGCAGTAAAAAAAGGGTTGCTGGTTCGAATCCCAACCATGCCACTACCTGCCTGGAGTTTGCACGTTCTCCCTGTGCTTGTGTGGGTTTCCTCCGGGTACTCCGGTTTCCTCCCACACTCCAAAGACATGCTGGTAGGTTAATTGGCCCTAGTATATGCATGTGGGTTAGGGACCTTAGATTGTAAGCTCCTTGAGGGTAGGGACTGGTGTGAATGTACAATATATGTAAAGTGCTGCGTAAATTGACGGTGCTATATAAGTACCATAAATAATAATAATAGAGGGTGTTTGAGTGAGAGATGTCCTACCTGTTGCTGTGGGCTCAGAGTGCTCCTCACAGGAGACTGCTCCTCAGTGATCTTCTGCTTCAGTTTCTTGAACATGTTGTCACAAGGAGTTTTCCAGAGGGTGAGAGGATCTCTGACAGGACCGAGCTATAAGAGAATACAAAGTATAAGAGAAGCTGTACACATAATATGAGCCTGCATTACATTCCCCTATCCGGAAATATCACTATACATGAGACAGCCCACCACTACATAGCTACACATACATAAAAACACACCTGTCACCTATCTCCTCTACTAACAACTAGAACATTGTAATGTACAGCAATGAATGTTTACAATACTTTATGCACTGAGTCTGGATGTCTTCCGCTTCCTGGTCTCAAGTGGTCACAGGCACTCACCGTCAGCGGACGGGCCTACCTACTGCGCATGTGCGGCCAACGTGGAGCTACGGAACAATGGAAGGGACAAGAGAGTGACTAGAGAAGGCAGCGCTAACCCCGCCCAACTCCTGTGTATTAGTCTGAAGGCTGTGGAGAACATTCCTGTACACAGGAATACGTTTATTTTAATAAGCTGGAACTCCTAGTTGTGTTTAATGTGAAATGTGGAATTCGTGTTCTGCTGCTGCGCGTTGTATTCGTGTTTTCTTCCTTTGAAGCTACCCTGTCAGTAGAGTTAAAGGCACAGTCCACTTTTTGTAAAAAAAATAAATAAAAGGTAATGCAAAAAGAAAAACGTGCATTTTATTTTTTTCTTCATTAGAATTTTGTAAGTGATGGAACAAGGTCATCCAATGCCCCTAGGGCAAAGGTGGCATACTGTGTCCCCCCTCCCCCTCTCTGTGACGTGTGCAGTCAATTGTCATATCCATCTACATAGTGCAGAGGTCAGGAGTGTGTGATGTACAGAGTACAGGAGTATGTAATGTACAGAGTACAGGGGCAGGAGTATGTAATGTACAGAGTACAGGGACCGGAGTATGTAATGTACATACAGGGACAGGTTTATGTAATGTACAGAGTACAGGGACAGGAGTATGTAATGTATAGGGGCAGGAGTATGTAACGTACAGAGAACAGGGGTCAGGAGTATGTAATGTACAGAGTACAGGGGTCAGGAGTCTGTAATGCACGGAGTACAAGGGGCAGGATTATTAATGTACAAAGAACAGGGGGCAGGAGTATGTAATGTACAGAGAACAGGGGTCAGAAGTATGTAATGTACAGAGTACAGGGGTCAGGAGTCTGTAATGCACGGAGTACAAGGGGCAGGATTATTAATGTACAAAGAACAGGGGGCAGGAGTATGTAATGTACAGAGAACAGGGGTCAGGAGTATCAATGTACAGAGTACAGGGGTCAGGAGTGTGTAATGCACGGAGTACAAGGGGCAGGAGTATTAATGTACAAAGAACAGGGGGCGTGGCCAAGATGGCGACCTAGGAGGACGTGTGGGACAGGAGCTCCGCGCCTGGAGGCTAACTTATCCGACTACTAAGACACAAATACAAGCCTAAACTAACCTACAAGCACAGGCACTGACTGGGCATGAGAAGAGGCAACTCCGGAACCCCTCGGAAGCGCGCCCCGGCCAAGAAGTCCTCTCAAACACCCTGGGGCCCACGTGTACTGTGTGCGGCAGACATGGCGTCCCAAACAGAACAAGCGGAGCCATCCACGCTGGGAACGGACCAATTCAACGCCCTGATGCAGGCAATCACGGGTTGCCAAACCTCGCTGACAGCCAAAATTGAACAGGTGCAGCTGGAGATGGGACTGGTCAGGAGGGACATGGACAAGGTCCGCGACCGGCTCTCGGAGGCTGAGAGAAGGGTCGGTGACGCCGAGGATACCCTCCGGGAGCATGACTCCTCCATACGTACTCTGCAGGTTAAAATGAAGGCGGTGGAATCGCGTGCGGAGGATCAGGAAAACAGAAACAGGAGGAACAACCTCCGAGTGGTGGGACTCCCGGAGGGGGTAGAAGGCCGAGACCCAGTGCCGTACACCGAGCAGCTCCTTCGCGCGTTATTCCCGCAGGCGCCATTCTCCCCCCACTTCGTGGTGGAGAGAGCTCATCGGATGCCATCAGTCAGAGGCCCACCCGGGACTCCGCCGAGGACATTCATATTCAGGCTACTTAATTTCCGTGACCGAGACCTAATACTCAGAGAAGCAAGAAAGCTGGGGGAACTGCGACATGCAAATGCTAAAATCATGCTGTTCCCTGACTATTCTGTGGAGACCCAGAGGCAGAGGCGCACGTTTGACCATGTGAAGGCTTTACTCCGCGCGAGAGGGATGAAGTACAACATGCTCTTTCCTGCTCGGCTCAAGGTGCTAGATGGGGAAACATCAAGATTTTTTACCTCACCTGAAGAGGCCTCGCGCTGGGTGGAGTCCCTCCCCAGGGACCGATAGCACTCCGGAACGTGATCTCACCTCCTCTCCGACCCTGACACCAGCTGCCTTTACCGCCCTCGGCTGAGGGATCCTCTCCTCCATGCTCCGGCGGCGCTATAACTCCACCGGGGACTGAAGACAAGACGGCCCTGCCAAGGATCGCGAATTTGCTCCCATCATTAAGGTACATTCCCTGGGGCCCAAGGGGCGGCAGTACTTCCCACTGATAGCCCGGACGCAATGCACGGGGTCTGGCCGCAGTGCACTGAGACGGTCCCGATCGTACGGGTAGGAGTTTATGGGGAGGGGGGCTGACCCCTGCCGGTTCATCGCACCGCTCTCCCGTATGGAACTCACATTCCCCCGATGACTGCTACATGAGGTGTGAGAGCGGGAGGTTAGAACGTGGACTCGATTGCCCCCCCCCCATCCCCCATGCCTATTCTGAACGGCCCGGAACGAAGCCCGTGCGGGTATGTAACTCACACGGCCGTGCACTGACCCCCGGGGGAGTCCCTAATAAACTGCCATACTCGGAGGATTTGTCTGACGGGGAGGGGATGGAGGGGAGGATGTGATGGGGGAGGGGGGGAGCCCCTACGTGATCCTGGACCCCCAGCGTGCTTTTTATTTTTTTCACAACCCCCCCCCCCCCATTTTACTTTTTCTTTTCTCCTTTTTATTTGTCCCCCTCGCTTTCCCCCCTGGAGGTGGGGGGGGGGGGGGGGGGGGGGGGGTCTCCTCCTCGATTGACTCAGGTTGTCCCAATTATGGGACGGAACTCTTCCTGCACAGGAGGAAAAACTCCTAAGGACTCATTTGGTATGCCTACATAGCAATGTAACTAAGTCTGTGCCCTTAGATCAGTCTAAGAGTTGGGTGCTAATCACCCCATGCAATGTCACTCAGGGTTTTTTATTTTACTTTTTCCCCCTTTTTTTTTTTTTTTTTTTTTTTTTTTTTTTTTTTTTTATTTCTCATGTGTCTTTTGCTTATTCCCTCTGATGGCCGGGACCGCGGAGTCCCATACCCACGTAGTTGAGAACTGTGTCCTTGGTGTGCTCTAGGTACACACCGCCCCCATAGGAATATTTCCTTAGACCTATAGTTTTGGGTTAAGTTTGGGTAATCAAGCGCCCTGTGATATGTTTATTACGGCGCGGGGTGGGTTGGGAGGGGAGTTATGTTCGCTGGTTTTGTTTTTGTTTAGTTTTTTCTTTTCTCATTTTTGCTGTCTCTATGGTCTTAGACGACCGCACTCAGACCTACACAATATGCAAGCTGTGATATATGGTATTATGCTTAATGTCCATTTATATCGACGGAGGTATACGACTGACTTGCGGGTGGGGGGGAGGAATGCCCCCACGGATGGATGGATGGAGGAATACCCCTATACTTATCCAACCCTAAATGAACCATGGCCCCCTTAAAGATACTATCATGGAACGTGAGGGGAATGAACGATAAAATAAAGCGCTCCTTAGTATTCCACTATGTGCAGAAATACAATCCCCAAATCTGTATATTCCAGGAAACACACCTGCTGGGTGGGAGGGTCATGGGCCTTAAACGTCCCTGGGTGAACCACCACTACCATGCCACCTATTCTAGTCACGCCAGGGGCGTCAGCATACTGATCCACAAGTCTCTAGCCTTTGAATTGCTTACGGTTAAACTAGATCCAGAAGGACGGTACGTGCTCCTGCACGCTATTGCCGACACGGTGGAGATGGTGATAGTGGGTTTATACGCCCCCCCGTCAGCCACTCTCACATTCCTTAGGTCCATTACTACCCTACTGGCCCAATTCCCTACGGATAACATACTGGTGGTAGGGGACTTCAACGCGACCCCGAACCCCTCCCTAGACAAACTTTCCCCCGACCCTGACACGGACTCGTCCTTATCCAGATGGGCACAAAATTATGGTTTGGTGGATATATGGCGGTGGAAGCACCCCCTGGAGCGTATGTATACATGTCACTCCCTGACGCATAATACGCTATCCCGCATAGACTTGATATATGGTAGCACCCGGGTGCTATCCAAAGTTCAGGACATTAAGATGCTCCCCCGTGGTATCTCTGACCATTCCCCCCTACTCTGCTCCATACAGACCATGACCCCTCAGGCAGACAGGATCTGGCGACTATCTAAGTTCTGGATCAGTCACCCTACGCTAGAAATAGAGATAGCCAAACAGATAGCGCAGTACTGGCTATTGAATGGGGGTACCACATCACCTGGTAATGACTGGGAGGCCTTCAAGGCATACACTAGGGGTTGCTACATTTCCTCTATTAACCGGGAACGTAGGAACGACCAGATCATATTGGAAGAGGCGGAGGAGAAGGCCCAGGCACTTGAGGCACGCTTTGCCCAAACGGCCAACCCCATCACAGCTCAGGACATGAGGGTAGCGTACAGGGAAGTAATGCTGCTCCGAGTGACAAAGGTCGAGAAAAAACAATTGGTTCAAACGCAGCGTATATTCGAACAGGGTGACAAGACTGGGAGGATGTTAGCATGGATCTCTAAGGAACAGTCCACGGTTTCCGCTATCCCCCGAATATTGCGAGACGACGGCACGCTGGCGTCGGACCCTGGTGCAGTTAATACCTGCTTTGTAAACTATTACACTAAACTATACTCCTCCCGAGCGCAATGCACGGACGTGGAACTAGCTAATTACTTGGACTCCGTGTCATTCCCAACCTTGACACTCCCCGCGAGGGAACTCTTAGACGCCCCGATCTCCACAGAGGAAGTTCGTATAGCGCTGGGCTCATTACAGGCGGGTAAAACCCCGGGCCTAGACGGTTTGCCACCAGAGTTCTACAAGCAATATGCTGAGGAACTAGTGCCCAGATTACATAATATGATTACCAAAACGCTAGAGGACAGGGTCCTCCCCCCATCAATGGCTCAAACCATAATAGTAGTGATCCCTAAACCTGGGAAGGACCCTCAGCTGTGTTCGTCCTACAGGCCTATTTCCCTTTTAAATTCAGATGCCAAAATCTTGACCAAAATCCTGGCCAGACGCCTAAACGAAGTAATACTCACCATAATCCACGAAGATCAGTCGGGTTTCATGCCCGGTAAGGGGACGGATATCAATCTCCGAAGATTATATGCGGTCCTGGCCTCGGGTAGGGGGGACGCCCAGCCTGCGGTGGTAGCCTCTCTTGACGCAGAGAAGGCCTTCGACTCGGTCGAATGGCCCTATCTGTGGGAGGTCCTCCGCAGGTTCGGTTTTGGCCCAATCTTTATTTCCTGGGTAGAGGCAGTCTATAAGAACCCCACAGCTAGAGTCCGCACAGGTTCGGCGTTATCACCACCTTTCGCCCTGGGTAGAGGTACGAGACAGGGGTGCCCCCTGTCACCAGGGTTGTTTGCACTGGCCATAGAACCGATGGCAATACTCCTGAGGTCCAACCAAGACATACAGGGTGTCACGATAGGCCCAATACACGAAAAAGTTTCGCTTTATGCTGATGACACCCTCCTGTACCTCAAAGATGACGGTGTCTCTCTCCAAAAGGCTCTAACAGTCATCAACACCTTCGGGGAATATTCGGGGTTGTGCATTAACTGGGGCAAATCTATACTATTCCCCCTACATCCTGATAATGCTCCACGGCTATCGGATGCACAGCTGCAGAGGGTCCCTCAGTTCAGGTACCTAGGGGTTGAAATACACCGCGATCTAGGCCAATTCATCAAACTAAACCTGACCCCGATAGTATCCCACTTGTCACAAAGATGTGCGGTTTGGAAGTCCCTCCCGCTCACACCGGTGGGGCGCGTCAATCTTCTTAAGATGACAATACTTCCAAAATTTACGTACCTCTTCAGGCAGACACCTGTAGCGGTACCCGTCTCCTTTTTCAAAAAGGTAGATAGTATCCTAACCAATTTCATATGGAAAGGGGCCACACCTAGAATAGCAAAGACAACCCTTCAACTTCCACTGGCGCTGGGAGGGCTAGCCCTGCCGAATCTCATAAAATATTATTGGGCGGCTGTTTTAGTCACTGTTCAGTGGTGGCTATCTGAACAACTGCCCAACCCTGCGTCCGCACTGGAAGCCGCACTGCTGGGCTCCCAGATGGAACTCAGGGACCTGGTATTTAAGGGTCCCACATCCAACCCGGAGGTGTCCACCCCCATGAAGGCTACCCTCAAAGTGTGGGACAAGGTATATGCGCTGCTGCAGGAACCAGATGTGTGGTCCCCTCACACCCCACTGTGGGGTAACCCCCGACTGCCCCACTTCCAGTCCATTCCTGATCCGATTATATGGATCAGGCATGGAATTACACACCTGGGGGATGTGGTCACTGGGGGACGTTTGACCTCCTTTGACGACCTAAAGAGAGATAGGGGCCTACCAAACCATATGTTCTTTAGATTTCTCCAGCTGCGTCATGCATACCAAACTCAATTTCCTAGGGCGATAGCGCTGCGGATGTCGACTTTAGAGTCTAATCTGAGATCCGCTGAAAAAGGGGGCATGCTCTCTACGCTATACAACATGCTGGCAGCTCTGGACACCTCTAAAGTAACACAGTTGTATAATAGCTGGCAGGCGGATATCCCTGAACTGGCTGACGATGACTGGGAGGAGGGCATTCAGCAATTCCTGCCACTAATGATTTCTGCTAGGGATAGGTTCGCACAGCTGAAATTCCTACACCGTACTCAATACTCACCCGCTCGCCTGGCAAGGATCTATCCTGGTCGCTCAGCGGTGTGCCCGAGGTGTGGACAGGATGGCGCGGGCTTCTTCCATGTTGTCTGGTCATGTCCTCGAATAGAGGTATTCTGGAGAGAAGTGCTGGCAGATATTAACTCCATAGGGAAAATTAGAGTCCCCTATAGCCCCATTCCCCTCCTGTTGGGGGTCTGCGACTTCCTTGAAGCCCCCCAGAAGAGGAAGCTCTTTGTCTTTTACGCATCTTACTACGCCAGGAAAGCCATCCTTTTGTTCTGGAACCAAACCCAACCCCCCACTAGACAGTTATGGATGAAACTAATTAATGATGCATTACCCCTCTACAAGCTGACGTACCTGGGTAGGAATTGCCCGAACAAATTCGACAAAATCTGGGCCCCTTGGGTATCAGCACGAGACCTGACCCTTGACTAAAAAAAAAATGGTCCATCCCATCTGACTCATACATGACTGGAGCGCTACAGCAGGTATCATAGCTTTGCCATGGAGTACTCTCCCCCCTTAGTTGGGTAATATGCCTTGATCCACTAGTCATCCTACTATTCGCTACGATTTGGGAAAGTTAAGTGATGAAGTGTAATCTTACTCTAAACCACCCGTGTACATGTACAAATGTTTTTGTTTCCCTACTAATGTATGAAGTGTACCGTGCATAATACTCTGTTGGTCTGTTGAAAAATAAATAAAGTTTATGTTAAAAAAAAAAATGTACAAAGAACAGGGGTCGGGAGTGTGTAATTCACAGAGGTCAGGAGTATTAATGAACAGAGAACAGGGGTCAGGAGTGTGTAATGTACAGAGTACAGGGGTCAGAAGTGTGTGTGATATACAGCGTGCAGGAGTATGCAATGCACAGAGTACAAGGATCTGGAGTATGCATGTACAAAGAACCGGGGTCAGGAGTGTGTAATGCACAGAGTACAGGGGTCAAGGGTATTAATGTACAGAGAAAAGGGGTCAGGAGTATGTAATTTACAGAGTACAGGGGCAGGAGTATGTAATGTAGATACAGGGACAGGAGTATGTAATGTACAGAGTACAGGTGCAGGAGTATGTAATGTACAGGGGTCAGGAGTATGCATACCTCCCAACTTTTTGAGATGAGAATGAGGGACACCTATCAGAAAAAGTGTGCAGGCATCGGACACAGCCCTTGCCACGCCCCCTTAAAGGAGAATTGTACAAAAAAACAAGATTGGTTAAACACACAAGTGCTTTTTTTTACTACTTCTATTCTGTTATATTAGCTTTTGGAATTTATAAATGCAGCAATTTAGGGATCAGATGAAATATTTAGTGCTGGAAAACACTTTTTGATCGATAAAAAGTGCATTTTATATACATCTATATAGATCAGACCAAAAAGAGGGACAAATGAGGAGGAATGAGGGACAGAGGGACATTGCTCCAAATCAGGGACAGTCCCTGGAAATCAGGGACAGTTGGGAGCTATGAGTATGTAATGTACAGAGTACAGGGGCAGGAGTATGTAATGTACAGAGTATCGAGTACAGGAGTATATAATGTACAGAGTACAGGAGTATGTAATGTACAGAGTACAGGGTAGGAGTATGTAATGTACATACAGGGACAGGAGTGTGTAATGTACAGAGTACATGGGCAGGAGTATGTAATGTACAGAGTGCAGGGACAGGAGTATGTAATGTACAGAGTACAGGGACAGGAGTATGTAATGTACAGAGTACAGGGACAGGAGTATGTAATGTACAGAGTACAGGGACAGGCGTATGTAATGTATAGGGGCAGGAGTATGTAATGTACAGAGTACAGGGGTCAGGAGTATGTAATGTACAGAGTACAAGGGTCAGGAGTATGTAATGTACAGAGTACAGGGATCAGGAGTGTGTAATGCACGGAGTACAAGGGGCAGGATTATTAATGTACAAAGAAGAGGGGGCAGGAGTATGTAATGTACAGAGTACAGGGGTCAGGAGTATCAATGTACAGAGTACAGGGGTCAGGAGTGTGTAATGCACGGAGTACAAGGGGCAGGAGTATTAATGTACAAAGAACAGGGGTCGGAGTGTGTAATTCACAGAGGTCAGGAGTATTCATGTACAAAGAACAGGGATCAGGAGTGTGTAATGCACAGAGTACAGGGGTCAAGAGTATTAATGTACAGAGAAAAGGGGTCAGGAATATGTAATGTACAGAGTACAGGGGCAGGAGTATGTAATGTACAGAGCACAGGGGCAGGAGTATGTAATGTACAGGGGTCAGGAGTTTGCATACCCCCCAACTTTTTGAGATGGGAATGAGGGACACCTATCAGCAAAAGTGTGCAGGCATAGGACACACCCCTTGCCACGCCCCTTAAAGGAGAGTTGTACAAAAAAACAAGATTGGTTAAACACACAAATGCTTTTTTTTACCACTTCTATTCCTTTATATTGGCTTTTGGAATTTATAAATGCAGCAATTTAGGAATCAGATGAAATGTTTAGTGCTGGAAAACGCTTTTTGATAGATAAAAAGTGAATTGTATATACATCTATATAGATCAGACCAAAAAGTGGGACAAATGAGGAGGAATGAGGGACAGAGGAACATTGCTCCAAATCAGGGACAGTCCCTCGAAATCAGGGACAGTTGGGAGTTATGAGTATGTAATGTACAGAGTACAGGGGCAGGAGTATGTAATGTACAGAGTACAGGGACAGGAGTATGTAATGTACATATATGTGAATCTATAGACCAGGAAGAAGCAAAAAAACGATGTATATCAAAAAACAAACCAAAAAGAAAACAAAGCAAAACATTCCGAGATCTGATAAAAAAGAAACAATGTAAAGAAGTATCCAATTACAACAACACTGATGATGAAAAATACAGACATACATGCCTCACTAATACAATTAAAACTAACTAAATAGTAAATAAACAAACAATAAGTGGAAAGTGTGGCATTTATGTGTATTATAATGGCATAGGTCGGTCCAAACAGATCATTAGAATGTATTAACATTGTAAAAACATTTAACTGTTCATTAAAAAATGTATATAATATATATACATCATAACCCCATACATGTGTGCAAACAACACCCAAACCGACTCACAAAACGACAGTGCTCACATCACTAAACATATTATGAAACAACCTAAGCCAAAAAATTGAAAATTTATGTCAAATACTTACAAATACAAATACTACGTAATTTTCCTTTCCTGATGGACTCCATGGCAGCCTACGTATGGGTTAATCCCGCCTCTCATACCTCATAGGACCCCACTCCCATAAATCTTTGCTCCTGGCCAGATACCGTGTTCCATAACTTAGCCAACTCCAGCAAAGGGGAGGGAGACTCCTGCTGCCATGGAGTCTATCAGGAAAGGAAAATTACGGTAAGTATTTGACATAAATTTTCCGTTTTTCTGACTGACTCCATGGCAGCCTACGTATGGGAACTAGCTAGCCATACAAACTCGGGTGGGCACAATTTGCTAGTTCAACAAAAAAAGGTTTAATTGGCACCGTTCAAACAGATAAAACATTTAAACCAAAATTAACAGAGGAAAGAGCCACTGGCTCAACACAATAATGCCTCATAAAAGTGTTTATTGACGACCAAGAGGCTGCTTTACAGATCACCTCCGCCGATACGTGTCGGGAGGCCGCCCATGATGTTGACATACTCCTGGTAGAATGAGCAGTCACTGTTTCTGGAGGAACCAGTCCTTTAGCCACATATGCTCTTTGGATAGCCTGGACGATCCAACTTGCAATAGTTCTAGAGGAAGCACGCAAGCCCCTGTTCTTCCCATAGAAGTAGACAAACAGATGGTCTGATCTTCTGAAGGGTGCAGTAGCTTCTACGTAGTTTTTTAAGACCTCGCCGACATCCAAAGGATGGATAGCTGAAGAATCCTCTGACTGAAAGGTTGGGAGAACAATTTCTTGGTTCTCATGAAAAACTGATGAAACTTTAGGATTTGAGCCCAGCATAGGAACCAGAACTACCCGATCAGGGAATTAGGTAAGGAAAGGCTCTTTAGAACCTAGAGCACTGATCTCCAACACTCTTTTAGCCGATGTAATGGCCACTAGAAAGGCTGTTTTGAGGGAAATGTCCTTCATGGACAGTTCATCCGTCTGCTGGAAAGAGACTCCTGAGAAGAAATCTAGCACCAGAGGAAGATCCCATTTAGAGAATCCATTTAGAGAAGCTGTTTAGTGTCTCGTAGGTAGCCTGACAGTTCAGTTACAAGTGGCTGTAGCTGCCGGTCCACCCATTGCCCCAACCTTTCATTCAGAGAATCTATGCCCGCCACAATAGGTCTACCTGTGAGAGGATTTAACCCCTTATGTAGCTTAGGAAGGTGGTGAAAAATGGGTATGACCTGACAATTGGGTATAAACATATCCTTTTCTTTTTGAGAGAACAAACCCATACATACTGCACGATCAAGTAAAAATGATAATTCAGCCCTAAAAGAATTGGTGGGGTCACCTCTTAATCTAAGGTAAGTAAAGGGGTCCGATAGTTGTCTCTCAGCCTCTTGCCTGTACATGGCTGAACTCATGACAGCTACCCCCCCTTATCTGCGTTTTTAATGACAATGTTATCGTCCATACGTAAACTTTCAATAGACCTTTTTTCGTCATGAGATAAATTGTCCACTGTTTTCTTTGAAGTACTACGTGCCAAAACAGTCAGATCTCTTTTGACCAAACTTTGGTACATGTCCATGTCCTTACCCCTCGAATTCACTGGATAAAAGTCCGATTTCATTTTAAACGATATTGTATTACCATACACATCATTGTCATTTGTGTTAATATCTGATTCACTGGCCAAATCGATAAGATCAGTAAGGGCACAAACATCTCTAAACGATCTAGGGGAGGAAGTAATGGACTCACCGATCGTTGTCATGTCAGCTGCCGGAGAAGTACTTGGATCCACAGGTGCAAAAAAATGTTTTTGTAAGGTTAAAGTTCTGGCCAATTTGTTCACGTTCAAAATGGTGCCAAAAAGATTAAAGTGGTTGGTTGGACAAAAATTTTAATAATTAATTCATTATATATAAATTTAATTTAATTTAATTTAATTTAATTCAATTTAATTCAGGTTGATTTATTTTATTGATATTGCTATGCTGGAAGCTATTTGTCTGAAAGATGTGTTTTTCTTGGTAACCATATATTATCAAACCACTTTGTAAGATTTCCTCTCTATCCCCTGCATGGACTTCGCCTTTGCACTATTGTGCATACAGGGATAGTATTACTTCATGATGGAGTTCAGTCAGAGTATAGGTCTCCACTGTTTTATGAGGAGACCTTTATTTTCCCCATAACCCACTCTCCTCAGTGAACCCCCAACTAAAGGCCTTTTTTGGCTTAGGTTGTAAACCCGTTATTATATGATTTTTGGTTGTTTCGGCCATCATAATGTGTTTAGTGATGTGAGCACTGTCGTTTTGTGAGTCGGTTTGGGTGTTGTTTGCACACATGTATGGGGTTATGATGTATATATATATATATATTATATACATTTTTTAATGAACAATTAAATGTTTTTACAATGTTAATACATTCTAATGATCTGTTTGGACAGACACATACCATTATAATACGCATACATGCCACACTTTCCACTTATTGTTTGTTTATTTACTATTTAGTTAGTTTTAATTGTATTAGTGAGGCATGTCTGTATTTTTCATCATCAGTGTTTTGGTAATTGGATATTTCTTTACATTGTTTCTTTTTTATCAGATCTCAGAATGTTTTGCTTTGTTTTCTTTTTGTTTTGTTTTGATATACATCGTTTTTTGCTTCTTCCTGGTCTATAGATTCACATATAGAGCTCGGTTGATAAACACTCCTATGGATTAACTTTTTCTTTAGCTCAGGTGTGCTCTATTTTCCAGGTGAAGCTTTTAGAGGCGTGCACATGTTAGCCTGTAATTGCTTTGTTTGATTGGTTGTCCATTTAATTGATTTGGCCTAAGGCTACTATTTATATCTGTGAACGCGCTTCATTTCTTTAGCTATGACAAGGCATGAAACGTGTTAGCTATTTCATCCTGTTTTTCCATATTTTTTGATATGTGACTGCATTTGGATTTTATTCATCAATAAAGATGCCAATTTTTTGATGTGCGGCCATCCAGGAACTTTCTTTCTTCCTCTACATTGAGCAGAGCCAGCACCTGTGAGTCTCATTAGGGTAATACGTTTGCTGTGTTTCCGAGAGGCTGGAGCGGTAATCCTTCTATAGGCAATTATTTTTAGCTGGGAGTTGAGAATAACAGTCACTATACTGAAAGCAGACATCAAAGTGGAGGGATCATCTCCTTATATTGTTCGGATTTGGTAAATCTGATACAATTTTTCCATTTGATCATGTTTTTTAATCTTTTTTATTTTGATAAATGTTGTAAATAAATGATTTGATCAGTGTGATGATCACATGACTCCTATGGTAGGTTCATAGTGATCTCCAACCAAGACATAGTTAGGAGAGGATCACATGGCCCCTATGTTAGGTTCTTAGTGATCTGCGACTAGAACATAGACAGGAAGGGATGACATGGCCCCTATGGTAGGTTCATAGTGATTTCCAACCAAGGCATAGTCAGGAAGGGATCACATGGCCCCTATGGTAGGTTCATAGTGATCTCTGACCAGGACATGGACAGGAAGGATCACATGGCCCCTATGGTAGGTTCGTATTGATTATTGACCAGGACATAGAAAGGAAGGGATCACATGGACCCTATATTAGGTTCATAGTGATCTCCGATCAGGACATAGACAGGAATGGATCACATAGCCCTATGGTAGGTTCATAGTTATCTCCGACCAGAACATAGACAGGAAGGGATTAAATGGCCCCTATGGTAGGTTCATAGTGATCTCTGACTAGGACATAGACAGGTAGGGATCACATGGCCCCTATGGTATGTTCATAGTAATCTCCAACCAGGACATAGCCAGGAAGGGGTCATATGGACCCTATGGTAGGTTCACAGTGATCTTCGACCAGGCCATGGCAAGGCAGGGATCACATGACCCTTATGGTAGGTTCATAGTAATCTAAGACCAGGACCTAGCCAGGAAGGGATCACATGGCCCCTATGGTAGGTTCATAGTGATTTCCGACTAGGCCATAGCCAGGCAGGGATCACATGACCCCTATTGTAGGGTCATTGGGATCTCCGACCTGGCCATAGACAGGAAGGGATTACATGGCCCCTATGGTAAGTTCATGGTGATTTCTGACCACTATATACTATATCCCCCGTATATACCCAGATATAGAGGTGTGACGTGTACTCTGTATATAATATATGTAGCAGTGACACTTTTTTACAAGGTGTCTACTATATGTGAAAATTTAGTTTTTTCCTCAGAACAGTAGTGGGGTTCTGAGGGTTAATTGTGCAGGTTAACTTTGGCATCAGTTTGGCTGGGCTGTACTAGGGTTCTGCCTGGTCATGGGTACAGTGAGGAACACATGACAGGCCTAGAACCAGGCCTGGTTGGACGTTTTAAATATCAGTCTTCCCCGGAGCCAATCAGTGGGTGCGTCTGGCCCCGCTGTGTAGTCTGGGGATGGGTACTTAAGGTGCTGAAGTCACGTGTTCAGGGTTCAGCCATAGCTGCCTGTTCCTGAATCTGGACCAGGGTGGCCCCGCGAGGGGTCCCGGGCCTGGGAGAGTTTGCCGTCCCGCAACATGGTCAGTTTGACTAGCCCCACAGACCCGCATGGTCTGGGGCAAGGATCCATCTGTTCCCGAGTCTCGGAACCGTCTGGTCCGAGGCGCAGTAACTGAGGGAGGATTCAAGGCATCCGGGTGTGCTCTCAATCTTGGAGGGGCACCGCAGCTCGTGTAAGCGACCGGGGGAGGACTCTTCGGAGGAGGACCAACAAGCTGGCATCTCAAGAAGAGCCTGGTTGCTGGGTTGTTATGGACACTAACGAATCCACAGTTTCTCAGTACTGCCAAGGAGACAGAGAAAGTTCCAAGTACTGAGAAAAGGTTCCTATTCACTTTCGGTTGAAAGTTTATTCTTTGTCAGAGACTTTACAAGTTTCCGGATCAAACTGTTGACTGCCATCATCTCTGGCTAGAGATTTGTTTAGCACTGAATTGCCCAGCTGCGAGTGGCTACTCTCTGGGTTTTTTGTTAGAGACATTTCAATCAAGTCTCTGGTGGGAGGCCGGAATGCTGAGAGGGCGCCCCTTGCGGCTGAGTGCAGTGTAACCCTGAAGGTGGGACAGGGAATACAGTGCCCAAAGGTGCACGGGTTGCCAGATGCCGATGCTTGGGCCACTGAGGCACTGAGCTGCTGGGGTGCGCTGGTAAGTAGGTCGGGCAACCGTGCGTGGCAGGTTTTGGTGCAGCAACCAGGAGCAGGGTCAGGCCGAGCCGGGGGTCATACACAGCAGGTCCAACCGATACAAGGTACAGCAGGATGGATCAGGAACAGAGTCAGTAGCCAGGCCAAAGGTCAACACCAAGCAGGCAAGCGAAGGTACAGGAGGTGCAGGCATAAGCGTAGTCGGGTCCAAAGCCAGAGGTCGCTACAGGCGGAGATCAGGGAGAGTCGGGCAAGCCAGGTAGTCACAGGAGCCAGGTAATCAGAACACTGAAGGCAGGTACAGAGGGCACGGGAGCTGCCGACAATCCAGCAACCCACCTGTAGTCTGCAGCACACCTAAGTAGGCCCACGAGCGCCAACACCGCTACCGCGCGTGCTCCCGTTCGCGCACCGCGTTGGCGCGCGCTCCCGTTCGCGCACTGCGTTGGCGCGCGCACAGGAATTTGCACAGTCCTCCGATGTTCCCCTGACAGTGCCCCTCCCAAGGGGCAGCCTCCGGATGCCCAATCGGGCCCATCTCTCGGGACAGCGGGCAGGGAAGCTCTGTAACAGTCTGGGGGCATGAATATTATTTGCTGGTTCCCAAGAATTTTCTTCAATGTCGTAACCTTTCCATTTAACAAGGAATTGAATAGTCCTACCTCTCCGCCGGCAGTCCATGATAGCTTCCACCTCATATTCTGTTTCGTCTCCCACAGAGACCGGAGGAGGAGGGACTTCTTCTCTTCCTGGAAAGGGACTAGAGAAAACAGGTTTAAGCAGAGAGACATGAAATACGGGGCGTATCTTATAGGAACTTGGCAGTGTCAGTTTAAATGCTACGGGGTTGATTTCTCGTCTGATACAGTGGCGGAATTGTAGGGGTCGCCAAGATCGCCATGGCGACCGGGCCCCTTGCTGCAGGGGGCCTTAGAGGCCCCCCTGTACTGGTTGATAGGAGGGGAGGCTGTGAGGAGCTCCCCGATCGTCAGCCGAATTGTAATCTGTGCAGGGAGCTCCTCACATACCTCGTGTGCTGTGCTGTGCTCTTTGTCTCCCCCTACAGTGCAGTACCCGGCAGGAAGAAGGTAAATGCCTGCCGTTTTTTAAAAAAAGACTATCTACTGTATGTGTGTTTATATGTGTGTGCATGCATGTGTGTGTGTGTGTGGGGGGGGGGGTGTGCATGCATGTGTGTGTGTGTGTGTGGGGGGGGGGGGGGTGTGCATCATGTTGGAAGCAGAGGATGTGGGTGAGTGATTAGTGTCCAGCTACACAATGCTATAACTGATATCAGTGCTGTGCAGGGCGGTCAGTGTGTCTGCTCTCTTTATGTTTCTTCTGCTGGTGACCACCCTGGAAAACTCTCCCTTCCACCAGCAGTCAGCAGCTGCAGGAAGAAAATACAGACAACCAGTTCTAGTAAATGCGCCCCCCCCCCCCTTCCCACCATCCCTGTGCTGAGGTCCCGGGTCTGTACACCCGCTGTGCCCATTATGAGGGGTTCCCACCATCCCTGTGCTGAGGTCCCGGGTCTGTACACCCGCTGTGCCCAGTATGAGGGGTTCCCACCATCCCTGTGCTGAGTTCCCGGGTCTGTACCCCCGCTGTGCCCAGTATGAGGGGTTCCCACCATCCCTGTGCTGAGGTCCCGGGTCTGTACACCCGCTGTGCCCAGTATGAGGGGTTCCCACCATCCCTGTGCTGAGTTCCCGGGTCTGTACCCCTGCTGTGCCCAGTATGAGGGGTTCCCACCATCCTTGTGCTGAGTTCCCGGGTCTGTACCCCCGCTGTGCCCAGTATGAGGGTAAGTGAAGAAGCAGAGATAGAGAGGGGACTATAGCGGTAATGAGCAAAATAATACTTGCAACTTTTTGAATAGAAATTTTAACAAAGTAATTTATTAATGATCGATTTAAAGGATAAAACCGACACCAAATACATTATACATACATAATAAAGAAAGAAAATACAATAGGATTGGTCCACCAGTCATATCAGTTCCCCAGCAGTTGAGGGGGACGCAAGGGGCTTAGAGATGGCTGGGGGACCAAGGGAATACAAAAATGGACAGGGGTTTGCTAAAAAGGGTCTACAAAGATTTAATAGATCCTGGGTACAAAGGGGCTGTTTGGAGAGAGCCGACCGACATGTTTCGCCATACAATGGCTTCTTCAGGGTCAATGGATAGTTTTGTACCAAATATGAAAAAAGTCTATGAAAATGTAAAAGACAAAAAATTAGTTATAAAGCTCAATTAATGCATATGAATTATAGTAAGCAGAACTGGCACAACCATGTCGCCACACGGCCATCCACCCATCCCATGCACATACACAGCCCACGCTGGTCCCATGTAGTTCCCTGAGGGGGCAATCAAAACATACCCCTAAGTTGCTGGAGCAGCCACTAGATTCGCCGGTGTGGTCAGATACAATTTAATCCCAAGAGGCGAGGAGCTGTCAAAGGCCTAAAGGGAGCCTGGTGAGGTATAATGAATGATGGTATATAATATAGAATGGCAAAAAAGATTAATTTGCCATGCATGGCTAACATAGCCTAAATTTGTAAAAACTTACCGCTAAGGAAAAAATGATCATATATGTGGAGCGCCAGACGTGGATGATCCTGGGGAGATCTTGTATGAAGATAGGAAAAAGCCACTAATGGGGCAACAAGAGACAATGAATTACATTGAAATAGATAAATTAGGGACTACATAGGCAGAATTAGGGAGTGAAAAAAGCTCACCTACAAAGGATGTGTCAGTTTAAATTGAGCTGAACGCTGGAAGTCTGAAATCAGACTGTTTGAAAAGACAGCAGATGTCTATTATCAATGGTTCAGAGTAGATCAGAGGGGGGGAAACCAATGACTATGGAAAAAGGACATAAGGTATAAATAGAATGCCTAACAGAGCTTACAAAATATAAACATCAACTAGAGATAAAGGTATCAAACCTGCTCTGGTAGTAGTTCCCACATGAATGGCGCTCCAGTGTCCATCACCTGAAGTGGTGAGGACTAAACAGGCTTTATAGGCCCTCCACACCTGATCATGATGGACCATGATGAGGCGGCAGGCAGGGGGGCCGTTCACGCATGCGCAGAAACGCCGGCGCGTGTGCCTACATTACCCATGATGCTGGAGGACCGGTGGATGCGCGCGCTGCTCAACGCGCGCGCATACAGATAGGTCCAGACTCAGGGGCCCTCCGGTGGACGGAAGGAGTACTGGAGGTAATAGGCAACATAAGTCAGAGGCAAATGTGCTGATTCCTATGGAGGAAATGGAAAACCATTGATTCCAAGATAGGAGGATGGAAACAGAGCTGAGAATTACCAGGTGGTAGTGGAGCATCAGGGAGGTGTGCAGGCAGCCAGGCCAAACGGGCTGCGGCCATAGGATCGCAACCCTGGGGTGCCCAAACAGATACCAATGCACTAAGGGAGTGTAAATGACCAAGAGTGGAATAGGCGAAAATGGGAGGACCAGAACTGGACCGGGCTAACGTTTTGTGCCACAGGGATGGCATAGGGAACGGGAGGGAAGGCAGCGACAGGCTGTAAAGCAGGGAAGGTGGGCCAGGACCCGATTTACCCCATTATCGAAGGGGTCCCACATGAGGCGGCATGGAGGCGCATCTGCTAGGCATAGGCTAAGCCGAAATTTCAGATATGCAAACACAGGCATTGAAAAAATAACCATAATATATAAATAAATAAAGCAAAGCATAATGACATAGGACCGAGAAGAATATGATATGTATGCTGGTGCACTAATATACTAGAAACCTTAAAGGTGGAAATAACAACTATAAGGAATGGTACATTTGATTAAAGTCTGTATACAGGTAGTACAATCAACCAACAGTCAAGATATACAGGTATAGTGAGCATACATACAACAATGATTTATGGAAGGCGGCTGTAGAGGTGCCGAATCGCCCCAAGGTGACCAAACAGACACAGCAGCGTGGAACCATGGCAAAGCAGAAAGGGATACATAACAATATGTTGAATTGAGATGTATATATGATAACAATGTAACATTTGAAATATGAAAAAAATAAAAAAAATAAAAATAAATAGTCCTATATAACCATACAATAAATCCTAAATGACAGCTGTGCTAGTGTCCAGATGTCCCAAGGTCGCCAAGCTGGTACCACCAGCCTGGACCCTGGGTGCAGTTACGAAGGACATATGAATAGCAATAGTTATCTCTGAGTGAATAAACTGGAGTGGATATCGGATAAGGATGTGGAAAGTATCAGATAATCATAAAAAGGATTTGAAACTTATATATTCGTTCAAACCTGGATGTTTAACAGCATTGAGGTTATGTATCCATTTCGTTTCGATTTGCAAAAGCTTCTCATCAATGCCACCTCCTCGCACATGTGTCTCGACATGATCTAATGCCGAAAAACATATGTGTTGAGGGTCAAAATTATGTGCAAGACCAAGATGTCTGTTAATGGCTGTAGTAGTAATGCGTTTTAAAGTGGGTTTGATGTGATCACGTATCCGGATCTGAAAAGGCCGTTTGGTTTTTCCGATGTAGAAACAACCACAGGTACAGGTGGCAAGATATACTACGCCTATTGTATATAGTAACTTTGGAATTTGAAACATATTGACACATATCACATGACCCACAAGGGTATGTGCCGTTGTCAAGACGAATCTGGGTTGTCAGTGGAGCGTGATGACTTCTGGTGAGACGGTCACGAAGTGAAGGACATCTTTTGTAGGTTATATCAGGGCGTGGGCCAATAAACTTACTGACTATAGGGTCAACCTCGCGAATTTGGGTATGCATTGATGAGAAACGAGTAATGAGTCTGACAGGTTGGGTATTAGAGGAATTTCTGGAATTGTGGATCAGTTGGAGTCTGTCAAGTTTCTTGACCTTATTGAACGAACGTTTGAGAAGTGCGCGACTGTAGCCTCTATTAATTAATCTAGAATATAATTCATTAGATGCTTTGTGAAAATCCGCATCTGAAGTACAGTTGCGTCTGATCCTGAGGTATTGACTGTACGGAATGCTGTTGAGTAGAGATTGAGGGTGAGGACTTTCGGCTTGTAAAATTGTATTGCCAGCTGTAGGCTTCCTAAACAAGGACGTATTAATCCGTCCTCCATTGTCAATATTAATCGTTAAGTCAAGAAAGTTGACAGATCGCTGACTGGATTCAAGGGTAAATTTTAGATTGAAATTGTTGATCCCCAGAGATCCAAAAAATTGGTTGAGATCAAAATATGAGCCTGACCAGAATAATAAAATGTCATCAATATATCTAAACCAATGCAATATGCATGATTTATGGGTAGAAATAAGTTGTGAAAAAAGATGGCGTTCCCACCCCCCCAGGTACAGGTTGGCATATGAGGGCGCGCATTTGGTCCCCATAGCCACACCCTGCACCTGGAGGAAGTGGGAACTGCCAAACATAAAATGGTTTTTAGTAAGGATAAATTTGAGAAGGTCCAATACAAAATTGGCATATCTATCGAATTGGGGTCCGCGTTCGGAAAGAAGGTCACGAATGACGTCTATGCCTTTATCATGCGGGATGCAGTTATAGAGACATTCAACGTCCAAGGTCACAAGCCAAGTATTTGGAGGTAAAGTCATGTTTTGCAATAGCTTTAGAAGATGGAGTGTGTCCCTGACATATGAAGGTAAACGTAGAACGTGAGGTGAGAGGTATTTGTCTACAAGAGCACTCGCGTTCTCTGTTAAACAGTGACAGCCGGACACGATGGGGCGTCAGGGAGGGTTAGTAGTTGATTTGTGAATTTTGGGTAAAGCATAGAAAGTAGGTATAGTTGGTTCATTAACCACTTGCCTACTGTGCACTTAAACACCCTTCCTGCCCAGACCAATTTTCAGCTTTCAGCGCTCGCGCACTTTCAGTGACAATTGCGCGGTCATGCAATGCTGTAACCAAATGAATTTTTTATCATTTTGTTCGCACAAATAGAGCTTTAGTTTGGTGGCATTTATTCGCGACTCCGTTTTTTATTTTTTGCGATATAAGCGAAAACATAGCGGAAATTTTGAAAAAAAACAATATTTTCTCCTTTCTTTTTTAAAAGAAATCCAATAAAATCAAATTTTGTCATAAATTTAAGCCAAAATGTATTCTGCTACATGTTTTTTTGTAAAAAAAATTCCGTTAAGTGTATAATAATTGGTTCGCGTGATCACGGACATATGTACGCAAATGATCATGTAAAAGGGGTGTGCAGCTGATCACGGACATATGTGTGCAGATAATCATTGGCACATGTGATTTTAGTGGGACATATGTGAGGGACATGTGTTTTTATTATTTAGGGACATGTGTGTTTTGGGGACATGTGTGTTTTACTGTGGGGACATGTGTGTCTTACTGTGGGGACATGTGTGTTTTACTGTGGGGACGTGTGTTTTACTATGGGGGACCCTAGACTGGTGATCAGTGAGTAAAAAAACATCTCATACTCACTGATCACCAGCCGGCTGCAGCGATCCGCTCTCCTCTCCTCACCGACGACTTCCGTGTGAGGAGAGGAGGGCCGATTGCCTAGCAACCGGCTGTTTGTTTACATCACATGACAGCCGTGATTCGTCACGGCCGTCATGTGATCAGGAGGGCCAATCACCGTGCCCTCCTGCCGATTCGAGATGCGCCGTGTCCGGGTGACACGGCCGCATCGGGATCGCGCCGCTGCGCGGGCACGCGCGCGCGCGATCCCTCTACTTCTGAAGGACGTTCCTGAACGTCCTATCAGAAGTAGACGGCTCCCACCCGGCCGTATATATACATTGGCCGGGTGGGAAGTGGTTAATCTTCAAAAAGTTCCAAGTACTGAGGTCAATGACCGCAGCCTGATAGGCATGAAAAATTAATTGATCATATTGATGAGAGAAGTTCTTTATGAGGGATAAAGCAATGGGACGATACCACTCACGATTATTGAGGATATTGTAGCACATAGATTCATAGGCTTTAATGTCCATAACCACAACATTTCCACCTTTGTCGGCTGGTTTAATTACAATGTCAGGGTGGGTTTGGAGGGATTTTAAAGCCCGCAAACTCTCATGTGAAAGATTTGATTGGCCAGAGGAGGTATATTGAAAATTTTTAATTGCAAGACAAATTTGTTGGACAAAGGCTGAGATGTTGGGGTTAGTGGACAATGCCGGAAAATTCTTAGATTTAGGTTTGAAAGAAACGGGGGGGGGGGAAGGAGGCATCGAGGGCGACAGAAGCCGATAGGTCGGTTTCGTCGGCATCGATGGCTCCCTCCTCCCAAAGAGCCATAAGTTCATCAATAGCCTGCATTTCTTCAAATGTGGGCGCTTGATTAGAAGAAGTGGTAACACGATCAATGGGATTAGTGGTAGGTTTGTCATAAATAACTTTATATATTAGCTTACGGGCAAACAAGTGGATATCTTTAATGAATTCAAATTTGTCAAATGTGGCACAAAACGTTAGCCCGGTCCAGTTCTGGTCCTCCCATTTTCGCCTATTCCACTCTTGGTCATTTACACTCCCTTAGTGCATTGGTATCTGTTTGGGCACCCCAGGGCTGCGATCCTATGGCCGCAGCCCGTTTGGCCTGGCTGCCTGCACACCTCCCTGATGCTCCACTACCACCTGGTAATTCTCAGCTCTGTTTCCATCCTCCTATCTTGGAATCAATGGTTTTCCATTTCCTCCATAGGAATCAGCACATTTGCCTCTGACTTATGTTGCCTATTACCTCCAGTACTCCTTCCGTCCACCGGAGGGCCCCTGAGTCTGGACCTATCTTTATGCGCGCGCGTTGAGCGGCGCGCGCATCCACCGGTCCTCCAGCATCATGGGTAATGTAGGCACACGCGCCGGCGCTTCTGCGCATGCGCGAACGGCCCCCCTGCCCGCCGCCTCATCATGGTCCATCATGATCAGGTGTGGAGGGCCTATAAAGTCTGTTTAGTCCTCACCACTTCAGGTGATGGACACTGGAGCGCCATTCATGTGGGAACTACTACCAGAGCAGGTTTGATACCTTTATCTCTAGTTGATGTTTATATTTTGTAAGCTCTGTTAGGCATTCTATTTATACCTTATGTCCTTTTTCCATAGTCATTGGTTTCCCCCCCTCTGATCTACTCTGAACCATTGATAATAGACATCTGCTGTCTTTTCAAACAGTCTGATTTCAGACTTCCAGCGTTCAGCTCAATTTAAACTGACACATCCTTTGTAGGTGAGCTTTTTTCACTCCCTAATTCTGCCTATGTAGTCTCTAATTTATCTATTTCAATGTAATTCATTGTCTCTTGTTGCCCCATTAGTGGCTTTTTCCTATCTTCATACAAGATCTCCCCAGGATCATCCACGTCTGGCGCTCCACATATATGATCATTTTTTCCTTAGCGGTAAGTTTTTACAAATTTAGGCTATGTTAGCCATGCATGGCAAATTAATCTTTTTTGCCATTCTATATTATATACCATCATTCATTATACCTCACCAGGCTCCCTTTAGGCCTTCGACAGCTCCTCGCCTCTTGGGATTAAATTGTATCTGACCACACCGGCGAATCTAGTGGCTGCTCCAGCAACTTAGGGGTATGTTTTGATTGCCCCCTCAGGGAACTACATGGGACCAGCGTGGGCTGTGTATGTGCATGGGATGGGTGGATGGCCGTGTGGCGACATGGTTGTGCCAGTTCTGCTTACTATAATTCATATGCATTAATTGAGCTTTATAACTAATTTTTTGTCTTTTACATTTTCATAGACTTTTTTCATATTTGGTACAAAACTATCCATTGACCCTGAAGAAGCCATTGTATGGCGAAACATGTCGGTCGGCTCTCTCCAAACAGCCCCTTTGTACCCAGGATCTATTAAATTTTTGTAGACCCTTTTTAGCAAACCCCTGTCCATTTTTGTATTCCCTTGGTCCCCCAGCCATCTCTAAGCCCCTTGCGTCCCCCTCAACTGCTGGGGAACTGATATGACTGGTGGACCAATCCTATTGTATTTTCTTTCTTTATTATGTATGTATAATGTATTTGGTGTCGGTTTTATCCTTTAAATCGATCATTAATAAATTACTTTGTTAAAATTCCTATTCAAAAAGTTGCAAGTATTATTTTGCTCATTACCGCTATAGTCCCCTCTCTATCTCTGCTTCTTCACTTACCATTCAATCCGGGACGAGGTATAATCCAATTAGAGCTATCCAAGCCTTTCTCTTCACTCTTTAACCGCGCTTCAATGCGCATTTCTCTTCTGGCTGGCTATGCTCGAATTTCATCTAATTGAATCTTTTACTGCTTCCATATACTTGCAACTTTTTGGTTTAAATTTAGTGTAATGCTCCACATATCGGTGTATTGTATTAACGAAATTATATATTTTATTTTTATACAAATAACTGTAATTCCATTTTTTGACATTTGACTGGCTGTCGGTGCCCGGTTGCCCCTTGGTGGCCCCTACGCTATGGCGGATTACTGTGGTGATGCATGGAAGGGATTAATGGAAAAAATCCAATTCTCGCAGAATGCAGCTAACATTTCTGATGATGAACTTGACAAATCATTTATGAGACTTCAACGTCTTCTGGAAAAAAAGGTCTGTGTTTTTTGGCATAAAACTTACTTTGACAAATATACTTCCAACCAAATAGTTCCGTGGGGTCTTAGAGTACAAATTTTCCCAAACATTAAAAAGATCAATGACACTCTCAAGTCAGCTTGGGAATTTAACTTACAATCATGCTCTTTTAGCATGATTTCACTAATGTGTAAACAATATGAACACGAGTTGGATCTTTTGGATGCAGCCATAAGTTCTTGGCATGATGATCATGCCCTTCTGATTTCATCTACTAGGTTTATAAAAAGGGATAAACTATTGCGCACTTACCTAGAAACCTATACCACTGACATTATCAACACGAAAGAAAACAAATATCAAAGAGACAAATCTGCATATGATAATAACTATGCATACAAATGGCATGATCCTCCGGCACGCAAATTTACATCAAAACCACAAAATCTACCCACACAACCAAATACTCATGAACCTCCCAATACACCCTTTACTTCTTTTTCATCTAGCACATCCACGATCCACCAAGACTTGTCACACGATCGTAATCTTAAGAAAAGAAAAGGAGATAGATCATCTCTGTTGGACACTCATGATCGCACTCTCACACCCACATCCCATGTCCCCGCATCCACTTCTCGGCTCAAAAACATCAAAATCTCTACACCTGCTCCACAAACACCTCCTTCATCAGCCCATCCACACACAATCACCACTGCCACTTTATCTTCACTGACCGCAAGACGCGGCAGTGAACCTGTTTTACCCTCAATGTTTTCGCAAAATGGTTCCTTAATGGACCCTAAAATAGCACCTATTTTTTTAGCACTTACTCCGGACACGTAACCTCACCTGACCTAATAGTCTCCCCCACGACCTCTTCACATCCTATAGGCCCTGATGTTCTGAATTTGTCTTCCATTCCTTTAACCAATGAACAAGAAAAAGTCCTAAAATTAGGACTGACTTTTTGTCCATCTTCAGATTTTGACAAATTTGAATTCATTAAAGATATACACTTGTTTGCCCGTAAGCTAATATATAAAGTTATTTATGACAAACCTACCACTAATCCCATTGATCGTGTTACCACTTCTTCTAATCAAGCGCCCACATTTGAAGAAATGCAGGCAATTGATGAACTTATGGCTCTTTGGGAGGAGGGAGCCATCGATGCCGACGAAACCGATCTATCGGCTTCCGTCGCCCTCGATGCCTCCTTCCCCCCCCCCCCCCCCCCGTTTCTTTCAAACCTAAATCTAAGAATTTTCCAGCATTGTCCACTAACCCCAACATTTCAGCCTTTGTCCAACAAATTTGTCTTGCAATTAAAATTTTTTTTCAATATACCTCCTCTGGCCAATCAAATCTTTCACATGAGAGTTTGCGGGCTTTAAAATCCCTCCAAACCCACCCTGACATCGTAATTAAACCAGCCGACAAAGGTGGAAATGTTGTGGTTATGGACATTAAAGCCTATGAATCTATGTGCTACAATATCCTCAATAATCGTGAGTGGTATCGTCCCATTGCTTTATCCCTCATAAAGAACTTCTCTCATCAATATGATCAATTAATTTTTCATGCCTATCAGGCTGCGGTCATTGACCTCAGTACTTGGAACTTTTTGAAGATTAATGAACCAACTATACCTACTTTCTATGCTTTACCCAAAATTCACAAATCAACTACTAACCCTCTCGGACGCCCCATCGTGTCCGGCTGTCACTGTTTAACAGAGAACGCGAGTGCTCTTGTAGACAAATACCTCTCACCTCACGTTCTACGTTTACCTTCATATGTCAGGGACACACTCCATCTTCTAAAGCTATTGCAAAACATGACTTTACCTCCAAATACTTGGCTTGTGACCTTGGACGTTGAATGTCTCTATAACTGCATCCCGCATGATAAAGGCATAGACGTCATTCGTGACCTTCTTTCCGAACGCGGACCCCAATTCGATAGATATGCCAATTTTGTATTGGACCTTCTCAAATTTATCCTTACTAAAAAACCATTTTATGTTTGGCAGTTCCCACTTCCTCCAGGTGCAGGGTGTGGCTATGGGGACCAAATGCGCGCCCTCATATGCCAACCTGTACCTGGGGGGGTGGGAACGCCATCTTTTTTCACAACTTATTTCTACCCATAAATCATGCATATTGCATTGGTTTAGATACATTGATGACATTTTATTATTCTGGTCAGGCTCATATTTTGATCTCAACCAATTTTTTGGATCTCTGGGGATCAACAATTTCAATCTAAAATTTACCCTGGAATCCAGTCAGCGATCTGTCAACTTTCTTGACTTAACGATTAATATTGACAATGGAGGACGGATTAATACGTCCTTGTTTAGGAAGCCTACAGCTGGCAATACAATTTTACATGCCGAAAGTGCTCACCCTCAATCTCTACTCAACAGCATTCCGTACAGTCAATACCTCAGGATCAGACGCAACTGTACTTCAGATGCGGATTTTCACAAAGCATCTAATGAATTATATTCTAGATTAATTAATAGAGGCTACAGTCGCGCACTTCTCAAACGTTGGTTCAATAAGGTCGAGAAACTTGACAGACTCCAACTGATCCACAATTCCAGAAATTCCTCTAATACCCAACCTGTCAGACTCATTACCCGTTTCTCATCAATGCATACCCAAATTCGCGAGGTTGTAAATAACTTCTGGCCTTTATTACTCGCTGACCCTATAGTCAGTAAGTTTATTGGCCCACGCCCTGATATAACCTACAAAAGATGTCCTTCACTTCGTGACCGTCTCACCAGAAGTCATCACGCTCCACTGACAACCCAGATTCGTCTTGACAACGGCACATACCCTTGTGGGTCATGTGATATGTGTCAATATGTTTCAAATTCCAAAGTTACTATGTTACCCAATGGAACTTTTTATGAAATTCCTCACCATGTGAACTGTAGAACAATAGGCGTAGTATATCTTGCCACCTGTACCTGTGGTTGTTTCTACATCGGAAAAACCAAACGGCCTTTTCAGATCCGGATACGTGATCACATCAAACCCACTTTAAAACGCATTACTACTACAGCCATTAACAGACATCTTGGTCTTGCACATAATTTTGACCCTCAACACATATGTTTTTCGGCATTAGATCATGTCGAGACACATGTGCGAGGAGGTGGCATTGATGAGAAGCTTTTGCAAATCGAAACGAAATGGATACATAACCTCAATGCTGTTAAACATCCAGGTTTGAACGAATATATAAGTGTAGCTCCAGCCAAATCTATTTTTAAGTTTTTTAGATAACATAGAGAATATCACCCCTGTAACATTTGTTTAGCTGTCTGTGCCCCTGTTCAGAAGATTTCACCTCACCTTCTGTCCCAATGACAATTGGATTTTGAAAATTTTGGGTTGTTAGGGAAGCATGGACTGGTGATAAAGCATCAGTGGAGACACCTTTTACCCATAATAACTCTTACAGGAGTGAATTTCCCTTCCTAGAGGTGGATTTCCTCTCACTTCCTGTTGTCTCCCTCCGTTTGTAAGTAGGAGTCGTTTGTAAGTCGGATGTTTGTAAGTCGGGGACCCCCTGTATCTGATATTTTCCACATCCTTATCCGATATCCACTCCAGTTTATTCACTCAGAGATAACTATTGCTATTCATATGTCCTTCGTAACTGCACCCAGGGTCCAGTCTGGTGGTACCAGCTTGGCGACCTTGGGACATCTGGACACTAGCACAGCTGTCATTTAGGATTTATTGTATGGTTATATAGGACTATTTTTTTTTTCTTTTTTCTTTTTTTCATATTTCAAATGTTACATTGTTATCATATATTCATCTCAATTCAACATATTGTTATGTATCCCTTTCTGCTTTGCCATGGTTCCACGCTGCTGTGTCTGTTTGGTCACCTTGGGGCGATTCGGCACCTCTACAGCCGCCTTCCATAAATCATTGTTGTATGTATGCTCACTATACCTGTATATCTTGACTGTTGGTTGATTGTACTACCTGTATACAGACTTTAATCAAATGTACCATTCCTTATAGTTGTTATTTCCACCTTTAAGGTTTCTAGTATATTAGTGCACCAGCATACATATCATATTCTTCTCGGTCCTATGTCATTATGCTTTGCTTTATTTATTTATATATTATGGTTATTTTTTCAATGCCTGTGTTTGCATATCTGAAATGTCGGCTTAGCCTATGCCTAGCAGATGCGCCTCCATGCCGCCTCATGTGGGACCCCTTCGATAATGGGGTAAATCGGGTCCTGGCCCACCTTCCCTGCTTTACAGCCTGTCGCTGCCTTCCCTCCCGTTCCCTATGCCATCCCTGTGGCACAAAACGTTAGCCCGGTCCAGTTCTGGTCCTCCCATTTTCGCCTATTCCACTCTTGGTCATTTACACTCCCTTAGTGCATTGGTATCTGTTTGGGCACCCCAGGGTTGCGATCCTATGGCCGCAGCCCGTTTGGCCTGGCTGCCTGCACACCTCCCTGATGCTCCACTACCACCTGGTAATTCTCAGCTCTGTTTCCATCCTCCTATCTTGGAATCATATAAATTTGAGAGGGCCTAGTGTGCATCAACACGGCCTATATCCCTGAGAGAAGCTTGGACAGATAGACATAGAAAATGTATGCAAATAGATTTTATTAGGGCAATAGGCCCAGAAGATAATTTGGATAAGTGAAAATACAGTTTTACATATAGTCAAAAATATACATGAGAACGCATATGACCATAGACATGTACATAAAATGCAAAAATTGCACAACAACTTGCGATATTATCAAGGTCTTTCAGGAAAATGCCGACATGTTTCGGACGGGCGTCCTTTTTCAAGGCAATTACAGTTCCTGTGTTTGCTCAATAGTACTGTATGAAACAGAGTAAAGGCATTAGTATATAGCATGTGTGATTGTAAAGTAAAGAACCTGTGTTTTTGCCGTTTAAATGATCATGGTACTCACTTGCAAAACATTGAAGAAAAAGGGCCTAAGTAGCCCGGTGGTCTTGGGGTACAGGAGTATGGTCTTGGAGTAATCACAAGATATATTAAATCTGTGCTGTTAAAAGCAAAAGGCTGCTGGGCACTCAGTTGGCTGCAAGATCTCCAGCCAGGCACCGTAAGGTTGCTGTGGCTATAGATACCTAGGCCAAAGACAGTAGGATGCTGGGGGGTAAAGTAAAGTGGATGAGATAGGGTTAGACTCAATTGCAGGTCTAAAGTAGTATATAATTGATAGGGAGTAACATGGGGTAAAAAAAAAGTATTTTACCTGATAGTCAGAGGTCCGATGGTGAGGTACAACAGAGCGCCGGCAGGGAAGTGATGTATCTAGTCCCGCCATTGCTCAGGTTTAAATAGGAAGTAGGAAGTGTTGTCAGCTGGGCGGGCCGTCATGTGTAATCTGCACGCTCAGCTGTGGGGTAATGGTCAAGGCCAGGTGAGGGGATGGTGGCTCGGAGGCCATATGTATTCCCCAGGATATCTCTGAGGCGGCGGCGGCGCGCGTCGTCACGCGGGCAGACAAACCCCTCCCCGTTCGCTGGAACGCAAGCGGGGGCGCGCGCAAGGAGGAAGCGTGCGCCTCAGGGGATAGAAGGTGCGCACCCGCGACGGGGAGTCCGCGCATGCGCACTGTCTTACCCGCGCCGGGCAGCCAAAAAGAAACCGAGTCCATGCAAATAGGCCAGATGCCAGTATTAAAAGATGTTGTGATGTGTTAGAATAGTAACTCCCTGCAATTAAATTGTGCAGGGGAATCTCAATGTGTTGCAAGTGGACCAGAATATCATAATGACGGGCTGAACACCCCCTAATGGAAAAAGACAGGTAGTGCATTGACATAGCAGATACAATAACATTCTGGTACGTTTCACAATGAAAAAGACAAGCATCTACATTGATCAATTTAAATAACAATAAATCAAACAGCATAGAGGATAGAATGGAACTGTTGTACATGCAGACATATATATTTGATCCATAGGCGGAGCATTTGAGTAAATACCAGGGAGTGGTGAGACACAGTAGCTATCATATAGATGGGGTGCTGGGAGTAGAGTACCTAGCAAGGTAGGGTCTCGGTGAAAGCATTAAACGGGACCCAACATGGCTAGAAGGCATCTAGAGGTCAAGTTCACATAACCCTGATTCAAAACCTTCAAGGTAGGGCTTGAAGTTGAATGCCTCGTTGAGGCCTGGGGGAGATGTGGCATTGAGATGGAATATCCATCTAAGCTCACTTTGGAGCAAGGCTTTATTGTAGTCACCACCTCGATTGGGTGGAGGAATGTGATCAAGTGCTTTAAATATAATTTGAGGAGTTGAGTCTTGATGGACAATTGCACAGTGTCGCCCTAAAGGGAGGTCAGGGTCTTTTTGGTTAATGCTCAAGGTATGTCGGTAAATACGTTTCCAGAAAGGCAGTTTGGTTTTCCCAACATAAAAACACCCGCACTCGCATTCGAGTAAGTATACAATGCCGACCGAACGGCAATTGACAAAATGTTGGGGAAAGAAGGGTTGTCAATTAGGTAGGATATTGGATCTGTTAGATTTGGATAGGTATCTGCAATATTTGCATTTCCTGCAAGGGAATGTCCCTTTTGTTTGTTTGTGTAAATAATTGGCTGCAGTGTATTCGCTTCTGATTAATTTGTCACGGAGAGAGGGAGCTCGTCTGTAGGTAAGTAGTGGGTGTACAGGGACAAATGGAGACAGAGAATGATCTGTGGTTAGGATGTGCCAATGTTTCTCTAGAATCTGAGTGATTAGGGAGTGTTGTTCACAGTAATTAGTAATGATTCTCAGAGAAGTATTTGTAGCCTTGGGCTTGGAGGAGAAAAGTAAGGAAGTGTGTGTTTTAGATTTCGCTTTTTTGTATGCGATTTTTAGGACTGTATGTGGGTATCCTCGTTCACGGAGCCTGTTGCGTAGAACAGAGGCTTCATGTTCGAAAGAGGCCTCGGTTGAACAGTTGCGACGGGCGCGGAGGTATTGGGCATATGGAATAGAGTTAAGGAGGGGTTCAGGGTGAAAGCTTGAAGCAGCTAGGATAGTGTTGCCTGCAGTGGGTTTACGGTATAAATGGCTTTGAATGTGTCCTTCCAGGTCTTTCATAAGAGTAAGGTCTAGGAAACAAATAGATGTAGGGCTATGTGTCATAGTAAATTTGAGGTTTAATTGGTTAGAAGTATTGAGATAGATCAAGAAGTCCTGTAGCGTCTGGCTTGATCCCTGCCAGACGATAAGGATATCATCGATATATCGACGGAAGGTAACAACATGTTTTGTATACATATTGGCAGACGTGTCTGCAAAAAGTAGACGTTCCCACTCCCCCAAGTACAGGTTGGCGTAGGCCGGTGCGCAACAAGTGCCCATGGCCACGCCCTGTACTTGGAGGTAGTGGGAACCGTCAAAAGAAAAAAAATTATGGTTTAAAATAAAATTGAGTGCATTGATGATAAATGAAGAAAGATCAGCAGGGTATAGGGAAGTAGTCATAAGTATGTGTCGGATAGCCGAAAGTCCCAAGGAGTGGGGGATTGAGCTATATAGTGCCTCGACATCGATCGCGACAAGAAGAGTGTCGGGACCGATTGTCAGGGAGGACAATCCTTGTAGAAGATGGGTAGTATCTCGTATTTGAGAGATAAGAATATAAATACCGCTCTGAGTCTGGAGGCAAAGTGATGTCCACCCTGATTCGGTACAGCTGGTGCAGGCTCTGCTCACAACAGAGAGGAAAAAGGGAAGTCTGGATGGCCGCACTTCAGCAAAAACTTCTTTATTAGGCAAAAGATAAAATCCAAAGTAGTGACATCTCATGCGATACAGCAAAACAGCAACAGTAGCTTACGCGTTTCACGCCTCAAAGGCGCTTAGTCATAGCTAAAGATAGAATGCAAAAAACAAAACATATATAGCTAAAGTCAGGTGACCGACATTGACTAAACAGCCAATCAGGGCACTACAGCTTGATCATTCTGGTGATTGCATTCAAAAGATCTCACCTGGCTGCAGCAGCCCACACCCAAATCCCAAAAGAAAAAAACATTGGAATAAAGGTATGGGTGGGACAGCCAGGATAAAGACCAACAACAAATGACATGCCAATAAAATGTATATAAATGTGTGGTTAGTACAAAAATACAGAAAAAAATACATACAAAGAGAATAAGTATGTGTACAAAAACGTAGGTGTCAACATTGTGGTCCACTGTATAAAGGCTGCAAAAACAAGGGTATATGCACAATTCAAAAAAAGAAAAACATAATTAAATCTGAAGAATATGTACATAACATCCAAGATGGGAATGGGTAAAAGATGATACAAAAGAGACCGGCACAAACTTCCAATATGAAAAAACGGGATACCGTATACAATGAAGAACAACCCACGTAGATGTTTGAGGTAAAACCAAAAATGGCAAAATTCCAAAAAGCAGCACAACACAAAATCGCATTAGGAGTGTAAAAAAAGAACCCACATCTGTCACCGCAATAAGATTTAAAATGGCGGTAGATGAGGATCTATATAACCATTCAGGCTGTGCTGTGGCAAATGGAACATAGCATGTAAAAAGTAAAAAATATATGTAAGAATATATACACGCATAGAATATATATAAAAATACATATATATAGGTACCCTGAAGGAATTCAAAATATGATAATAACACTACATTAATTTGAATTGAAACCCCAAATAAACCTATATAATGAAACCTGCGAGTCTGTATGGATGAACTGTGTATATGACACAGAATGCAATGAATGTAATAAAAAGGAACGGGATGTACATACAGCGATTCAATGTGAATCGCAAGCAAATATGTGACCAAAAAATATATATGTATATGATCAGGAAATATATGTATATAAGGAGTTCCCGTGTTATTAGCGACACATGAATGTAAAAAAATGCAAAAAAATGCAAAAGATGCAAAAAAAAAATGCAAAAAAATGCAAAAAATGCAAGAAATCTGAGCAAATAGAAACCCCGTGTTTATGGCACTGAAATGAAACCTAAAGAGAGAAAGTCCAATGTAAAATATACTGTGTAATAAAGTATATAATATATAGAAGTCTACAGAATAGACCTCCATTTATAATATAAAATCAGTAAAGCCCAATAGTAAATGGAGGAAATGGATGTCAAAGCTGGACTATAGAACAGCAGTAGAGCCTTATTAATACTATAAATCTAGAACAGATCACAAGATCGTGGTCCATAGATGTATATAGCTTGTGTAGCTAAACATTTTTATATTAATCTCTCTCTTCGGTGGGATGCATGGCGAACCGTTAAAGTACCTATTGAATCAACGGTGATGTCATGTGACATGCGACATGCAACATGCAACTAAAGAAAGGTGTTTTTACTAGAAAGGGGGGGTGGTCTGTATACTATCTCTTAATATGACACAACTCCATCCCTATAATATATATAAAGTAGAACAAGTTAGCCCATGGGACTTTAAATGAGTTGTTCATATAGATCATAACGTATAAGTAATTTGAAAAAGATTTTATTAGAGTTTCACAGACATAGTCACAGACATAGTCATAAAATAGTATATATAAAAACCATCATAAACCATAACTTGACCATAAACAAATATTGTTATAGTGCTAGAGGTACAAAAGTATACATATACAGCTTATATACTCGACGCGTTTCGCAAGCTCTGCTTGCTTCCTCAGGAGTAGATGTATATGTAGGGTATCTAAAAGGATAATAAGTATAAATAAGATATGGCATATAAATGGTAATTCGTTCAAAAAGGAGCATATGGCCTCCAAGAGGCACTCCATATTTACATTGTGGTCAGTTGGTCCAATGGACTGATCTCCAGAGGCGAAAGTGGTGAGTGCCTCCACCGGGAGCTGAAGAGGCATGGTTCGCAGCAAGCCACACGGGGGGACAAGTTGAGGGCAGACATGGCGATGAAGGGAAAGGAAGGATGTGATGTATCCTAAAATGCCCCATGACCACCAGTGTCGTAGCAGCTGAAATGAGAGTATATATGTATCTAAATCAATTAACAAAGTATTTGATGATAATCTGAGAGTATGAATGATATGATGTCACTATGGTCAAGTGAAATCATGACATAGTGGGCATGGATGCAGATAGGGGGGAGTGTGTGGAAAGGAAGTGCAGAGAGTGCAGCAATGTGAGAGGAAAGGAAAGATAGAAAAAGAAAAGAGAGAAAGGAAAAAGAAAAGAGAAGCGAAAAAGAAAAAAGAGGGAAGGAAAGATACCCTATGGCGTGCCTCTTTGACAGAGACAGCGTGGCAGGAAAAATGGCAATGAATGTAGATGTGAAAAATAGTAATCACCATGATGGTTGTATGGATGTATGGAAGTATAAATGTCTTTGTGCCGTTCGTGTCACAGGCTGAAATGGAAAGAGAGCAAGACAGGGGTGGAAAATAAAAGAAATGATAGGGAAAAGGAAGGGCGAAAAAGAAATGAAAATTGTGTAGATGAAAGAAGTGAATGGTGCTGATAATGGGAAATGTAAATCTCAAATTTGTATGAGCAAGTGCAATAAAGTGAAATTAAATGACATATTAGATGTCAAAAGTGTGCTTACCCCTATATCAAACCTCGAGTGGTGCAACAACCTGCAGGGTGGAGGAAAAGCAAGAGTGTTCGCCAGGTCAGGAGCCCCCCGACCTATATCCCTGAGTGCGAGCGTTGGACCACGCCCCTAACGCCATGCGTGACGCGGCTATGGTACGTGCCCGCGCAGCGCAAATGCGAGCACGTTCAGCCATCGTGATGACGCAATATACACCAGGCGTGGAGCCGCCGCAAATGCGGAAGTCCCACATTGGGTACAATAACATGGCGCCGATGTACTGGTGGCCCCTCCCCATTTCTGGAGAGGGGAGGGGACAGCAGGGAGGGTTAGTATAGACCCCCCCATTGTACATCGCAGCTCCCGGAGGGGACAAACAGACCCACAGTCACCAATGGATGGAGTACATAGGAACCAACTCCACAAGTAGCCCAGATGACATAGGGAAAATGAATGAATAGAAGCTCATGTAGGAATATCCATGGCAATTGGCAATTAGTATTAGTAATTATGACCACGAGAATAGTAGACAGACCGAGTGGGCAAGTAGGTGTCTTCCACCTGGTAAATTATGAGAAAGGGGGGGTGGTCTGTATACTATCTCTTAATATGACACAACTCCATCCCTATAATATATATAAAGTAGAACAAGTTAGCCCATGGGACTTTAAATGAGTTGTTCATATAGATCATAACGTATAAGTAATTTGAAAAAGATTTTATTAGAGTTTCACAGACATAGTCACAGACATAGTCATAAAATAGTATATATAAAAACCATCATAAACCATAACTTGACCATAAACAAATATTGTTATAGTGCTAGAGGTACAAAAGTATACATATACAGCTTATATACTCGACGCGTTTCGCAAGCTCTGCTTGCTTCCTCAGGAGTAGATGTATATGTAGGGTATCTAAAAGGATAATAAGTATAAATAAGATATGGCATATAAATGGTAATTCGTTCAAAAAGGAGCATATGGCCTCCAAGAGGCACTCCATATTTACATTGTGGTCAGTTGGTCCAATGGACTGATCTCCAGAGGCGAAAGTGGTGAGTGCCTCCACCGGGAGCTGAAGAGGCATGGTTCGCAGCAAGCCACACGGGGGGACAAGTTGAGGGCAGACATGGCGATGAAGGGAAAGGAAGGATGTGATGTATCCTAAAATGCCCCATGACCACCAGTGTCGTAGCAGCTGAAATGAGAGTATATATGTATCTAAATCAATTAACAAAGTATTTGATGATAATCTGAGAGTATGAATGATATGATGTCACTATGGTCAAGTGAAATCATGACATAGTGGGCATGGATGCAGATAGGGGGGAGTGTGTGGAAAGGAAGTGCAGAGAGTGCAGCAATGTGAGAGGAAAGGAAAGATAGAAAAAGAAAAGAGAGAAAGGAAAAAGAAAAGAGAAGCGAAAAAAAAAAAAAGAAGGAAGGAAAGATACCCTATGGCGTGCCTCTTTAACAGAGACAGCGTGGCAGGAAAAATGGCAATGAATGTAGATGTGAAAAATAGTAATCACCATGATGGTTGTATGGATGTATGGAAGTATAAATGTCTTTGTGCCGTTCGTGTCACAGGCTGAAATGGAAAGAGAGCAAGACAGGGGTGGAAAATAAAAGAAATGATAGGGAAAAGGAAGGGCGAAAAAGAAATGAAAATTGTGTAGATGAAAGAAGTGAATGGTGCTGATAATGGGAAATGTAAATCTCAAATTTGTATGAGCAAGTGCAATAAAGTGAAATTAAATGACATATTAGATGTCAAAAGTGTGCTTACCCCTATATCAAACCTCGAGTGGTGCAACAACCTGCAGGGTGGAGGAAAAGCAAGAGTGTTCGCCAGGTCAGGAGCCCCCCGACCTATATCCCTGAGTGCGAGCGTTGGACCACGCCCCTAACGCCATGCGTGACGCGGCTATGGTACGTGCCCGCGCAGCGCATATGCGAGCACGTTCAGCCATCGTGATGACGCAATATACACCAGGCGTGGAGCCGCCGCAAATGCGGAAGTCCCACATTGGGTACAATAACATGGCGCCGATGTACTGGTGGCCCCTCCCCATTTCTGGAGAGGGGAGGGGACAGCAGGGAGGGTTAGTATAGACCCCCCCATTGTACATCGCAGCTCCCGGAGGGGACAAACAGACCCACAGTCACCAATGGATGGAGTACATAGGAACCAACTCCACAAGTAGCCCAGATGACATAGGGAAAATGAATGAATAGAAGCTCATGTAGGAATATCCATGGCAATTGGCAATTAGTATTAGTAATTATGACCACGAGAATAGTAGACAGACCGAGTGGGCAAGTAGGTGTCTTCCACCTGGTAAATTATGAGAAAGGGGGGGTGGTCTGTATACTATCTCTTAATATGACACAACTCCATCCCTATAATATATATAAAGTAGAACAAGTTAGCCCATGGGACTTTAAATGAGTTGTTCATATAGATCATAACGTATAAGTAATTTGAAAAAGATTTTATTAGAGTTTCACAGACATAGTCACAGACATAGTCATAAAATAGTATATATAAAAACCATCATAAACCATAACTTGACCATAAACAAATATTGTTATAGTGCTAGAGGTACAAAAGTATACATATACAGCTTATATACTCGACGCGTTTCGCAAGCTCTGCTTGCTTCCTCAGGAGTAGATGTATATGTAGGGTATCTAAAAGGATAATAAGTATAAATAAGATATGGCATATAAATGGTAATTCGTTCAAAAAGGAGCATATGGCCTCCAAGAGGCACTCCATATTTACATTGTGGTCAGTTGGTCCAATGGACTGATCTCCAGAGGCGAAAGTGGTGAGTGCCTCCACCGGGAGCTGAAGAGGCATGGTTCGCAGCAAGCCACACGGGGGGACAAGTTGAGGGCAGACATGGCGATGAAGGGAAAGGAAGGATGTGATGTATCCTAAAATGCCCCATGACCACCAGTGTCGTAGCAGCTGAAATGAGAGTATATATGTATCTAAATCAATTAACAAAGTATTTGATGATAATCTGAGAGTATGAATGATATGATGTCACTATGGTCAAGTGAAATCATGACATAGTGGGCATGGATGCAGATAGGGGGGAGTGTGTGGAAAGGAAGTGCAGAGAGTGCAGCAATGTGAGAGGAAAGGAAAGATAGAAAAAGAAAAGAGAGAAAGGGAAAAGAAAAGAGAAGCGAAAAAGAAAAAAGAGGGAAGGAAAGATACCCTATGGCGTGCCTCTTTGACAGAGACAGCGTGGCAGGAAAAATGGCAATGAATGTAGATGTGAAAAATAGTAATCACCATGATGGTTGTATGGATGTATGGAAGTATAAATGTCTTTGTGCCGTTCGTGTCACAGGCTGAAATGGAAAGAGAGCAAGACAGGGGTGGAAAATAAAAGAAATGGTAGGGAAAAGGAAGGGCGAAAAAGAAATGAAAATTGTGTAGATGAAAGAAGTGAATGGTGCTGATAATGGGAAATGTAAATCTCAAATTTGTATGAGCAAGTGCAATAAAGTGAAATTAAATGACATATTAGATTTCAAAAGTGTGCTTACCCCTATATCAAACCTCGAGTGGTGCAACAACCTGCAGGGTGGAGGAAAAGCAAGAGTGTTCGCCAGGTCAGGAGCCCCCCGACCTATATCCCTGAGTGCGAGCGTTGGACCACGCCCCTAACGCCATGCGTGACGCGGCTATGGTACGTGCCCGCGCAGCGCATATGCGAGCACGTTCAGCCATCGTGATGACGCAATATACACCAGGCGTGGAGCCGCCGCAAATGCGGAAGTCCCACATTGGGTACAAAAACATGGCGCCGATGTACTGGTGGCCCCTCCCCATTTCTGGAGAGGGGAGGGGACAGCAGGGAGGGTTAGTATAGACCCCCCCATTGTACATCGCAGCTCCCGGAGGGGACAAACAGACCCACAGTCACCAATGGATGGAGTACATAGGAACCAACTCCACAAGTAGCCCAGATGACATAGGGAAAATGAATGAATAGAAGCTCATGTAGGAATATCCATGGCAATTGGCAATTAGTATTAGTAATTATGACCACGAGAATAGTAGACAGACCGAGTGGGCAAGTAGGTGTCTTCCACCTGGTAAATTATGAGAAAGGGGGGGTGGTCTGTATACTATCTCTTAATATGACACAACTCCATCCCTATAATATATATAAAGTAGAACAAGTTAGCCCATGGGACTTTAAATGAGTTGTTCATATAGATCATAACGTATAAGTAATTTGAAAAAGATTTTATTAGAGTTTCACAGACATAGTCACAGACATAGTCATAAAATAGTATATATAAAAACCATCATCGCCATGTTATTGTACCCAATGTGGGACTTCCGCATTTGCGGCGGCTCCACGCCTGGTGTATATTGCGTCATCACGATGGCTGAACGTGCTCGCATTTGCGCTGCGCGGGCACGTACCATAGCCGCGTCACGCATGGCGTTAGGGGCGTGGTCCAACGCTCGCACTCAGGGATATAGGTCGGGGGGCTCCTGACCTGGCGAACACTCTTGCTTTTCCTCCACCCTGCAGGTTGTTGCACCACTCGAGGTTTGATATAGGGGTAAGCACACTTTTGACATCTAATATGTCATTTAATTTCACTTTATTGCACTTGCTCATACAAATTTGAGATTTACATTTCCCATTATCAGCACCATTCACTTCTTTCATCTACACAATTTTCATTTCTTTTTCGCCCTTCCTTTTCCCTATCATTTCTTTTATTTTCCACCCCTGTCTTGCTCTCTTTCCATTTCAGCCTGTGACACGAACGGCACAAAGACATTTATACTTCCATACATCCATACAACCATCATGGTGATTACTATTTTTCACATCTACATTCATTGCCATCTTTCCTGCCACGCTGTCTCTGTCAAAGAGGCACGCCATAGGGTATCTTTCCTTCCCTCTTTTTTCTTTTTCGCTTCTCTTTTCTTTTTCCTTTCTCTCTTTTCTTTTTCTATCTTTCCTTTCCTCTCACATTGCTGCACTCTCTGCACTTCCTTTCCACACACTCCCCCCTATCTGCATCCATGCCCACTATGTCATGATTTCACTTGACCATAGTGACATCATATCATTCATACTCTCAGATTATCATCAAATACTTTGTTAATTGATTTAGATACATATATACTCTCATTTCAGCTGCTACGACACTGGTGGTCATGGGGCATTTTAGGATACATCACATCCTTCCTTTCCCTTCATCGCCATGTCTGCCCTCAACTTGTCCCCCCGTGTGGCTTGCTGCGAACCATGCCTCTTCAGCTCCCGGTGGAGGCACTCACCACTTTCGCCTCTGGAGATCAGTCCATTGGACCAACTGACCACAATGTAAATATGGAGTGCCTCTTGGAGGCCATATGCTCCTTTTTGAACGAATTACCATTTATATGCCATATCTTATTTATACTTATTATCCTTTTAGATACCCTACATATACATCTACTCCTGAGGAAGCAAGCAGAGCTTGCGAAACGCGTCGAGTATATAAGCTGTATATGTATACTTTTGTACCTCTAGCACTATAACAATATTTGTTTATGGTCAAGTTATGGTTTATGATGGTTTTTATATATACTATTTTATGACTATGTCTGTGACTATGTCTGTGAAACTCTAATAAAATCTTTTTCAAATTACTTATACGTTATGATCTATATGAACAACTCATTTAAAGTCCCATGGGCTAACTTGTTCTACTTTATATATATTATAGGGATGGAGTTGTGTCATATTAAGAGATAGTATACAGACCACCCCCCCTTTCTCATAATTTACCAGGTGGAAGACACCTACTTGCCCACTCGGTCTGTCTACTATTCTCGTGGTCATAATTACTAATACTAATTGCCAATTGCCATGGATATTCCTACATGAGCTTCTATTCATTCATTTTCCCTATGTCATCTGGGCTACTTGTGGAGTTGGTTCCTATGTACTCCATCCATTGGTGACTGTGGGTCTGTTTGTCCCCTCCGGGAGCTGCGATGTACAATGGGGGGGTCTATACTAACCCTCCCTGCTGTCCCCTCCCCTCTCCAGAAATGGGGAGGGGCCACCAGTACATCGGCGCCATGTTATTGTACCCAATGTGGGACTTCCGCATTTGCGGCGGCTCCACGCCTGGTGTATATTGCGTCATCACGATGGCTGAACGTGCTCGCATTTGCGCTGCGCGGGCACGTACCATAGCCGCGTCACGCATGGCGTTAGGGGCGTGGTCCAACGCTCGCACTCAGGGATATAGGTCGGGGGGCTCCTGACCTGGCGAACACTCTTGCTTTTCCTCCACCCTGCAGGTTGTTGCACCACTCGAGGTTTGATATAGGGGTAAGCACACTTTTGACATCTAATATGTCATTTAATTTCACTTTATTGCACTTGCTCATACAAATTTGAGATTTACATTTCCCATTATCAGCACCATTCACTTCTTTCATCTACACAATTTTCATTTCTTTTTCGCCCTTCCTTTTCCCTACCATTTCTTTTATTTTCCACCCCTGTCTTGCTCTCTTTCCATTTCAGCCTGTGACACGAACGGCACAAAGACATTTATACTTCCATACATCCATACAACCATCATGGTGATTACTATTTTTCACATCTACATTCATTGCCATTTTTCCTGCCACGCTGTCTCTGTCAAAGAGGCACGCCATAGGGTATCTTTCCTTCCCTCTTTTTTCTTTTTCGCTTCTCTTTTCTTTTCCTTTCTCTCTTTTCTTTTTCTATCTTTCCTTTCCTCTCACATTGCTGCACTCTCTGCACTTCCTTTCCACACACTCCCCCCTATCTGCATCCATGCCCACTATGTCATGATTTCACTTGACCATAGTGACATCATATCATTCATACTCTCAGATTATCATCAAATACTTTGTTAATTGATTTAGATACATATATACTCTCATTTCAGCTGCTACGACACTGGTGGTCATGGGGCATTTTAGGATACATCACATCCTTCCTTTCCCTTCATCGCCATGTCTGCCCTCAACTTGTCCCCCCGTGTGGCTTGCTGCGAACCATGCCTCTTCAGCTCCCGGTGGAGGCACTCACCACTTTCGCCTCTGGAGATCAGTCCATTGGACCAACTGACCACAATGTAAATATGGAGTGCCTCTTGGAGGCCATATGCTCCTTTTTGAACGAATTACCATTTACTGGAAGGATAATAATGACAAGTGCTAATTGCAAAAAATGTCATTATGATTGTCAGTGCCAACAAGGAAGGAAACAGAAAGAAGAAAGAAAGAATAGTAGTGAAGGGGAAAAAAAAAAAAAAAAAAAAATAAAACAAAAAAAAAATTAATAAACAAAAAAAAAAAAAGAAAAAAAAAATGAAAAAAATAAAAAAAAAGCAGTGATAGGAAGCAAGGAAAGTTGTTACATAAAAAGATATAGTGGGCAGAGGGACCCCAAAAGAATTGGTGCTATTCGTAAAAGTGGGAAACATCCCACTCAAAGTTCATTCCTGCAGGCTGTCTAGTGTTTAAATTAAAAATCCATTTAACCTCTTGCTTACACAAGAGCCCAAATTTGTCCCCTCCTCTAGGTGGTTGTATGATTTTATCAACGCCCTGAATGCGCAAACTAGATGTGTCACCTGAATGAAACTCATTCCAATGTCGGGCTACATTGGTACCGTGTTCTTTGTCAATGTCATAAAGATGATCATATAAGCGGTCCTTTAATCTACGGATAGTTCTGCCAACATATTGAGTTGAACATGTAAGACAGGTAATCACATAAATGAGATAGCGTGTATTACAATTAATAAAGGATCCAATTTTAAAGGTTTTGCCTGTAGAGGAGGAGGTGACGGTGTCACCACCCTTAATAAAGGGACAGTATACACAGGAATTGCCTCCACATCTAAAGGTACCCTTAAAATGCATCCAATGGGAAGGGGGATTTTTGCTGCAAAAGTAGCTAGGGGACAAAAGACTGCCTAAGGACGGTGCTCTCCTAGAGACCGTACGTATGCCTTTAGTGAGGATTTTAGAATAAATTGGGTCATTGGACAAAATTGGAAGGTATTTAGTTACAATTCTACCTATTTTTTGAAATTCCAAACTATATGGGGTAGAAAAAGTAGGGATGGATTGAGATTTATCCTTACTGTTACATAAAACCGGTTTGTCAGCCAAAAGCTCCGCCCTGGATGCCTGACTGGCAATGCGAGAAGCACGATCGATAATGGACTTGGAATATCCTCTAGCTAGAAACCTCTCTGTCATTAGGCGAGCCTCCCGGACATATACATCCTGTCTAGTGCATAAACGGCGAAGCCGTAAAAATTGGCCTACCGGTATGCTTTTAATGGTGTGTGGCGGATGGCTAGAACTGGCAGACAATAGAGTATTCCCAGCTGTGGGTTTTCTATATAAGCTACTCACGATCTCATGGTTATCTCCCAAGAGCCTCACATCCAAAAAATCAATGGTGACAGGATCATGATGTCCCGTAAATTTTAGATTCAATTGGTTGTCATTCATGTAAATTAACCATTGTTCCAAAGTGATGTGAGGGTCAGAGACGATAAACAGGAGGTCGTCAATGTAACGACAATAAAACTCTGTGTCTGCTCGACGGGGACTTTCAGGTCCAAAAATGCGGGACCTCTCCCACCATCCCATGTATAGGTTGGCTAGGGAGGGTGAAAATTTGGCTCCCATAGAGGCCCCGCATTTCTGGAGGTAAAAGTCCCCGCCGAACATAAAAAAATTATGTGTTAAAAGATACTCCAAACATAAAACGATGAATTCCTGTGTAGCTAGGGAAAATCTGCCCGACTTTTTAAGAAAAAAGGAAACTGCTCGTAGACCTAGATGGTGAGGTATGGAAGAATACAAACTAGACACATCACAAGTAATCCAGCTGTAACCCTCTCCCCAAGCCATGCCATCAAGTCTGGACAACAAATGTTTAGTGTCACGTAGGTATCCGGGTAGCTCCACCACCAAGGGTTGTAATTGTTGGTCAACCCATTGTCCCAGTCTTTCATTAAGAGAATTAATGCCAGCCACAATGGGTCTACCAGTAAGGGGTGTGAGGCCCTTATGGAGTTTAGGCAAATGGTGAAAGACTGGGACAACGGGAAAAGAAGGTATAAACATATCTTTCTCTCTTTCAGTAAAGAGACCCATACAAACTGCACGATCCAACAAAGAGGACAGTTCAGCTTTAAAGGTGGTGGTGGGATTCCCACTGAGTTTAATGTAAGTAAGGGGGTCGGAAAGTTGTCTAATAGCCTCATTGCGATAAGAGGTGGCGTCCATAACGACTACCGAACCCCCCTTATCAGCATTTTTTATGACTAATTCACGATCAGCCCGTAATTTTTGAATGGACAATTTTTCATCTGGAGACAAATTATTAGCCACTTTGTTGGAGGTGTTGCGTGCCAGCGTAGTGAGGTCTCTCTCTACCAAGGTTTGATACATATCCATGTTTTTACCTCGAGAATTAATAGGATAAATATCAGACCTCATCTTAAATGATACTGTACTATGGCAAGCATCACCATCCTCCAAAACCGGATTGGACTCACTTGCCAAATCAACAAGGTCATTAAAGGCACAAACATCTTTGAATGATATGAGAGGGGAAAGGGAAGGGGAAGGTAGGGGGGAAGAAGGAAGAGACTGGGAGGGAGAAAATGGTTTCACATTCTCAGATAAAACATTAGTAATGTCATCCAAAAACGGACTGGCATGTAAATCAGACTCACACTCACCGCTAGAAGGATTGTCAATAGATGAAACAACATTTAAATCAACATCGGTGAAAAAGTGTTTTTGTAAGGTTAAAGTCCTTGCTAGCTTATTAACGTCCAAAATAGTATCAAACAAATTGAAATGATTAGTAGGACAAAAGTTCAAGCCTCTTGATAGTAGCGCAGTTTCAGATAGGGATAAAGATTTCTGCGATAGATTAACTACATTGAGGTTAGCGTTTATTTGCGATCCCGCAGCTGATAGCGACCCTCGCTGATGTCGTTTGTTTCTTTGACCTCCCCTCCTCGTTTTGCCTTTTTTCTCCTGAAGCCTCTGTTGTGTCCAGTGCTGCCCGAGTTTAAAGACAGAGTTCTCTCTGGATGTGTATGGCTTGAATTAGATCTCGTATCCGGTGAAGAATCAGAAGCAGTGATGGCAGTAGTGTCATGGAGAGACTCACCCTCCGTATCAGAGAAGCTGACTCTTTTCTTAGAGGAGGATCTCGGCCTACGGCCAGAGCGGAAAGCAGGTTTTTTCCAGGTGTAAACCTGGTTGGTGTCATAATCAATTTGGTCGCGAAGTTTTTTATCTTTCTTAGTTGAAATAACATTGCGTTCTAGTTTATCCAATTTTTTATTTAGCAGTTCATCAAGCTCCACAAAACAAGGAGAATTTTGTGAATTAGTAAGCTCGTTTTGAATAAAAGACATCTCGCTTTGTATGCGATTTAACTCTTTGGTCCTTGATTCAATGATGATTTTCATGAGACTAAACGAACAGGTGGTAAGTGTGTTAGTCCATAGAAGTTTGGTTTCTTCATCTGGGAAATCAAAGGTGGGAAATTTCTTTATGCGGAGACCCCGTGGGATTTGCTCCAATGCTAAATATTCAGTGAGAGAATGAATATCCCAAAACACTTTGATCTCCTTTGCCATCAAACTCTCAAGTTTTCTAAAAGTCTTTTTTAGGATAAAGTCATTAGTATCTGCTTTAAGCAGAGAGGGAGTTTGCTGGCTTAGACGTAAGGGGTTGTGTGAAGGGTCCTTCAGGGTACGGCTGTAGCTTGTATCTTGGCTGAGAGAAGCAATACTATTTTCGGATGTAGTAGTCCCAGAAGCCATGACAGGTAAGAGGGTGACAGTGGTGTGAAATAAACCACTAGATAATAAACAAAAAAGCACAAGACGAGCAGGTATGATGAGAAGAGCAAAAATCCAGGTTTGAGAGATAAGAATATAAATACCGCTCTGAGTCTGGAGGCAAAGTGATGTCCATCCTGATTCGGTACAGCTGGTGCAGGCTCTGCTCACAACAGAGAGGAAAAAGGGAAGTCTGGATGGCCGCACTTCAGCAAAAACTTCTTTATTAGGCAAAAGATAAAATCCAAAGTAGTGACATCTCATGCGATACAGCAAAACAGCAACAGTAGCTTACGCGTTTCACGCCTCAAAGGCGCTTAGTCATAGCTAAAGATAGAATGCAAAAAACAAAACATATATAGCTAAAGTCAGGTGACCAACATTGACTAAACAGCCAATCAGGGCACTACAGCTTGATCATTCTGGTGATTGCATTCAAAAGATCTCACCTGGCTGCAGCAGCCCACACCCAAATCCAAAGAGAATAAGTATGTGTACAAAAAAGAAAAAAACAAAAGAAAAAAAATTGGAATAAAGGTATGGGTGGGACAGCCAGGATAAAGACCAACAACAAATTACATGCCAATAAAATGTATATAAATGTGTGGTTAGTACAAAAATACAGAAAAAATACATACAAAGAGAATAAGTATGTGTACAAAAACGTAGGTGTCAACATTGTGGTCCACTGTATAAAGGCTGCAAAAACAAGGGTATATGCACAATTCAAAAAAAGAAAAACATAATTAAATCTGAAGAATATGTACATAACATCCAAGATGGGAATGGGTAAAAGATGATAC
>CM053030.1:346679004-346706504 GCA_028564925.1 Lithobates sylvaticus | reverse complement strand
GATGTCACTACTTTGGATTTTATCTTTTGCCTAATAAAGAAGTTTTTGCTGAAGTGCGGCCATCCAGACTTCCCTTTTTCCTCTCTTGTCTTTGAGAACAGTAAATTTGTCTATGTGGGATACAGGGCAAAAAGTGAGTCCCTTTTCAAGGACTGAAATTTCATGATTGGTGAGTGAATAACTCGAAAAGTTAATAATATTGCATGAAGGGGATTTTATCTGGGTGTTCTTTTGGGTTGGTGAGAATTGTTGTGTTGAATTCTTTGTGATGCACGCATCAAATCTAAAAAATCAGGGTGTTGGGAAGAGGATGGTAGGGAATGTGATCTGGAGGTCTTAGAGATCGAGGAAGCGGCCGACGGGTGTCTACCGGGAGAGTCGTTGGTCGGTCCCTCAAGATCGGAGACCTCGTCACTGGATAGGTTGGGTGTGCGACCTCTTTTGGGGTTACGTGGGCCCCGTGTGGGGTTAGGTCTGAGTGCAACATGTGAGGATGTTGTGTTTCGGTCGGCAGTGGTCTTGGGAGGCAATGGTTTAGAGGCAAAGCGTGCAGGGGCTGGTGGGCGTCCAGCACGGTTGGCTTCATTCCATTTATAAGCTCTTTCCTCTTGGAATGCTTTTTTGTCGCGGAAGAATTTTTTGTCTTTCTGCGACAAAGTATCATGGTTAAATTTATCAAATCGTGTTTTGAGTTGAAGATCCAAAGTTTTGTATAATGGATGATCCAAAAATTGTGTCAATTGGGTATTTATTGATGCAAGTTTGGCATCAAGGCAGGACATTTGTGTCTCGTATTGTTGTATCAAAAGTTTCATTAAATCAATGGAGCATTGTTTGAGGACACCCTCCCAGGCCTGCTTGAAGTCTGGGGGAATGTCCTGAAACGTAGGAAAAATTTGGACCCTGAGGCCAAAAGGGTTAATGCCGTGAGCAATATAGTCCTTGAAAGACTTAATGTGCCAAAAAAGAGAGGCTTTCTTTTGGACAGTGTGCGTAAGATTGAGAAAAACAAATCGCAATTGGGATTCAATAAATTCATTAGACTGAAACTGTTGTAGGGTACTAGTCATGCGGGTCTCCCAGTCCTCACCAAGAAAGATTGCCATGGTGGTTTGAAAACAGGCAAAGGGAATGGGGGGTGTTCAGAGCAGGCTCAAAGTAGTAATTGGGGGGTTATTAGTACAAAGAAAGAGTCAATAATAGTATTTAAACAGGAGTATGCATAGGTATGGGTGTGTTTGGAGGTAACTTGCTAGCAGTTACTTGCCCAGGTAGGGGATTTGTATGGGGTAACCATATATGAATCAGAAAAATTATTAGTTGGGCAAGTAGTTGGTAGCAAATGGGTCTATCGCTTCTCAATTGTAAAAATTAAATTTGAGAGGGCCTAGTGTGCATCAACACGGCCTATACCCCTGAGAGAAGCTTGGACAGATAGACATAGAAAATGTATGCAAATAGATTTTATTAGGGCAATAGGCCCAGAAGATAATTTGGATAAGTGAAAATACAGTTTTACATATAGTCAAAAATATACATGAGAACGCATATGACCATAGACATGTACATAAAATGCAAAAATTGCACAACAACTTGCGATATTATCAAGGTCTTTCAGGAAAATGCCGACATGTTTCGGACGGGCGTCCTTTTTCAAGGCAATTACAGTTCCTGTGTTTGCTCAATAGTACTGTATGAAACAGAGTAAAGGCATTAGTATATAGCATGTGTGATTGTAAAGTAAAGAACCTGTGTTTTTGCCGTTTAAATGATCATGGTACTCACTTGCAAAACATTGAAGAAAAAGGGCCTAAGTAGCCCGGTGGTCTTGGGATACAGGAGTATGGTCTTGGAGTAATCACAAGATATATTAAATCTGTGCTGTTAAAAGCAAAAGGCTGCTGGGCACTCAGTTGGCTGCAAGATCTCCAGCCAGGCACCGTAAGGTTGCTGTGGCTATAGATACCTAGGCCAAAGACAGTAGGATGCTGGGGGGTAAAGTAAAGTGGATGAGATAGGGTTAGACTCAATTGCAGGTCTAAAGTAGTATATAATTGATAGGGAGTAACATGGGGTAAAAAAAAAAAAAGTCAAGAGGAGGTAAAGAGCTTATAAATGGAATGAAGCCAACCGTGCTGGACGCCCACCAGCCCGGCGCCGCGCATGCACGCTTTGCCTCTAAACCATTGCCTCCCAAGACCACGCGCGACGGGGCCCACCAGCCCCTGCACGCTTTGCCTCTAAACCATTGCCTCCCAAGACCACTGCCGACCGAAACACAACATCCTCACATGTTGCACTCAGACCTAACCCCACACGGGGCCCACGTAACCCCAAAAGAGGTCGCACACCCAACCTATCCAGTGACGAGGTCTCCGATCTCGAGGGACCGACCGACGACTCTCCCGGTAGACACCCGTCGGCTGCTTCCTCGATCTCTAAGACCTCCAGATCACATTCCCTACCATCCTCTTCCCAACACCCTGATTTTTTAGATTTGATGCGTGCATCACAAAGAATTCAACACAACAATTCTCACCAACCCAAAAGAACACCCAGGTAAAAACCCCTTCATGCAATATTATTAACTTTTCGAGTTATTCACTCACCAATCATGAAATTTCAGTCCTTGAAAAGGGACTCACTTTTTGCCCTGTATCCCACATAGACAAATTTACTGTTATCAAAGACATTCACTTATTTGTTCGTAAACTTCTACTACACAGCATTTACACTCCAAATCCCTTCCCAGATTCCCTTTCACACTCTGCAGCAGAGACCACTGCCCTCCAACAGTTAACAGAACTTCTGGAGGAAAGTGACAACTCTAATCTAATAGATACTCTAGATCTTGACACTCTCTTAGCCAGCACTGAGGAAGATCCTCCCACTCAACCCTGTCCCCCTCTAAAAATTAATATTAAAAAGAAATCCAGTTTCTTTCCGCCCCCGAGCATTAATCCACGAGCAGCCCTTTTTTTACAGGCAGTAACACGGGAAATCCGTAACTTAAAAATTCACCCTAACCGTTCCAAGGTAAGAAATTTCTCATACAACCAACACCTCGCTCTCCAAAACTTAAAAACCAACCCTTCAATAATTATAAAACCCGCCGATAAAGGTGGAAATATAGTCATCCTTGACAGAGCAGACTATATCCAAATGTGCCATGACATTCTACAAAACAAGGAATGGTACAAAAAGATCCCCACATCCTTCATTGCCTCAGCACAACAACAATTATACACACTCATAGACTCTGCCACCTCTCGAGGGGTATTGGATAAACACACTAGTGATTATGTTAGAACCAAATTTCCGCGCATACCTACGTTCTATGCACTCCCCAAGGTGCATAAAAACCTAGACAGACCACCAGGCAGATAATGTGAATATGTGCCCCTCGCGCTACTTGGAGTATGTGAAATAGTCAAAGAATAAATAAATAAATAGTGCTCTGCTGCAAAATGTGCTGTGTTCACAAATACACAATAAAGTAATGAATATTAAAAGAATTTCGCGCAATATGTAGCTAAAAATAAAGTGCAATAAAGAATGTTCCAGTCATATAAATACAATGAAGATATCAATATTACTGGTGAGAGGTAATCAATAATGCAGTACTAATAAGCGTAAGTGTCTACATTAAGTAGTAAATAAAGTGACTTGTGCATATGTGCAAAAGACTTATTAGTAGTAACCCTATGAAAGTGCTGTGAGATACAGGTGAAAATAAATTCAAACGATCAAATAACATAAATTCAAACGATCATAGTGCATTAAAGTGCTATGCAATTAAAGTGATTAATAGTAAACGTCAAATAGTGGATGAGTAATCAATACTCTAAGACAGATGAATGGTTAACAGATGCTAATGGTAAAATTAATAAATGAATATAGTCCCAGGTTGGATAAAATATATATGAATATAACAGTGTCCAAGTTAGTCCATCCGGTCCTGATAATATGACTATATGTAGTCAGGCACCGTATTCACTCTAATTATGCAGTAATAGTGTATTCCATTCACTCAGGTAATCAGCACTAGCTGCGTGATTTAAATATTAAATCCTGTATATTTTCTGCAGTGGGTACTTGGTCCTGATTTTCATAAAATTCAATCCAATCGCCAGTCTCTCAAAACTCTCACCTCAAATATATAAGATTGAAGCTTTTCGGGCATATCCTATAGCCCCATGGACTGTAGATACAAGTTGTTCAGCATAAAACTGGTAAGGGTAAAAAACTTCTCCTTTAAGAGCGTTTTAAATCTTGATTCCTGCAGTGCTCAGTGTCAAAGTATGACAAAGGGCCAAAAAACAAGAAAGAAGGGGAAGCCTCCACTAGTGTAGTATCTTAGTTAAATATAAGCAAGTTTATTTAAACACAGTGGGTGGACTCTTACATTAAAATCAAGGTATATAAGCAAAAAACGGCATAGACAGATATAGAAAAGGGTAGCTCCTAGGCGTTCTCAGCGCCTTCTCACGTCTCACGTCTCCTTCTCTGCCTACGGCCACTCCCTACGCGTTACGACACGTCACGTGTCTTCATCTGGGGAACCGGATTGGCTAATTGGGCTTTGTTTATATTGTGTGCAACCGGAAGTAAGTATTCGGCCATCTTAATTGTGGTCAGGTATCTACTAGGCGGCGGCCATTTTACCGGTGGTATATCGATTAAGGCGGATATGTTTTCAACGGTGCGTTCCACCTCTGCGTTCCACCGTTATGACGGCCATTTTCTTGTGGATTACTAGATTGTTAATATGTGGCCGCAATGTTATGGTTTCTAGCAAGGATACTATGGCGCAAATGATATTGGTGCGTCCCGGGATCTAATAGAATCATAGTCATGTTATACAGTCCCCACCTGAGTAGTGTATATATGCTAATAAAGGCCACATATGTTACGTATCTATAATGATACATATCAGTAATATATATAGGTTACTCCTAATGTTTATAATAGTATTCTTATTATATTAACATGGGTAGTAGTCCATATTGGAGGCAAATTATTGCTAAAGTTAAATTGGTAATTATAAAATGGTAATTTTAAATGGATAATATCCTGTATATAAATAGACCAGGTCTGTGTATTCCCAATACATGGATACTGATGTTCTCATGGCATCAAACATTATATAAATGTGATGGATTCCAAAGCTATTATAAAGTAAAAATATTTAAATAATTAAAATATTTAAAATATTAATGAAATCAATGGTACATAAAATATGAAATAAAAATGCACCATGAGGGATGTCTAGTACTCTACCAAGTGTACCCAAAGTACATATGTCGAGTAATATCTAGATGTTAGAGTGAGAGAAAGCCTTGAGGTACCTTCAATTCAATTCATTAAAAATATTATACATATAAAAAAACAATCCATCAATACAATTATGATAGAGATATATAATAAAAAACACAAATCAGCCACTCTATAGGCTGTGTGCATAAATTAAGTATTGTGATGAATCGTATGATAAAATATGTGGTAGATAAAGCAAAATATGAGTACTATAATTAATTTTGTGTGGAGACATATATTTAAGATGTTGTTTCATCCACTAACTTCTTGTATATATTAGTGTGGGTATATGAATACTGGCTCCTTCTTTCAGGGTATGTGTTCCAAAATAGTTCAGAAGTTACTTAGAAAACAGTTCAGATCGAACTCGACATTGAGTCCTCCAGGGGTGAGAGTACGCATAGTGTGAATCCATCTCGATTCTTTTTGGCTTATTGTTCGTATTTTGTGGCTGCCTCTCCATGCTTTGTTGTATTTCTCTATTCCCCAAAATTGTAGGGAAGATGGGTCTTTGTTGTGTTTTAGTGCAAAATGTTTTGACACATTATGTTTAGGGAACCCGCGTCTGATATTTCGCACATGTTCCTCTATTCTTACTTTTAATGCCCTTTTAGTTCTTCCCACATATTGGAGATTGCAACTGCATTGTAGTACATACACAACTCCCTCTGTATTGCAGCCTATAAAGTCTCTTATTTTATGGGTTTGTCCCGTGTTGGTGGCCGTGAAGTCCATTCTCTTCTTTTGGGGTTTTTGTGTGTGTCTACAGGCGTAACAGTTGCGACAAGGATAGAATCCCTTCCCAGAGAAGAATGTAAAAGTTGGTTTTGGTGGCGGTTCTACTACCGATTTTACTACTAGGTCCCTGATGGTGGGGGCCCTAGTGTAAATTATATTTGGTTTTTGTGGTAGTATAGTTTTTAGATCCTTGTCCCTCTTAAGGATGTGCCAGTGCCTCTCTATTAGTTTGGCTACATCTTTATGCTGTATGTTGTAGTCCAGGATTAGGCAGGGTGCCTCGTTTTGGTAGCTTTTTTTTGGTTTATTCTGAAGCATGATTGTTCTATCCATTTTGCTGACATCCTGTATTTGTTTCTCTATCCATTGTTCATCGTATCCTTTTATTTTAAATCTTTCTCCTATTTGTTTTGCCTGGATTTGATAGTCTTCTTCTTTCGTGCAGTTACGTTTTAGTCTTATTAGTTGTCCCTTTGGTATGTTATATAACCATGGTTTGTGATGGCAACTATTAAGAGAGAGGTAGCTATTGGTGTCTACATTTTTGAAAAACGTTTTGGTTACTATTTTATTTCCATCCAGACTAATTTTCAGATCCAGAAAGTCCACCTCTTTTTCGTCGATTTTCCATACAAGCTTAATATTGTTTTCGTTTTCGTTTAATTGCGTAAGGAATAGTTCTAACGCATTTCTGTCTCCGTTCCACACGATAATTACATCATCGATGTATCTTTTGTACAAAGTAAGTTCTGCTGGAGTATCTTTGTATATCGTTTCTTCTTCCCATTGAGCCATGAATGCATTCGCCACTCCCGGGGCAAATTTGGCACCCATGGCTATGCCTATGGCCTGTGTTATAGTAGGTCTGGTTATGCCAAAAGTAGTTGTACTTGAGGCAGAAATCCAGACATTTGATGAGGTATTTTCTTTGTTTACATATGTAGTTACTATAGTTCCTCAATAGCCATTTGGTTGCTGAACATGCATTATGGTGTTGTACTATCGTGTATAACGATGTGACGTCTGCTGTCGCTAGTATGGTCCTCCCCTCCAATACTGGTGTTGTTTCTAGGAGTTGTAATATATGTTTGGTATCTTTGAGGTAGGCTTTCGTCTGTTGTACCGCTGGTTGGATATAGCGATCTATATACTGCCCCATTCGCGACGTTAGGGAATCTATCCCATTAACGATTGGTCTTCCTGGGGGATTTTCCTTACATTTATGTATTTTGGGCACAGTATATATTATGGGTATCCTACAAGTTTCCGGTATAAGATATTTGGATTCTTTAGTGTTGAGGATCTCTTTCTTTACTCCTAATTTCACTAGTAATTCCAATTCTTTTTTGTATTTTGCAGTCGGATTACCCAATAGTTTAATATACGTTACTTCATCATTAAGTTGTCTGTTCAATTCATTCTGATATTGTTCTTTAGATTGTAGTACTATGGCTCCTCCCTTGTCAGCCGGTCTGATTACTAAATCTTTTCTCTCCGTTAACGTTTTGATTCCCTTTTTAATGTGTATGGGATCAGATATATTCTTCAATTTCAGAGAATCCAGGTCTTGTAATACTAAGTTTTTAAACACTTCTATGTGTTGGTTATTCGATACTTGAGGGTTGTACACCGAATTGTTGCGTAACGTACTATGTATCACCATAGGAGATGTGTTTCTTTCCTCATTTTGGGATCTCCATGGTTTGTTCATGATACATTTTTTGATGTTGATTTTTCTAATGTATTTTTGTATTCCTATGTACGTATTAAATTTGTTTAGGTTTTTGATCGGGGCATGTTTCAAACCCTTATCTAATACCGCCAACTCCTCTGCTGTAATGGATATATTGCTAAGGTTGACTACATTTTCTCCAACTATTCTCTTTTTCGTTTGGATTCTCTTTCCCGCTCGTTGTCCTCTCTTCGTTCTGGGCTGTTTCTGTGTTCTTCTTGTGGGCGTCTCCGTTCTGGACTGTTTCTGTATTCTTCTTGTGGGCGTCTCCTTGGTGAACGGTTTGCTTCGTATGTTTGTCTCCGAGGAGAGTATTCTCTCCTCTCCCAGTCTAAAAAAGGTCGCTGTGTATTGTATTCATATTGATTCCCATAGTTATGTTGATTGTCATGTTGTTCATGGTAATCTCTTATAATGTCATATCGATTGTATGTGGGTATTGTTGCTCTTCCATATCCTCCATAGTTCTCGTATTGGTATGGTGGCCCTCTATATTCCCGTTGGTTTCTCTCATTGTGATTCCAATTGTTAAAATGTTTTTTAAAAGGTTTTTAAAAGTTTTTTTTCCTTTTTTCTTTGGCGTTTGTTGTCCGTATCCATTATTGGGTCTTTGGTTGTTTTGTGATCTTGGTGTTTCAGGATATCTATCTCTTTCATCCCATCTTGGTGGGTTATATGTGTGTGAAGTTGTTGGGTCCTGAATTCTGACCTCCTTTTCCGGTGTAGAGTACGTTGAAGCCGGTTGTGTCTGTTCTATTTTTGTCTGCCATTTAAAAACTTGATCAGTTTTGTAGTCTGTTGTATCTCTTATGTATTTTTTCATCTTTCTCTGTTGTGCTTCCAGATCTTTGGTGATTAGATCTTTATTTAGTTGTGTTGCGAGTTTTTTAAAATCTGCCGATTCTTTGTATGGTTCTAATTTTTGTTTAATGTCTTCAATTTGTGTTTCCAATAGTCTAGTTTTCTTTAATTTCCGTTGTAATAAAAATTTGAGTCCTTCTACACTTTTATTGTTGTAGAACTCAAACCATTCATCCATTGACTCCTTGTCTACCAAACCATCATTAGGTGGTAGTTCCCAGCGGAGTCTTCTGGGGACAATATTTTCTCTTATGTATCTCTCGAAAGTATTAGTGTCCCACCATAGGTTCACCTTTTTCTCCATATGGTGTCCTAATTTTCTCACTATACTTTCCAAATCCATATTGCGTGTTTTGGTTTGGGGGTTAAAAACCTCATCCAAATTGACTTTTCTACTCTCCATGAACGTGAACACATCCATTGTGGCTGCAAGGGTTTAGTTAAGTGACTCAAAAAGATAATGTGAATATGTGCCCCTCGCGCTACTTGGAGTATGTGAAATAGTCAAAGAATAAATAAATAAATAGTGCTCTGCTGCAAAATGTGCTGTGTTCACAAATACACAATAAAGTAATGAATATTAAAAGAATTTCGCGCAATATGTAGCTAAAAATAAAGTGCAATAAAGAATGTTCCAGTCATATAAATACAATGAAGATATCAATATTACTGGTGAGAGGTAATCAATAATGCAGTACTAATAAGCGTAAGTGTCTACATTAAGTAGTAAATAAAGTGACTTGTGCATATGTGCAAAAGACTTATTAGTAGTAACCCTATGAAAGTGCTGTGAGATACAGGTGAAAATAAATTCAAACGATCAAATAACATAAATTCAAACGATCATAGTGCATTAAAGTGCTATGCAATTAAAGTGATTAATAGTAAACGTCAAATAGTGGATGAGTAATCAATACTCTAAGACAGATGAATGGTTAACAGATGCTAATGGTAAAATTAATAAATGAATATAGTCCCAGGTTGGATAAAATATATATGAATATAACAGTGTCCAAGTTAGTCCATCCGGTCCTGATAATATGACTATATGTAGTCAGGCACCGTATTCACTCTAATTATGCAGTAATAGTGTATTCCATTCACTCAGGTAATCAGCACTAGCTGCGTGATTTAAATATTAAATCCTGTATATTTTCTGCAGTGGGTACTTGGTCCTGATTTTCATAAAATTCAATCCAATCGCCAGTCTCTCAAAACTCTCACCTCAAATATATAAGATTGAAGCTTTTCGGGCATATCCTATAGCCCCATGGACTGTAGATACAAGTTGTTCAGCATAAAACTGGTAAGGGTAAAAAACTTCTCCTTTAAGAGCGTTTTAAATCTTGATTCCTGCAGTGCTCAGTGTCAAAGTATGACAAAGGGCCAAAAAACAAGAAAGAAGGGGAAGCCTCCACTAGTGTAGTATCTTAGTTAAATATAAGCAAGTTTATTTAAACACAGTGGGTGGACTCTTACATTAAAATCAAGGTATATAAGCAAAAAACGGCATAGACAGATATAGAAAAGGGTAGCTCCTAGGCGTTCTCAGCGCCTTCTCACGTCTCACGTCTCCTTCTCTGCCTACGGCCACTCCCTACGCGTTACGACACGTCACGTGTCTTCATCTGGGGAACCGGATTGGCTAATTGGGCTTTGTTTATATTGTGTGCAACCGGAAGTAAGTATTCGGCCATCTTAATTGTGGTCAGGTATCTACTAGGCGGCGGCCATTTTACCGGTGGTATATCGATTAAGGCGGATATGTTTTCAACGGTGCGTTCCACCTCTGCGTTCCACCGTTATGACGGCCATTTTCTTGTGGATTACTAGATTGTTAATATGTGGCCGCAATGTTATGGTTTCTAGCAAGGATACTATGGCGCAAATGATATTGGTGCGTCCCGGGATCTAATAGAATCATAGTCATGTTATACAGTCCCCACCTGAGTAGTGTATATATGCTAATAAAGGCCACATATGTTACGTATCTATAATGTTATAAATACATAAATACACTGTATTATATTATGGATTCCAAAGCTATTAACATAAAATGGGTAGTACTCTACCAAGTGTACCCAAGTAGTCCATATAGGTTACTCTCCTAATGTTTATAATAGTATCCAAGATGGACTACTACCCATGTTAATATAATAAGAATACTATTATAAACATTTAGGAGTAACCTATATATATTACTGATATGTATCATTATAGATACGTAACATATGTGGCCTTTATTAGCATATATACACTACTCAGGTGGGGACTGTATAACATGACTTGTGATTCTATTATGATCCCGGGACGCACAATATTCATTTGCGCCATAGTATCCTTGCTAGAAACCAAACATTGCGGCCACATATTAACAATATCTAGTAATCCACAAGAAAATTGCCGTCCATAACGGTGGAGGACGCAGAGGAGGAACGCTACCGTTGAAAACATATCCCCGTATCGATATACCACCGGTAAAATGGCCGCCGCCTATCCGGTTCCCCAGATGAAGACACGTGACGTGTCGTAACGCGTAGGGAGTGGCCGTAGGCAGAGAAGGAGACGTGAGATGGCGCTGAGAACGCCTAGGAGCTTATTATATTAACATGGGTAGTAGTCCATATTGGAGGCAAATTATTGCTAAAGTTAAATTGGTAATTATAAAATGGTAATTTTAAATGGATAATATCCTGTATATAAATAGACCAGGTCTGAGTATTCCCAATACATGGATACTGATGTTGTCATGGCATCAAACATTATATAAATGTGATGGATTCCAAAGCTATTATAAAGTAAAAATATTTAAATAATTAAAATATTTAAAATATTAATGAAATCAATGGTACATAAAATATGAAATAAAAATGCACCATGAGGGATGTCTAGTACTCTACCAAGTGTACCCAAAGGTAATCAAAACGTTAACGGAGAGAAAAGATTTAGTAATCAGACCGGCTGACAAGGGAGGAGCCATAGTACTACAATCTAAAGAACAATATCAGAATGAATTGAACAGACAACTTAATGATGAAGTAACGTATATTAAACTATTGGGTAATCCGACTGCAAAATACAAAAAAGAATTGGAATTACTAGTGAAATTAGGAGTAAAGAAAGAGATCCTCAACACTAAAGAATCCAAATATCTTATACCGGAAACTTGTAGGATACCCATAATATATTCTGTGCCCAAAATACATAAATGTAAGGAAAATCCCCCAGGAAGACCAATCGTTAATGGGATAGATTCCCTAACGTCGCGAATGGGGCAGTATATAGATCGCTATATCCAACCAGCGGTACAACAGACGAAAGCCTACCTCAAAGATACCAAACATATATTACAACTCCTAGAAACAACACCAGTATTGGAGGGGAGGACCATACTAGCGACAGCAGACGTCACATCGTTATACACGATAGTACAACACCATAATGCATGTTCAGCAACCAAATGGCTATTGAGGAACTATAGTAACTACATATGTAAACAAAGAAAATACCTCATCAAATGTCTGGATTTCTGCCTCAAGTACAACTACTTTTGGCATAACCAGACCTACTATAAACAGGCCATAGGCATAGCCATGGGTGCCAAATTTGCCCCGGGAGTGGCGAATGCATTCATGGCTCAATGGGAAGAAGAAACGATATACAAAGATACTCCAGCAGAACTTACTTTGTACAAAAGATACATCGATGATGTAATTATCGTGTGGAACGGAGACAGAAATGCGTTAGAACTATTCCTTACGCAATTAAACGAAAACGAAAACAATATTAAGCTTGTATGGAAAATCGACGAAAAAGAGGTGGACTTTCTGGATCTGAAAATTAGTCTGGATGGAAATAAAATAGTAACCAAAACGTTTTTCAAAAATGTAGACACCAATAGCTACCTCTCTCTTAATAGTTGCCATCACAAACCATGGTTATATAACATACCAAAGGGACAACTAATAAGACTAAAACGTAACTGCACGAAAGAAGAAGACTATCAAATCCAGGCAAAACAAATAGGAGAAAGATTTAAAATAAAAGGATACGATGAACAATGGATAGAGAAACAAATACAGGATGTCAGCAAAATGGATAGAACAATCATGCTTCAGAATAAACCAAAAAAAAGCTACCAAAACGAGGCACCCTGCCTAATCCTGGACTACAACATACAGCATAAAGATGTAGCCAAACTAATAGAGAGGCACTGGCACATCCTTAAGAGGGACAAGGATCTAAAAACTATACTACCACAAAAACCAAATATAATTTACACTAGGGCCCCCACCATCAGGGACCTAGTAGTAAAATCGGTAGTAGAACCGCCACCAAAACCAACTTTTACATTCTTCTCTGGGAAGGGATTCTATCCTTGTCGCAACTGTTACGCCTGTAGACACACACAAAAACCCCAAAAGAAGAGAATGGACTTCACGGCCACCAACACGGGACAAACCCATAAAATAAGAGACTTTATAGGCTGCAATACAGAGGGAGTTGTGTATGTACTACAATGCAGTTGCAATCTCCAATATGTGGGAAGAACTAAAAGGGCATTAAAAGTAAGAATAGAGGAACATGTGCGAAATATCAGACGCGGGTTCCCTAAACATAATGTGTCAAAACATTTTGCACTAAAACACAACAAAGACCCATCTTCCCTACAATTTTGGGGAATAGAGAAATACAACAAAGCATGGAGAGGCAGCCACAAAATACGAACAATAAGCCAAAAAGAATCGAGATGGATTCACACTATGCGTACTCTCACCCCTGGAGGACTCAATGTCGAGTTCGATCTGAACTGTTTTCTAAGTAACTTCTGAACTATTTTGGAACACATACCCTGAAAGAAGGAGCCAGTATTCATATACCCACACTAATATATACAAGAAGTTAGTGGATGAAACAACATCTTAAATATATGTCTCCACACAAAATTAATTATAGTACTCATATTTTGCTTTATCTACCACATATTTTATCATACGATTCATCACAATACTTAATTTATGCACACAGCCTATAGAGTGGCTGATTTGTGTTTTTTATTATATATCTCTATCATAATTGTATTGATGGATTGTTTTTTTATATGTATAATATTTTTAATGAATTGAATTGAAGGTACCTCAAGGCTTTCTCTCACTCTAACATCTAGATATTACTCGACATATGTACTTTGGGTACACTTGGTAGAGTACTAGACATCCCTCATGGTGCATTTTTATTTCATATTTTATGTACCATTGATTTCATTAATATTTTAAATATTTTAATTATTTAAATATTTTTACTTTATAATAGCTTTGGAATCCATCACATTTATATAATGTTTGATGCCATGACAACATCAGTATCCATGTATTGGGAATACACAGACCTGGTCTATTTATATACAGGATATTATCCATTTAAAATTACCATTTTATAATTACCAATTTAACTTTAGCAATAATTTGCCTCCAATATGGACTACTACCCATGTTAATATAATAAGAATACTATTATAAACATTAGGAGTAACCTATATATATTACTGATATGTATCATTATAGATACGTAACATATGTGGCCTTTATTAGCATATATACACTACTCAGGTGGGGACTGTATAACATGACTATGATTCTATTAGATCCCGGGACGCACCAATATCATTTGCGCCATAGTATCCTTGCTAGAAACCATAACATTGCGGCCACATATTAACAATCTAGTAATCCACAAGAAAATGGCCGTCATAACGGTGGAACGCAGAGGTGGAACGCACCGTTGAAAACATATCCGCCTTAATCGATATACCACCGGTAAAATGGCCGCCGCCTAGTAGATACCTGACCACAATTAAGATGGCCGAATACTTACTTCCGGTTGCACACAATATAAACAAAGCCCAATTAGCCAATCCGGTTCCCCAGATGAAGACACGTGACGTGTCGTAACGCGTAGGGAGTGGCCGTAGGCAGAGAAGGAGACGTGAGACGTGAGAAGGCGCTGAGAACGCCTAGGAGCTACCCTTTTCTATATCTGTCTATGCCGTTTTTTGCTTATATACCTTGATTTTAATGTAAGAGTCCACCCACTGTGTTTAAATAAACTTGCTTATATTTAACTAAGATACTACACTAGTGGAGGCTTCCCCTTCTTTCTTGTTTTTTGGCCCTTTGTCATACTTTGACACTGAGCACTGCAGGAATCAAGATTTAAAACGCTCTTAAAGGAGAAGTTTTTTACCCTTACCAGTTTTATGCTGAACAACTTGTATCTACAGTCCATGGGGCTATAGGATATGCCCGAAAAGCTTCAATCTTATATATTTGAGGTGAGAGTTTTGAGAGACTGGCGATTGGATTGAATTTTATGAAAATCAGGACCAAGTACCCACTGCAGAAAATATACAGGATTTAATATTTAAATCACGCAGCTAGTGCTGATTACCTGAGTGAATGGAATACACTATTACTGCATAATTAGAGTGAATACGGTGCCTGACTACATATAGTCATATTATCAGGACCGGATGGACTAACTTGGACACTGTTATATTCATATATATTTTATCCAACCTGGGACTATATTCATTTATTAATTTTACCATTAGCATCTGTTAACCATTCATCTGTCTTAGAGTATTGATTACTCATCCACTATTTGACGTTTACTATTAATCACTTTAATTGCATAGCACTTTAATGCACTATGATCGTTTGAATTTATGTTATTTGATCGTTTGAATTTATTTTCACCTGTATCTCACAGCACTTTCATAGGGTTACTACTAATAAGTCTTTTGCACATATGCACAAGTCACTTTATTTACTACTTAATGTAGACACTTACGCTTATTAGTACTGCATTATTGATTACCTCTCACCAGTAATATTGATATCTTCATTGTATTTATATGACTGGAACATTCTTTATTGCACTTTATTTTTAGCTACATATTGCGCGAAACTCTTCTTGTCGCGATCGATGTCGAGGCACTATATAGCTCAATCCCCCACTCCTTGGGACTTTCGGCTATCCGACACATACTTATGACTACTTCCCTATACCCTGCTGATCTTTCCGCATTCATCATCAATGCACTCAATTTTATTTTAAACCATAATTTTTTTTCCTTTGACGGTTCCCACTACCTCCAAGTACAGGGCGTGGCCATGGGCACTTGTTGCGCACCGGCCTACGCCAACCTGTACTTGGGGGAGTGGGAACGTCTACTTTTTGCAGACCCGTCTGCCAATATGTATACAAAACATGTTGTTACCTTCCGTCGATATATCGATGATATCCTTATCGTCTGGCAGGGATCAAGCCAGACGCTACAGGACTTCTTGATCTATCTCAATACTTCTAACCAATTAAACCTCAAATTTACTATGACACATAGCCCTACATCTATTTGTTTCCTAGACCTTACTCTTATGAAAGACCTGGAAGGACACATTCAAAGCCATTTATACCGTAAACCCACTGCAGGCAACACTCCCTAATCACTCAGATTCTAGAGAAACATTGGCACATCCTAACCACAATATATACGGATAGTGCCAAACAATATGCCGCCCTCTGGGACTATCGCTCCGCGCTCCTGGATTTAAATGTACTTAAAAAATTAAAGATAAAACACGTAAAAATATCTGGTAATGATTACCCGATATTCCTAAAGCAGCTGCTGTAAATACAATACAAGACGGTAAAAAGGCAATATAAAAGTCCAGGTAAAATGACCAGATCCTGCAAAGGAAAGGCACTTATCCTAATAAATATTGCAGCAGCGCTAAAATACAGTCTTTTTAGATAAAAAGAGTTCATAAAACATCATGGTGTCCCGGAATATAGTCTATATTGGTGCAGTGAACCGAAACTTCTGGATATATAGTGATACACCTTCCACCGGATAAGCAATTTTTTCACCGCGTGCAGATCACACTCCCCTTTGGGGATGCACTCACCAGAAATAAAATGTATATCAGCGTTTCAATAAAAGCTACAGGCCACTGTCATCTCCTCAGCACGTCCACCTTTTCCTCGTCTGCCAAATACCAGAGCGGATCCACTCCAACCCCGCATATGGATATGAAGAAAAAAGTGCGGATAGCGTAGTACAGATTAAACCCAGATAGCTTTATTTAGACATTAGATATTCCCCCCTCATTAAAACTGCGTACCAGAAATATGTGATAAAACAGCCTTAAAATTGAAAAGGGTGCACTCAGCCTGTATTGCCCCTCCGTCCGCCGGAACTCGGGCGCCAAAGCGGTGTATAGAATGAGTTTTTTCTCTCCACTTCCTGGTCCGCTCTGCTGCTGAAGCGCACCCTGGAGCGCATACGTCACTTCCTGCGAGGTCACGACCCTGACGCGTTTCGTCACTTCCGGACGTCGTCTGAGGGTGTGACCTCGCCACCGGAAGTGTAGTTTAAGTATAAGCAGCGCCCAATCCGGGCCCCGCGCTACATGATTGACATACCTTATGGCAAATGGGAACTTACAGCTGCTAAGCACTAGAGAGCTCAGCCGCTGTCTGCATTGTATGCTAGCAATCATATTCTAACTGCTAGTACTAGCTTTCTTTACCCTGTACCATATCCTGCTTGTTACATACATTTACATTTCAGATTTACATTTTGTATTTCTACAATATAAATGCCACGATTTTATGCTCAATAAAGTCGCACTTTTAACACTTCCATCACTTGTCATTATATGGATGCCGCTGTGAGTGCATGTGCATTACGATCTTTGCATTAGGATGCATGTTGGTGCATTTTAGTGCTGTGGTTCATAAATAATTAAAAAAATTCATTCTTCTTACTAAACCCACCTGGTGGTCAGTAACTTATTAAGTACTGTGTGATGCCTTTATAATCCGTGTCTCACTCTGCATTCATATTGCCACATAGTGATGTTAGTGTCACTCTATGTGCTAATGCTATTTGACAATGATCATAACAATGCTCGCGTCCATCAGCCAATTTATATATTAGTGCCTCCATACATATGTTGCTCGCTAGAAATCGCTAGCGTGGAGATAACTGTCTGATAATAAAGGAAATATACAATATTTTACTTTTTATATATAAAAAAATATTGAAAACATTTTTTCCGATATTTAAAATTAATTTCTGTATGTACCAAAATATTACTAAAAGATATATATATAAAATGAATAAAATGAAATGTGATGGAGTATAATTCTCAATACTATAATTTTACGCTGAAGTCAATGACCTAGATAAAAATAGATAAAAATAGATACTAAAACCTAATGGTGGGATATAATGCTTATTAAAATTTGGATAAGTTAAGACATTATATGGAAGATCAATAAAAACATAGGCTGATGTTGCGCTAAAAATTCAGAAATACTCAGAGGCCATAAAGATAATAATAAAACTCAATATAAAAAAAAATAATAAATAAAAAAAAAAAAAATAAAAATAAAAAAAATAAAAAAAAAATAAAAAATAAAATTATAAAAATAAAAATAAAAATCAGAATAAGAAAAAATAAAAATAAAAATAAAAAAAAAAATAAAAATAAAAATAAAAAAAAATAAAATAAATATAGATATAGATAAAAATATTAATATTAAGAATGAAATTAGGAATGGAATTAAGGATAAGACCACCGTGACCCATAGTGCCTGTGACCTTTTGATATGGAGTCTTTTTGAGTTGTTTTTTAAGTTGGAGATCAATATATGGATACGATTCTATCCTTATAACGGTGTATAAATAAATGGATGAATAAATATGTAGAAATAAATAAATAAATAAATAAATACATAAATAAATCCATATATATGCAAACTACGGGGAGCGGTGTTGGCACCTTTAGTGCACTGTTCCTTTTCTACTTTACTGATAGAATCTATTTCCACTGGTCTTATAATAATAATAATCGGAGTATCATGTGTCACTTATAAAGCAGTTGATGTCTAGCTCTACGTTTAGGCCTTTTGGCACTAAGACATCCACTGAGTATATCCAGTGAGTTTCGCGTTTGGATAGTTCGCGCACTAAATTAATTCCTCTCCAGTGGGGTTGGATCTGTTCAACTCCCCAAAAAAGTAGGCCCGATGCGTCCATATTGTGTTTGAGTTTGAAGTGTAGAGACACGTTGTGGTCCTTATACCCTATTTTGATATTATGTATATGCTCTGCAATACGTATTCTTAGTTTCCTTTTAGTACGTCCAATGTACATTAGTCCGCATGGGCATTTTAAGGCATAGACCACATGTGTGGAGTTGCATGTAATAAATTGATCGATCGAGAACGTTTGATTGTTCACTGTTGAGATGAAACACTCTAGCGCTCTGCTGGGTGTGGCAACTTCTCGACACGCCTTGCACCTTCTACATGCATAGAATCCGTTTCTGTCCCAGAACGTTGGTGGTCTTTTGGGAGGGTCTACAATCTTCCGAACAATTTTATCCCCAAAACTCGTGGCCTTCCTATAGATGAACTGCGGTGCTGGCGGTAGTTCAGTTTTGAGTTTTTTATCTAATAAAAGGACGTGCCAATGTTGCTTGAATATTTCTTCAATCTCCTTATATTGGGCATGAAACCCAGATATGAAGCCCCATTCCTTATTATTGACCGCCTTTTTGTTCTCATTTTGTTGGGATGCTTGTACAATATCTTTATCTTTCTCTGTTAGACACACCGATCTTGGTATTTTCTTCACCTCTTCTACCACTTTGTGTAGAGTATTCGGGTTGTAGCCTTTTGTTACAAATCTGTCGGTTAAAATCTTAGCTTGATCCATGAAATTGGTGTCTTCTGAACAGTTTCTCCGTACTCTCATAATCTGACCTTTTGGTATGTTCTTGAGCCATTGCGGATGGTGTCCACTTGTTATTGGCAGGTAACTGTTTCTATCCGTTTTTTTAAAAAAGACTTTAGTTTCCAAACTTTCTCCTTTCTTGTATATGGTGACATCCAGATAGTTGATCTCCTCCTTGCTCCTTTCTGACGTTAAAACTATATTGTGGTCGTTTTTTTTTAAAAAATCTAAAAACATATTCAAAGCATTCTCTGTTCCAGCCCAGATAAAAAATAGGTCATCTATAAAACGCTTATAAAATATTAATTCTGTTGGTTGTTGGTTAAAAATCGTTTTATCCTCCCATTCGGACATAAATAAATTCGCTATACTGGGTGCAAATTTTGCACCCATAGCTACTCCACGTTGCTGAGAGTAGAACGTGTCATTAAACCAAAAGTAGTTGTGCCCCAAGCAAAAATCTAAACTATTTTTTAGAAAGATCTTTTGATTGTAGGGGATATCATCCCTTTTGCTCAGGGCCCAATTCAAGGCTAGGAGCGCGTCGTCATGTTGGATGATTGAATAAAGTGATGACACATCTGCTGTTACTAGCCATATCTGTGGTTTGTCGGTGAGGTCCACATTCTGTAAAAGATTTAAAAAATTCTTAGTGTCCCTCAGATATGATCTAGTATTCTGGACACTTTTTTGAAGAAATTTATCCAGGTACTGACCCAATCTCGAGGATACCGATTCTATGCTATTCACTATGGGTCTAGCTGGGGGATTCACAGGATCCTTGTGGATTTTTGGCAGTGTATAGAGCGTTGGTACCCTACTGCTCGTTGGTACCAAATATTTGCTTTCTTTATTTGAAAGAACTCCTGTGCTGCTTCCCATATTTATTAATACTTCCAGCTGGTTTCTGTATGGTATCGTGGGGTCTTTATCCAGTTTTTTATATGTAGTTGTATCTGATAACATACTTATGATTTGATTCTCATAGTATTCTTTCGTTAATAATACAACGCCTCCACCTTTGTCTGCTGGCCGTATGATTATATCTTTGCGTTTTTCTAGCATCTTTATCCCCTCGTTTATGTGTCTCACGTTTACTTCTTTCTTGGGTCTGATAGTTTCCAAATCTTGTAGTACAAGCCCCTTAAACACTTCAATCTGGTGGTTGGGATTATTTGGGGGGTTGAACAGAGATTTGTTTTTGAGGCCACTGTTAATGACACCATTGGTATAGGTCACGGTAGGTCTTATCCCGGGCGTGATCCCCAAAAAATGCTTTTTTATGTTTAGTTTCCTGACATACTTATGTACATCAATATACACGTCAAACTTGTTGATAGGTTTTTTTATACCACATTTCAATCCCAAGTTTAAAATATTCAACTCTTTATGGGTTAGTTCCGTTGATGTTAGATTGTATATTCCTGTTACTCTGATCCCCTTCTTCTTTTGCTGGGACCTCTGCCCTGCCCTACAGCCTCTGGTATTTCTTCCTTTGGGTACCCATTCAATTCCGTGTTCCCTCTCTGGGGATTTAGGTATGGATACCCCCGTGATGCGGGGTCCTGAATGTCTCTGTGGTGGGGGTACGGTTGGTGGTATCCTGGGTGTTGGGGAGCTCCTAATGTTCTCCCTCTCCGGGGTTGAGCCCCCCGACCCCGCCCCGGCCCCCCCCTGTTGGGGGGGTGGGTATCTGTTATGTGGTGGATCATTATGGGGTGTTCTATACTGTGCACCCCCTTGGTGATCCGTATTTTGTCTCCCTCTGTTTGTATTCATTCTCCCTCTTCCTCTTTTATTAGGAGTGGAGTAATATAATGGGGTTTGGACATCAGCATATTCCCTGTTTTCATATGCCCGAGGTGTCTCTGGCATAGTCGGGACCTGTGTAGGGCCTGCATTGGCCTGTGTGGCGGGCCTCTCTGATTGGGATGTGGGATATGTAAAATCTATATTATCCACATGTGCGCCTTGCTGTTGCCAGGAGTAAATAGTATTTTGCTTAAAATCATTTAGGTCCCTCTGGTATTTCTTAATTTTCTTTTTTTGGGTGTCTCTATCGACTTTCTCTAATTTCTTCTGTGTTCTTAAATTAAATTCTATAATCTGCTGACTATCTTTGATGGGTTCTAGTTCTTTTTGTAAGTTTTTTATTTTTATCTCTATATTGGTCATTTTCTTCTTTTTACGCTGCAGTGAAGTAAATTATAACGGAGCAATGGCAGCATTAAGCAATGCTTTAGAGAAACAGGTTCGAGCCTGGTGGGACATATGTACCATGGAACACTATTTGAAACAAAAGATCATCATAAGGAGTCTGAGATGGGACGTTACCCCTCAGGATGGTCTTGAGGACCCCGAGTCCAGCCAAGAATGGCTAGACTTTTTTAACGGGGTAGGGCACAAATTACAAGAACTTATACTGCAGCGTAAAAAGAAGAAAATGACCAATATAGAGATAAAAATAAAAAACTTACAAAAAGAACTAGAACCCATCAAAGATAGTCAGCAGATTATAGAATTTAATTTAAGAACACAGAAGAAATTAGAGAAAGTCGATAGAGACACCCAAAAAAAGAAAATTAAGAAATACCAGAGGGACCTAAATGATTTTAAGCAAAATACTATTTACTCCTGGCAACAGCAAGGCGCACATGTGGATAATATAGATTTTACATATCCCACATCCCAATCAGAGAGGCCCGCCACACAGGCCAATGCAGGCCCTACACAGGTCCCGACTATGCCAGAGACACCTCGGGCATATGAAAACAGGGAATATGCTGATGTCCAAACCCCATTATACTACTCCACTCCTAATAAAAGAGGAAGAGGGAGAATGAATACAAACAGAGGGAGACAAAATACGGATTACCAAGGGGGTGCACAGTATAGAACACCCCATAATGATCCACCACATAACAGATACCCACCCCCCCAACAGCACGGTGGTTATAACACAAATTACCAACCGCGTCCTTTTTTAGGGAGAGGGAGGGGGGGCAGTGGAGGGGTCGGGGGGCTCAACCCCGGAGAGGGAGAACATTAGGAGCTCCCCAACACCCAGGATACCACCAACCGTACCCCCACCACAGAGACATTCAGGACCCCGCATCACGGGGGTATCCATACCTAAACCCCCAGAGAGGGAACACGGAATTGAATGGGTACCCAAAGGAAGAAATACCAGAGGCTGCAGGGCAGGGCAGAGGTCCCAGCAAAAGAAGAAGGGGATCAGAGTAACAGGAATATACAATCTAACATCAACGGAACTAACCCATAAAGAGTTGAATATTTTAAACTTAGGATTGAAATGTGGGATAAAAAAACCTATCAACAAGTTTGACGTGTATATTGATGTACATAAGTATGTCAGGAAACTAAACATAAAAAAGCATTTTTTGGGGATCACGCCCGGGATAAGACCTACCGTGACCTATACCAATGGTGTCATTAACAGTGGCCTCAAAAACAAATCTCTGTTCAACCCCCCAAATAATCCCAACCACCAGATTGAAGTGTTTAAGGGGCTTGTACTACAAGATTTGGAAACTATCAGACCCAAGAAAGAAGTAAACGTGAGACACATAAACGAGGGGATAAAGATGCTAGAAAAACGCAAAGATATAATCATACGGCCAGCAGACAAAGGTGGAGGCGTTGTATTATTAACGAAAGAATACTATGAGAATCAAATCATAAGTATGTTATCAGATACAACTACATATAAAAAACTGGATAAAGACCCCACGATACCATACAGAAACCAGCTGGAAGTATTAATAAATATGGGAAGCAGCACAGGAGTTCTTTCAAATAAAGAAAGCAAATATTTGGTACCAACGAGCAGTAGGGTACCAACGCTCTATACACTGCCAAAAATCCATAAGGATCCTGTGAATCCCCCAGCAAGACCCATAGTGAATAGCATAGAATCGGTATCCTCGAGATTGGGTCAGTACCTGGATAAATTTCTTCAAAAAAGTGTCCAGAATACTAGATCATATCTGAGGGACACTAAGAATTTTTTAAATCTTTTACAGAATGTGGACCTCACCGACAAACCACAGATATGGCTAGTAACAGCAGATGTGTCATCACTTTATTCAATCATCCAACATGACGACGCGCTCCTAGCCTTGAATTGGGCCCTGAGCAAAAGGGATGATATCCCCTACAATCAAAAGATCTTTCTAAAAAATAGTTTAGATTTTTGCTTGGGGCACAACTACTTTTGGTTTAATGACACGTTCTACTCTCAGCAACGTGGAGTAGCTATGGGTGCAAAATTTGCACCCAGTATAGCGAATTTATTTATGTCCGAATGGGAGGATAAAACGATTTTTAACCAACAACCAACAGAATTAATATTTTATAAGCGTTTTATAGATGACCTATTTTTTATCTGGGCTGGAACAGAGAATGCTTTGAATATGTTTTTAGATTTTTTAAATAAAAACGACCACAATATAGTTTTAACGTCAGAAAGGAGCAAGGAGGAGATCAACTATCTGGATGTCACCATATACAAGAAAGGAGAAAGTTTGGAAACTAAAGTCTTTTTTAAAAAAACGGATAGAAACAGTTACCTGCCAATAACAAGTGGACACCATCCGCAATGGCTCAAGAACATACCAAAAGGTCAGATTATGAGAGTACGGAGAAACTGTTCAGAAGACACCAATTTCATGGATCAAGCTAAGATTTTAACCGACAGATTTGTAACAAAAGGCTACAACCCGAATACTCTACACAAAGTGGTAGAAGAGGTGAAGAAAATACCAAGATCGGTGTGTCTAACAGAGAAAGATAAAGATATTGTACAAGCATCCCAACAAAATGAGAACAAAAAGGCGGTCAATAATAAGGAATGGGGCTTCATATCTGGGTTTCATGCCCAATATAAGGAGATTGAAGAAATATTCAAGCAACATTGGCACGTCCTTTTATTAGATAAAAAACTCAAAACTGAACTACCGCCAGCACCGCAGTTCATCTATAGGAAGGCCACGAGTTTTGGGGATAAAATTGTTCGGAAGATTGTAGACCCTCCCAAAAGACCACCAACGTTCTGGGACAGAAACGGATTCTATGCATGTAGAAGGTGCAAGGCGTGTCGAGAAGTTGCCACACCCAGCAGAGCGCTAGAGTGTTTCATCTCAACAGTGAACAATCAAACGTTCTCGATCGATCAATTTATTACATGCAACTCCACACATGTGGTCTATGCCTTAAAATGCCCATGCGGACTAATGTACATTGGACGTACTAAAAGGAAACTAAGAATACGTATTGCAGAGCATATACATAATATCAAAATAGGGTATAAGGACCACAACGTGTCTCTACACTTCAAACTCAAACACAATATGGACGCATCGGGCCTACTTTTTTGGGGAGTTGAACAGATCCAACCCCACTGGAGAGGAATTAATTTAGTGCGCGAACTATCCAAACGCGAAACTCACTGGATATACTCAGTGGATGTCTTAGTGCCAAAAGGCCTAAACGTAGAGCTAGACATCAACTGCTTTATAAGTGACACATGATACTCCGATTATTATTATTATAAGACCAGTGGAAATAGATTCTATCAGTAAAGTAGAAAAGGAACAGTGCACTAAAGGTGCCAACACCGCTCCCCGTAGTTTGCATATATATGGATTTATTTATGTATTTATTTATTTATTTATTTATTTCTACATATTTATTCATCCATTTATTTATACACCGTTATAAGGATAGAATCGTATCCATATATTGATCTCCAACTTAAAAAACAACTCAAAAAGACTCCATATCAAAAGGTCACAGGCACTATGGGTCACGGTGGTCTTATCCTTAATTCCATTCCTAATTTCATTCTTAATATTTTATTTTTATTTATATCTATATTTATTTTATTTTTACTTTTATTTTTATTTTTATTTTTATTTTTTTTTTTATCTTATTTGATTTTTTTTTTTATTTTTATAATTTTATTTTTATTTTTATTTTTATTTTTATTTTTATTTTTATTTTTTTTATTTTTATTTTTAGTTATTATTTATTTTTTATTTTTAGTTTTTTATTATTATCTTTATGGCCTCTGAGTATTTCTGAATTTTTAGCGCAACATCAGCCTATGTTTTTATTGATCTTCCATATAATGTCTTAACTTATCCAAATTTTAATAAGCATTATATCCCACCATTAGGTTTTAGTATCTATTTTTATCTATTTTTATCTAGGTCATTGACTTCAGCGTAAAATTATAGTATTGAGAATTATACTCCATCACATTTCATTTTATTCATTTTATATATATATCTTTTAGTAATATTTTGGTACATACAGAAATTAATTTTAAATATCGGAAAAAATGTTTTCAATATTTTATATATAAAAAGTAAAATATTGTATATTTCCTTTATTATCAGACAGTTATCTCCACGCTAGCGATTTCTAGCGAGCAACATATGTATGGAGGCACTAATATATAAATTGGCTGATGGACGCGAGCATTGTTATGATCATTGTCAAATAGCATTAGCACATAGAGTGACACTAACATCACTATGTGGCAATATGAATGCAGAGTGAGACACGGATTATAAAGGCATCACACAGTACTTAATAAGTTACTGACCACCAGGTGGGTTTAGTAAGAAGAATGAATTTTTTTAATTATTTATGAACCACAGCACTAAAATGCACCAACATGCATCCTAATGCAAAGATCGTAATGCACATGCACTCACAGCGGCATCCATATAATGACAAGTGATGGAAGTGTTAAAAGTGCGACTTTATTGAGCATAAAATCGTGGCATTTATATTGTAGAAATACAAAATGTAAATCTGAAATGTAAATGTATGTAACAAGCAGGATATGGTACAGGGTAAAGAAAGCTAGTACTAGCAGTTAGAATATGATTGCTAGCATACAATGCAGACAGCGGCTGAGCTCTCTAGTGCTTAGCAGCTGTAAGTTCCCATTTGCCATAAGGTATGTCAATCATGTAGCGCGGGGCCCGGATTGGGCGCTGCTTATACTTAAACTACACTTCCGGTGGCGAGGTCACACCCTCAGACGACGTCCGGAAGTGACGAAACGCGTCAGGGTCGTGACCTCGCAGGAAGTGACGTATGCGCTCCAGGGTGCGCTTCAGCAGCAGAGCGGACCAGGAAGTGGAGAGAAAAAACTCATTCTATACACCGCTTTGGCGCCCGAGTTCCGGCGGACGGAGGGGCAATACAGGCTGAGTGCACCCTTTTCAATTTTAAGGCTGTTTTATCACATATTTCTGGTACGCAGTTTTAATGAGGGGGGAATATCTAATGTCTAAATAAAGCTATCTGGGTTTAAACTGTACTACGCTATCCGCACTTTTTTCTTCATATCCATATGCGGGGTTGGAGTGGATCCGCTCTGGTATTTGGCAGACGAGGAAAAGGTGGACGTGCTGAGGAGATGACAGTGGCCTGTAGCTTTTATTGAAACGCTGATATACATTTTATTTCTGGTGAGTGCATCCCCAAAGGGGAGTGTGATCTGCACGCGGTGAAAAAATTGCTTATCCGGTGGAAGGTGTATCACTATATATCCAGAAGTTTCGGTTCACTGCACCAATATAGACTATATTCCGGGACACCATGATGTTTTATGAACTCTTTTTATCTAAAAAGACTGTATTTTAGCGCTGCTGCAATATTTATTAGGATAAGTGCCTTTCCTTTGCAGGATCTGGTCATTTTACCTGGACTTTTATATTGCCTTTTTAACATCCTAACCACAGATCATTCTCTGTCTCCATTTGTCCCTGTACACCCACTACTTACCTACAGACGAGCTCCCTCTCTCCGTGACAAATTAATCAGAAGCGAATACACTGCAGCCAATTATTTACACAAACAAACAAAAGGGACATTCCCTTGCGGGAAATGCAAATATTGCAGATACCTATCCAAATCTAACAGATCCAATATCCTACCTAATGTACAACCCTTCTTTCCCCAACATTTTGTCAATTGCCGTTCGGTCGGCATTGTATACTTACTCGAATGCGA